>OX030949.1:62056075-62261020 GCA_943735915.1 Pherbina coryleti | reverse complement strand
AAAAACTTCAAATGCTCATATCTCCGTAAATAGAGGCCGTAGAGGGGTCAAAGTTGCAGCATTGTAAAGGTGTTTTTTCAACCTTTAATATGATACCTAAGTTGTCCTTGTGCGATACGAGTTTCAAATTTTACAGAGAAAACAAAGTGGTAAAACTTCAAATGCTCATATCTCCGTAAATAGAGGCCGTAGAGGGGTCAAAGTTGCAGCATTGTAAAGGTGTTTTTTCAACCTTTAATTTGATACCTAAGTTGTCCTTGTGCGATACGAGTTTCAAATTTTACAGAGAAAACAAAGTGGTAAAACTTCAAATGCTCATATCTCCGTAAATAGAGGCCGTAGAGGGGTCAAAGTTGCAGCATTGTAAAGGTGTTTTTTCAACCTTTAATTTGATACCTAAGTTGTCCTTGTGCGATACGAGTTTCAAATTTTACAGAGAAAACAAAGTGGTAAAACTTCAAATGCTCATATCTCCGTAAATAGAGGCCGTAGAGGGGTCAAAGTTGCAGCATTGTAAAGGTGTTTTTTCAACCTTTAATTTGATACCTAAGTTGTCCTTGTGCGATACGAGTTTCAAATTTTACAGAGAAAACAAAGTGGTAAAACTTCAAATGCTCATATCTCCGTAAATAGAGGCCGTAGAGGGGTCAAAGTTGCAGCATTGTAAAGGTGTTTTTTCAACCTTTAATTTGATACCTAAGTTGTCCTTGTGCGATACGAGTTTCAAATTTTACAGAGAAAACAAAGTGGTAAAACTTCAAATGCTCATATCTCCGTAAATAGAGGCCGTAGAGGGGTCAAAGTTGCAGCATTGTAAAGGTGTTTTTTCAACCTTTAATTTGATACCTAAGTTGTCCTTGTGCGATACGAGTTTCAAATTTTACAGAGAAAACAAAGTGGTAAAACTTCAAATGCTCATATCTCCGTAAATAGAGGCCGTAGAGGGGTCAAAGTTGCAGCATTGTAAAGGTGTTTTTTCAACCTTTAATATGATACCTAAGTTGTCCTTGTGCGATACGAGTTTCAAATTTTACAGAGAAAACAAAGTGGCTAAAACTTCAAATGCTCATATCTCCGTAAATAGAGGCCGTAGAGGGGTCAAAGTTGCAGCATTGTAAAGGTGTTTTTTCAACCTTTAATTTGATACCTAAGTTGTCCTTGTGCGATACGAGTTTCAAATTTTACAGAGAAAACAAAGTGGTAAAACTTCAAATGCTCATATCTCCGTAAATAGAGGCCGTAGAGGGGTCAAAGTTGCAGCATTGTAAAGGTGTTTTTTCAACCTTTAATTTGATACCTAAGTTGTCCTTGTGCGATACGAGTTTCAAATTTTACAGAGAAAACAAAGTGGTAAAACTTCAAATGCTCATATCTCCGTAAATAGAGGCCGTAGAGGGGTCAAAGTTGCAGCATTGTAAAGGTGTTTTTTCAACCTTTAATTTGATACCTAAGTTGTCCTTGTGCGATACGAGTTTCAAATTCTACAGAGAAAACAAAGTGGTAAAACTTCAAATGCTCATATCTCCGTAAATAGAGGCCGTAGAGGGGTCAAAGTTGCAGCATTGTAAAGGTGTTTTTTCAACCTTTAATTTGATACCTAAGTTGTCCTTGTGCGATACGAGTTTCAAATTTTACAGAGAAAACAAAGTGGTAAAACTTCAAATGCTCATATCTCCGTAAATAGAGGCCGTAGAGGGGTCAAAGTTGCAGCATTGTAAAGGTGTTTTTTCAACCTTTAATTTGATACCTAAGTTGTCCTTGTGCGATACGAGTTTCAAATTTTACAGAGAAAACAAAGTGGTAAAACTTCAAATGCTCATATCTCCGTAAATAGAGGCCGTAGAGGGGTCAAAGTTGCAGCATTGTAAAGCTGTTTTTTTTACCTAAGTTGTCCTTGTGCGATACGAGTTTCAAATTTTACAGAGAAAACAAAGTGCTAAAACTTCAAATGCTCATATCTCCGTAAATAGAGGCCGTAGAGGGGTCAAAGTTGCAGCATTGTAAAGGTGTTTTTTCAACCTTTAATTTGATACCTAAGTTGTCCTTGTGCGATACGAGTTTCAAATTTTACAGAGAAAACAAAGTGGTAAAACTTCAAATGCTCATATCTCCGTAAATAGAGGCCGTAGAGGGGTCAAAGTTGCAGCATTGTAAAGGTGTTTTTTCAACCTTTAATTTGATACCTAAGTTGTCCTTGTGCGATACGAGTTTCAAATTTTACAGAGAAAACAAAGTGGTAAAACTTCAAATGCTCATATCTCCGTAAATAGAGGCCGTAGAGGGGTCAAAGTTGCAGCATTGTAAAGGTGTTTTTTCAACCTTTAATTTGATACCTAAGTTGTCCTTGTGCGATACGAGTTTCAAATTTTACAGAGAAAACAAAGTGGTAAAACTTCAAATGCTCATATCTCCGTAAATAGAGGCCGTAGAGGGGTCAAAGTTGCAGCATTGTAAAGGTGTTTTTTACCTAAGTTGTCCTTGTGCGATACAAGTTTCAAATTTTACAGAGAAAACAAAGTGCTAAAACTTCAAATGCTCATATCTCCGTAAATAGAGGCCGTAGAGGGGTCAAAGTTGCAGCATTGTAAAGGTGTTTTTTCAACCTTTAATTTGATACCTAAGTTGTCCTTGTGCGATACGAGTTTCAAATTTTACAGAGAAAACAAAGTGGTAAAACTTCAAATGCTCATATCTCCGTAAATAGAGGCCGTAGAGGGGTCAAAGTTGCAGCATTGTAAAGGTGTTTTTTCAACCTTTAATTTGATACCTAAGTTGTCCTTGTGCGATACGAGTTTCAAATTTTACAGAGAAAACAAAGTGGTAAAACTTCAAATGCTCATATCTCCGTAAATAGAGGCCGTAGAGGGGTCAAAGTTGCAGCATTGTAAAGGTGTTTTTTCAACCTTTAATTTGATACCTAAGTTGTCCTTGTGCGATACGAGTTTCAAATTTTACAGAGAAAACAAAGTGGTAAAACTTCAAATGCTCATATCTCCGTAAATAGAGGCTGTAGAGGGGTCAAAGTTGCAGCATTGTAAAGGTGTTTTTTCAACCTTTAATTTGATACCTAAGTTGTCCTTGTGCGATACGAGTTTCAAATTTTACAGAGAAAACAAAGTGGTAAAACTTCAAATGCTCATATCTCCGTAAATAGAGGCCGTAGAGGGGTCAAAGTTGCAGCATTGTAAAGGTGTTTTTTCAACCTTTAATTTGATACCTAAGTTGTCCTTGTGCGATACGAGTTTCAAATTTTACAGAGAAAACAAAGTGGTAAAACTTCAAATGCTCATATCTCCGTAAATAGAGGCCGTAGAGGGGTCAAAGTTGCAGCATTGTAAAGGTGTTTTTTCAACCTAAGTTTAATATGATACCTAAGTTGTCCTTGTGCGATACGAGTTTCAAATTTTACAGAGAAAACAAAGTGGTAAAACTTCACATGCTCATATCTCCGTAAATAGAGGCCGTAGAGGGGTCAAAGTTGCAGCATTAAAAAGCTGTTTTTTTACCTAAGTTGTCCTTGTGCGATACGAGTTTCAAATTTTACAGAGAAAACAAAGTGGTAAAACTTCAAATGCTCATATCTCCGTAAATAGAGGCCGTAGAGGGGTCAAAGTTGCAGCATTGTAAAGGTGTTTTTTTCAACCTTTAATTTGATACCTAAGTTGTCCTTGTGCGATACGAGTTTCAAATTTTACAGAGAAAACAAAGTGGTAAAACTTCAAATGCTCATATCTCCGTAAATAGAGGCCGTAGAGGGGTCAAAGTTGCAGCATTGTAAAGGTGTTTTTTCAACCTTTAATTTGATACCTAAGTTGTCCTTGTGCGATACGAGTTTCAAATTTTACAGAGAAAACAAAGTGCTAAAATTTCAAATGCTCATATCTCCGTAAATAGAGGCCGTAGAGGGGTCAAAGTTGCAGCATTGTAAAGGTGTTTTTTCAACCTTTAATTTGATACCTAATAGAGGCCGTAGAGGGGTCAAAGTTGCAGCATTGTAAAGGTGTTTTTTCAACCTTTAATTTGATACCTAAGTTGTCCTTGTGCGATACGAGTTTCAAATTTTACAGAGAAAACAAAGTGCTAAAACTTCAAATGCTCATATCTCCGTAAATAGAGGCCGTAGAGGGGTCAAAGTTGCAGCATTGTAAAGGTGTTTTTTCAACCTTTAATTTGATACCTAAGTTGTCCTTGTGCGATACGAGTTTCAAATTTTACAGAGAAAACAAAGTGGTAAAACTTCAAATGCTCATATCTCCGTAAATAGAGGCCGTAGAGGGGTCAAAGTTGCAGCATTGTAAAGGTGTTTTTTTACCTAAGTTGTCCTTGTGCGATACGAGTTTCAGGTTTTACAGAGAAAACAAAGTGCTAAAACTTAAAATGCTCATATCTCCGTAAATAGAGGCCGTAGAGGGGTCAAAGTTGCAGCATTGTAAAGGTGTTTTTTCAACCTTTAATTTGATACCTAAGTTGTCCTTGTGCGATACGAGTTTCAAATTTTACAGAGAAAACAAAGTGGTAAAACTTCAAATGCTCATATCTCCGTAAATAGAGGCCGTAGAGGGGTCAAAGTTGCAGCATTGTAAAGGTGTTTTTTCAACCTTTAATTTGATACCTAAGTTGTCCTTGTGCGATACGAGTTTCAAATTTTACAGAGAAAACAAAGTGGTAAAACTTCAAATGCTCATATCTCCGTAAATAGAGGCCGTAGAGGGGTCAAAGTTGCAGCATTGTAAAGGTGTTTTTTTAACCTTTAATTTGATACCTAAGTTGTCCTTGTGCGATACGAGTTTCAAATTTTACAGAGAAAACAAAGTGGTAAAACTTCAAATGCTCATATCTCCGTAAATAGAGGCCGTAGAGGGGTCAAAGTTGCAGCATTGTAAAGGTGTTTTTTCAACCTTTAATTTAATACTGGTCAAACTTATTGAAACGTTACACTAATGTCAACATAAGTTTGGTGAATTTCCCGAAAGTGTATTGAATTGGTTTTGAAGATAGATTTTTTTTTTGGTGCTATTTCGTTCCCTCTGGAAATAATTCAATCTGGAGTCGATTCGCGGCATGCCTGATAGTTGACAAAACAAGTTGTTGGATGTATGGTAGTTGACATATTTGAAACGACGAGTGGTGCAATTTGGACACAGATCGAATGCACTCCTATTGAAATAAAAACGCCGGCTTTCATCGTCAGTTGCGTGGTTGCTGCTGATAATTTCGACTATCAAGTCGAGCACTTACAAATGCTTTTGAACGTGCACTACTTACATTTCGTTATCCATTTCAAAAGGATCACTCCAATCTCGCAATAATTTTTTCCGAACTTTCATAGCTCTTCTTCGTAGCATATCCTTCTCATGCTGTGCAAACATTTAAATTGCACTTTGTTTTGTTCGAAACCAAGCATAGCAAATTTTTCGTATTCGTATCGTAGGCTTTTCGTAGATTTATTTCGACGGATCATAGAATAGGGCTGAATTCCTGCCAAAGGTGGTTATACCAAATACTGAAAGATATCAAAGTTGTTAGTGAGCTCATTGAGCAAGTGTCTTATACTAAAATATATAAAATTGTTGACAATTAATGTAATTAATTATATAATGTAATTAATGTAATTTCTTATTCTTGCTTTTAAATTAATGTAATAATAGTTTATTTAACAAACCCTGCAGAAACAAATATTGGATTTAAAAAAAAAACCTGTATTATGCATTTAAGCGTTTTTGCTTGCTTATTTTGCTCTATTGTGCTATATACTGTATATATATGTAATATACATGTTTCTCTTGCTACTTCTAGCGGACCCAAATCGTGAACCCGATATAACTGCTCCAGTAGACGAAGAACAGCAAATTTATGCTATTTTTAAAACTAATTTGGACAAGCTTTCTATTATTTATTCAGCTGAAATTGACGGTATTATATCCAAAAGAAAGCTGAACAATCTGTAAGTTTTTTATTATCGAACTTATAATATGTGACTGCTTCAATTTTGTTTAACCCTCTTTAGAAAAGATATAAATGCGCTTCGAGAATGCCCCTTAGTAGGCACAAAAGTAATGAAAGATCGTATTCACAACTGGATGAAGAACTACCGCATTTTAGGATGGTGGATAAAGTCATATCTTGCGGCAGTAGCTGATATCTACGTTGGTTTTAAAACGTATGATGGCTATGTTAGACAACCTTTAGCACGTGTTAGCGTTAATCAATTGCCTAAGGTAAGTGGATATTCTCTGTGATATATTCTCTCATTACGGTGTAATATTTTGTTATTTTTTGCTTTTTCCAGGATCAGGCATGGTCACCTAAAGTATGCAACACCTTTGTTCATACATTTATTACAAAGATCATTGAGGAAATGAGGGGTCTCGATAATTTATACACCTGCTATGAATTCACTTTTAATCCTTTACATAACTGCATTACCTATCGTATACATGAGGGGTGCACTGAGTTCTCTTTTCTACCAACAGATTTTGTGGAATATCTAAGACGGGGCTCGTAAGGAGTTTGTGAAAACATAATTCCTTGATTATTTTAATTTTTTTTGTTTTAAACTACGTTGGCACAACACAAGTTTAATTCCAGAACATTTTATCTCTTATAATAAAGAGGAAAGTTTGCTTGCATTTGTGTGTGTTACTAATAAACTCCAAAACAATTAATCTAATCGATGTGAATCGATATCTTTCTGACATGTAGTGAAGGACGCTTGCTTTGAAGAATCTCGCTTAAAATAAAGAGGACTGAGAAGTAGCTTTTAAAATATTCAGAAATTATTTTATTATGATACACTATGTTAATGCATAAATTGTTTTTGCAAGTGAAAAGACAAACATTAACTTTATGATTACATTTTATTTCCACTCTACCTTGAGCAAGTTTAATTTCAATTATGATGAAAATAATATATTAGTTTTCTTGGTTAAACCATATGAACCTATTTGATTAAACCAACCACACAAAAGAAAAGCCTACATTAAAATTTTCCTTGTCTAATATGTATGACTATGGCTTGAATAAACGTTTGAATATAATAATTTCTATAACTTTTTTATTTTTTTAAATAACATAACACAATTTTGAAAAACTTCTAATTACGAGCAGTCAGTGTATCCTTATCCTTATATGCTTTATTAACATGTAGTATGTTTTCTCAAATTTTGTGAATGTAATGTAATCTATTTATGTGCATTTTCTATGTTATGCATTTTTTATTTTTCTTAAGCATTAAAACGAATAAAGTTAATCATAAAAACTATTATATATGTAAATATAAATATATATGTAAATATAAATAACATAATAAATATATGTAAATATAAATAACACGCACAACCCAATTGATCATAAGAAGCTAGGTCAAAGTCCTTTGAAGGGCCGAAATGGCCAGTTATTTATTTTTTTTTTTATTATTATAAAAATATAATATTCACTTTTTCAAAACGGCGAAGATATTTTTTAAGACTACTGAATATTATTTACCTTCACCGATAACTTGAAAAGAAGTACCAATTAAATCTAGAAATTTGCAATTTTTGAGAAAATGCTAATGTTAATGTTAATGTTAATGTTAATGTTAATGTTAATGTTAATGTTAATGTTAATGTTAATGTTAATGTTAATGTTAATGTTAATGTTAATGTTAATGTTAATGTTAATGTGTTGTAACGAACCTCCGCTGGTTCTTTTGCTTTGCTGGGGTAAGCTCAGCGGGTTTCCACGGTTCTTCACAAGAAACTACACACTGTTTTTTATTTACAAATCTGTTCTTTTTATTTAATGAGGCCTTTATCTTTTATACAATTTGAAAAGATATATCGCACCTGTTCAATAAAAGGGAGTAACTCAAAATTTTCTATTTTTCAGTAGAGGCAAAAAACTGTTTATGTTAATATTAAAGGTTTATTATACAAAAAAACTATGCCATCGTAAAGATATCTTATTAACTACAGTACAACACTCGATTTTTTTTTTTATTTTGTTAAGTATTTGTAGAGAAATAACCAATTTTCGAGTTACTACCATTTTGTTGAAAATTCTTTGTTTAAGTAGAGATATTATTTCGACTTGTTAATAAGGGAACAATTCGAAATACTACTCTTTAGTGGAAAAACCGCGATCTAAATGCCTTAAACACGTGGGCGCAACTAAAAATAAATCTCTTTTGTTGTTACATAAGTAGTATGAAATTCAACCAAATCAAATGAAAACCACGCCTACCTCCCATACAAAGTGACTTTATCAAAAAGCTAAAATCTCTATAAATTCCACAAAAATTAATATATGTACTTGAAATTTTGCATATGAACTTTGATATATAATATGTTCTCTGTGCATGTGTTCTTCTGTGTTCTCTGTGTATTTAACGATATCGAGTGAAAACCACGCCTACCTCCCATACAAAGTGACTTGATCAAAAAACAAAACCGAATATTTTCTGTTAAAACTAGAACGAACATTTTTTTACAATTTATTGATTGCTTAAGGCTTGGAATATACTTTGGTTCGGCCGTGGGGGTATTTTTACTTCGGCCCAGTCGAAGATAATTTCTTACTAGTTTTTAAGTATTTTTATTCCATATATATTCACAACACAATAACAAAAAAATGAAATAAAAAACAATTACAATATTCGTACAAATGATAAAAACAACAAAAAGGACATTATATCATAGCCAAAAAAGTTTAGAAACAAATTAAAAGTTATACAAAACAAATTAAAGAAAAACTACTTTTTTAATATTTTAGTACTTCGTTTGATAGAACCTTTCGCATCAAGAACCGCTTGGATTCTATTTTTCATTCCCAAAGATAGTTTTTCGAGCTCTTGTGGGGTAATTGCATTCCATTCTTCTAAAATGGCTTGTTTAAGCGACCCTTTGGATGTAATATGATGATGCATGATCCTTTTTTCAATAAGGTCCCACACATTTTCAATTATGTTGAGATCTGGAGATTGTAGGGGTGTATGCAGCTGGTGTGGGACTTTGAAAGCTTGTTCACACTTTGCAGCAGATTTTCTCTCAAAATGGCTAAATATGTTCCTTATTCATTATTCCTTCAATGAACTTCAAGTTTCCCACGCCAGCCGCTAAAACACACCCCACACCATCACACTACCGCGTCCATGTTTTATTGTTGCTTGAATGTTTTCTTTATTGATCTCCATATTTGCCTTTCTCTACACCATTCGACGTCCGTCCGAACCAAAAATGTTGTATTTCGACTCGTCACTGAATACGACAGTTCCCCAAAACTGTTCCGATTGGTTGATGTTTTTTTTGCGTTTATCCGCATTTCGCTTATTTATGAAAGGTTTTTTCGAGCAACTCTACCATGATAGCCAGCCTTATGGAGCCTATTTCGAACTGTTTGGGCATTTACGTGGACATCATGAAATTTCTCTAGTGGCGCAGCAATCTTCGGAGCAGAAAAGTTTGGAGTTGCTTTTATTTCTGACAAAATAACTCGTTCATGGCGCACTGTTAAAGAACTTGGCCGACCAGATCGAAGTTTTGGTTGTAATGATCCCGTGTATAAATATTTATTTATAATTTTATGAACACTAGAATGGCTTCTCCCGATTATTTAGACAATATCTCTCACTTTAT
This sequence comes from Pherbina coryleti, assembly GCA_943735915.1. Lineage (NCBI taxonomy): Eukaryota > Metazoa > Arthropoda > Insecta > Diptera > Sciomyzidae > Pherbina > Pherbina coryleti. The sequence goes on along the minus strand of OX030949.1, from coordinate 62,251,406 downwards.
TATTTTGAAAATACAGCCTTAGAATTAATTTACGAACGTCTAGTGAGATTTCGGTATTTTTTTCCATTTTTAAGACAAAAAGACAAATAATCTGCGTTTATTACAAAAAAGCGAGTGACTGATGTGTATATTACTGACATTTATAGCTAAAGACTTTAGATCCCGTTATTTTAAAGCTTTTTTCAAACGAAGCAATGCAAATTTCAATCAAAAGCACAGATGTTTCTAACCTTTTTTGGCTATGAAATGTTCAGTTTTTTGTTTCTTTTTTTATTTGTAGTGATAAGAAAGTTGTTTTTTGGTTTGATTTTTTGATGTTGCATTAAAAATATATATGAAATATTAAAAATGTAAAAAAATTTTTAGTTTTGTGTTTAAAGGGTAAAAATTGAATAAATGTTTTAAAGAAACTGTTTTGTTTCTAAACTTTTTTGATTCACTGTATATATATATATATATATATGGCTATTTCCAAAAAAACGTCAACCACGGACCAAATTTAAAAAATGGAAAAAAAAAAATTTCTTTTCAAGATTTATTTACAGAATTGCTTATATTTTTTTAATATATAAAAATTTTTTGTTTTATTTTTTGTTTATTTCGAAAAAATCAACCTAAATGGTGTAAAATTTATATTATTGTATTTCACCTCTATTTGTCTAATTTTTCCAATTTTTTTTTCCAGTGTTTAGTATAATATCGTTCGCACTCTTCTTACTAAGTTATAGTACAAACACCAAAGAGTAAAGAAAAAATAGAAAATATCGAAAAAGTCTAAGTAACGGTAAAAATTTTACTTATGTCTTCCATGCTACTTCTCTGTCCCGTTTACAATCAAAAAAAGGCATTTAGTTTTAGTACTCGGTGATCATTGATCGAATCAGTTTGCAAATTGAAGTTTAAAGCTAAAGTAGTGAATTTGTTAAAAAAATCGAAAATTGAAACATTTACAACAACAACTTTTTTTTATTAGTGCTCAAAGTGTGTCCCGTTTACAATCGTTAGTATACTTGTTTTAAAAATTAAGAATTTTTTTTTAATTTAAATTAATATTTTTAAACAGACGGAAAATAAAAGGTGTGAAGACAATAAAAAAAATTATAAGAGGTTCCTGAAAAGTCTTCAAAGTGATCCAGCGAAGAAAAAAAAATTTTCTAGAAAAACATGCATACTTGTGTCTATTAGAAAGATGCATTTGGAACAACAATAATCTAATCTAAGGCATATTTATGATCTGAAAAACATTTTTTATTAAGTTTCTTATATAAAGGATTATAAATAGCAACATAAAAAATTTTTAAATCATTGTGGAAAAATTGTCCCGTTTACAATGTCCCGTTTACAATTTCTTTAACAATTTATTTAAAAAAATTTAATTCATATTTTATTTTGAAATCGAAACCATTTTTAGGGCACATTAGTACGCAACATTTTAAAATTAATCCCAATAAAATATTGTGTCAGGTTTCGCAGAAATCACTGTTTAAACGGTTACCCTTTAAAACCCACTTCCATTTTTTGTCCCGTTTACAATCACTGGTTTTTTGCAATTATCTCGGAAACCACGACAGTAAGCGAAAAATTTCATTTGCGGAAATTAAAGAGCTAATTGAGAGTTAAAAGAATCATTAATTTAAAAAATGAAAATCAGGTTGTTTTTTAGAGTTTTGTCAATATAAACGTGTGCGAATGTCCCGTTTACAATCATGGAAGTGCCCATATGTGAATTGTTTTAATGGGCCTTATTTCTCCGGGTCTGTCGCTTCTCTTCTTGTTTCGGCTTAACAGGTGGGACAAGACGCGGCACAGTTACTCGATGAAAGAAATGTGAACACGCGGTCTTACAAGCCAAGGACAATGTTTTGGTTTTAGCAGGCGGGCTTGTAAGCCACGGACGCTGCTAGAAAGAGATGTGAAGACAGGTGGACCTACAAGCCATCGACGCTGCTTATGCTTGTTGATTGCAGGTGGGCCTACAAGCCACCGACTCTGCTCTTGCCGTTGGATAAACAAGTGGGCCTACAAGCCACCGAAATGTTTAGCGTATAATATAGATAACCCTGCCCTGAATCCAAATTGCCATCTACTAAAATATTTGTTCTTTTCCAGAAAATTTACTATTCGAGTCTTTACAGCTTTCTCAAATACTTTAGCAAAGATGGGAAGAAGTGAAATAGGCCTGAAGTTATTTATCAGTGACCGATTACCTTTTTTATGCAAAGGTATCACCTCAGCCAGTTTCATATCATCTGGAAATAAACTCATTGCGACGCTTTTTTGAACAGATGACTTGATATGCAACATATGTTAAAAGCAATTCTTTTTACAAAATTTTTAGAAAAACTATTCGAAATTACCGAATTTAAGTTTTTCAGGGACATTATAATCTTGTATACTTCAAAAAAAAAAAGATAGGCTCAAAGAAAAATCTCTGCTAACAGACAAGGTTCATAAGACCATCAACTACATTGGGCTCTACTCGTTGAATTTTTAGCACCAACTTCTGGGCCTATGGAAGCAAAGAAATTGTTAAAGTGTTCAGTTAATTCAATAGGGTCAGTAATGGAAGTATCTCCAAATGACAGACTTAGAATGGTTTCTTTTTTTCAGTCTTTTTTTTAAAATATCGTTAACCAGTTTCCATTCTTTTTTAATCAGCCCTATAGTGAATAAAATTTCGCACGGGAAAGAAGGGAATTTTCGTATTTTTAGCAATGTTCAATGAACTCTTGAAAAATTTGAACACAAATATTTGTATTCATCGCCAATTTTTAAGATCACAATAAAAAAAAAAAAAAATTTTAAAAGCATCCCCTGTCTAAGAAATGAAAATTCCCTTTTTCAATTCCGGGCGAAATTTTATTCATAATAGGGCTGGCTATCTCCCCTTAATAATGAAAAATTCGTTTGTATATCAGCTATTTTTGCACAAGAAAACTTCTTTTGAAATATCTTTACAAAATGATTTATATGCAGTACGAGTTTCCAGATCGCTAGGATGTTCCTTTAATCTTTTAAAAAGTTTATTTTTGATTTTAATTTTTTTCAGCAGTGCGTTGGTAATAAAAATAAAAGAAAATAAATAACTGGTCATTTTAGCCCTTGAAAGGACTTTGATCTAGCTTCTTATGATCAATTGTGTTGTGCGTGTTATTAAGTTTGTACACAATCGACCGAGAAATGGACCGACAGGCTTAACGCCGACTCCGAACGGTGATGAACGAAATGTTCTTATTCTCAAGAAGCTTTACATGGCATTTTGATTACTCTCTGAGGTTTGCCATTGTCTGCAGAGAGGTGGCGGCCGTGCAGAAAAATTATTTTAATTCAAATAATTTTCTGTCGCTGCTGGGGTTCGAACCTGGGTCTCCAGGTTCGTTGACATAGCGGCCACGCACTTTAACCAACTACGCCACACGTTGGTAATTCAGGGCTTTAATTTCCATCTATTACCATGTTTTCTCTGCACTATACTCGAACAAACTTTGACGTGGACAAGTAGTGTTTTTATAAATAAGCTATAACATTTGGAAGGATCACTTTCATTATAAATATGCTCCCAACGCTCAATTAGTAATGAATTATTTAGGGTCATAAAATCGGATTTTTTTGTTGAACTCAGGCAGAAAAGTCACTCGGGCCCTACTTGAATGAATATTCTTAAAGCTCAAGCAAGTCATGCTATGATCAGTCATCTGAAAGTCAATGGCAATATGTATTGATTTTTTATTATCGGAGTCGGAGTATTTTTAAGACTCCGAGTCCGACTCCGACTCCTCGACTCCGACTTCGACTCCGACTCCAACTCCGACTCCGCAGCCCTGATCAAAAAATATATTAATATTAATGTTAATGTTATTATTACCGTTTTTGTTTGTATTTCTGTTACTATTTATAACTAGTAATGTTAGAGTACTCCCTTAAAATAACTTTAATACCTGACCTAGTGTTAAGCAAAAAATTGTTTTCGTCGCTATTTTGAAAATATTGGAATATTTTAATTTTTAATAAAATATGAAGATGAGTAATAGTAGTTGATAAGATATAAACGCGTAAATCATTGTTATTAGCTCATCTGACGTCATAATGTTATAAATTTGTAACATCAACAACAACAACAATGACTGCTTAAGAGTGCGTGGATGCTGTTAAAAATATTTAATATTTATTATCAGTGATAAGATAAAGAAAGGTAGAAAAAACAAAATCATTAAAGTCTCTTAACAAATGCAGTTATTTACAAAAATCAAATAGATAAACGATAAGAGAAATAAAAGTTGGATGCGGGATTATTTCTGCTTTAGATTAAGAGTATAAATGGACTGGTTGAGGGATCCAAAGCTTTAGTATTCGAACGAAAACACAGCGGTCGCAACTTAGCTATCGCCTAAGACCTTAACAATTTTGTAGTAGCATCTAAAGCAAAAAAAAAAAAAAATGAAATTCGTAATAGCAGCATTAATACTGTGTGTCACTGTTTTTGCATCTAATGTGAGTTAAACTTAGAAGAAAAAAAAAAAAAAAACAAAAATTATATAGATTCATATACTTCAAATTTATTTTAGGCACAAGTGAACAGTGGCCCAAATACTGGCGTTGTAGGTGTTGGAGGCTTTCCGCCTTCGGATCTGTTTCTGAACATTTTACGGATCCATGCTCAGAAACTGTTAGGAACACCAGGTGGCTTACCAGAGGATTTGGAACTGCGTGTGGTTGATACACTGAGTAATGCTGAGACAGCATTTGCGGCTTGCAATGCGAATGCCCAAGCAATCATGCCCTGGCTCCAGATACGCTGCATTTCACTACAATTGAAAATTTCCAAGAGTGAATTAAAGGCCATAGAAGATGAAGCCAATGCCAGAGCTGCAGCTGCGGCTGCTGCCAGCACCACTGCTGCAGCGCCTGCAGCCGTTATTTAATTGGCCTTTTTAGCTGGATAGATGTATCCATACCGCAATATTTTTAAATTTAGTGCATAATTTACCAATTTCAATGGAGTATCAATTCAAAGGCATTTTCTAAAACTTGGCCACCTGAAGATATTTTTAAAATAAATTCGATATCAACATTATAATAATTATATTAAAAAAAAATCATGTTATAAATAAACTCCTGCATTTATTACAATTTAAGTCTTGTCTTAATTCAGAGATCCGGATGGGATCAAAATTCCTCATATACAAAATTATTTTTACAAAATTCCATTTTTTTCAAAATCCACTTTTTCAAATTTCCACTTTTTTTTATTCTCCTTGACAAATTCACCCTTTACAAAAATACTCCTTTACGGAATACCCCTTTTACATAATTCCCCTTTGAAAAAATTTCCTTTTATAAAAAGATATGTTGTCTCAAGGGAAAAGGCGCGTTTTTTTCGTAAAAGGGGAATTTTGTCAAGGTAAAAACTCGATGGGGAATTTTTCGCTTTCCAGTTTCCTCCTATATTAATCAATCTTCGAAAACGGGAGAAATTTCGACAGTAAAAAAAGTAGGCATCCCGAACGATAAAAAAAGTAGGCATGGGGTGACATTTGATGTGAGTTTTTCCGCCAACAATTCGTTAGAGAGTTTGAAAGAAATGTAAGTATTTTACTTTTATTGAAGTAAATCAATTAATAAATTTAAATATAAGGTTGAAAACAACAAATAAGCAGCTACTTTCAACGCTATTATCGTTGATAGAAGGCAGTGCTACTATTGCGCACGGCTTTTTTAAGGGTGGCAAGGACGAGCTTGCCCGATTCTGGTAAAATGCTGAAGCTAAGCTAAACTCATTTGGGCCACCAATAAAAAAATATAACTGAGTGGAAAAAGGTTTGTTGCCAAAATTTGAAATTGCGAAACGGTACTGGTGGTGGTCCTAATATTGGCCTGAAGGGTAGTGTGGAGAGTTTCCTGTGGGAAAATTTGGTCTGGGTTCTTCTGAACAAGTAGAAGAATCTTGCAACCAGCAGGTGCAGTTTTTTTGAAACTGGAGGAAGTTGATGATCAAGTTGAGGTCACACCTGAGCAACAAGAAAATATATCACCTCCTACAACTTCCAGCACGGCAAGTGCAATTTAATTTTAATAGCACTTACAATGACTGGGGCAAATCAAGCGGGTTCATGGCACCTCCTATCAATATTCTGATGCCGCGTTTGCTCCTCCTCTGCATCATCAACTTCTAAAGCTAACATATGAAAAGCTGTGAACTTTTTCAATATGAAAATTTTATAAATTTAAATTTTTTTTATTTTTATTTTATATATTTCATACATTTTTTTTTCCAAGCGATTGGAACCTCAGTGTGGTCTGCCCAATCCACAAGAAAGGTGATCCCACCATTTGCACCAATTACCGTGGGATAAGCCTTCTTAATATCGCATATAAGGTCCTGTCGAGCGTATTATGTGAAAGACTGAAGCCCATCGTAAACCAGCTGGTTGGACTTTATCAGTGTGGCTTCAGACCTGGCAAATCCACCATAGACCAGATATTTACGCTACGACAAGTCTTGGAAAAGACCCTAGAAAAACAAATCGACACACACCATATTTTTGTCGATTATAAAGCCGCCTTCGACAGTCCAATAAGGAATCATCTATACTCCACCATGTCTGAATTTGGTATTCCTGCAAAGCTCATCCGTCTTTGCAGAATGACACTGAGCAACACCAGCAGTACAGTTAAGATCGGGAAGGATCTCACTCCTCCATTCGAACAAGGTTTCAGACAACGTGATTACTTATCGTGCGACTTTTTTAACCTAATGATGGAAAAGATCATCCGAGACGCAGTGGCACTGTAATCTAAAAAAGTATTATGCTGCTGGCGTATGCTGATGATATCGATATCATTGGCCATAATACGCGCAAAGTCAGTGCAGCATTCTCCAGATTAGCGAAAGAGTCGAGTCGAATGGGTCTTGCAGTGAACGCAGATAAGACGAAATACCTAGTGTCAACAAACAAACAGTCCCAGCGTCTTGGAAACCACGTCTCTGTTGACAACATCTCCTTCGAGGTTGTTAATGACTTCGTCTACTTGGGGTCCAGCATAAACTCTTTCAACGATGTCAGTATTGAGATAAAACGAAGGAAAACTCTTTCCGATAGGTGTTACTTTGGGCTGAGTAGGTAATTGAGAAGCAGAGACCTCTCTCTCGACGAACAAAACTCACGCTCTATAAGTCACTAATCATGCCCGTCCTATTATATGCAGCACAACTCTGGACGTTGAGCAGTTCTGATGAAAAGACTTTGAGAGCCTTCGAGAGAAAGATCCTTCGTAAAATCTTCGGTCCAATCTGCGTCAATGGCGGGTACCGAATTCGATGGAACCACGAGCTGTATGAGCTGTACGCTGACATTGACAATGTCAAGCGCATTAAAATCGAGCAGATCCGACGCTCGGAAACGACGCTCCAGCGAAAAAAATATTCGATTCGGTGCCCGGTGGTGGTCAACGTAGAAGAGGACGCCCACATCTTCGTTGTAAGGATCAGGTGTTGGATAACCTGACCACGCTTGGTGTTTCCAACTGGCGCCAGCAAGCGCAAGACAGAAATGGCTGGCGCAATTTCTTATACGAAGTCAACACCGACTTACGGTTGTAAGCGCCAGATAAGTAAGTAAGTATATTTTATACAACGGAGAACAAAGCACTTGAGAACAAAGAATACGCACTTGTTGCCGATCTAGACATAGCAGGAGCATTCAATAACGTTCTTCCCTGTGCGGTCACCTCGCCCCTCTTAGAACTGGGGGTTGAGGATTTTCTCGTGAGTCTCATCAATCGGATGATGATGCTATTGGGTATGGTCGTGAACTCAGAAATGGGAGGATCTTCTACCTGTAGGTTTGTAAGCAGGGAGCGCGTTAAAAACACAAATATAGCTCTAATTGCCTGTAAAAAAACTATAGGTAAAAAGTGGGATTTTTCCCCCAAAATATTGGGGTTTCCATTAAGGACTTGATAACTTTTTTTTTTAAATAAATCACAAACCATTTGAGAAATTTCAAATACTTTATTATTGGCTTGAAGTACAATCAAAACATTTATGAATGGAACTCGACTTCATTCATATGGCCATCGCGGGCACGTATGCAGCGGTCGATTAAAAAATAAATAAATAACTGGTCATTTCAGCCCTTGAAAGGACTTTGACCTAGCTTCTTATGATCAATTGTGTTGTGCGTGTTATTAAGTTTGTACACAATTGACCGAGAACTGGGCCTACAGGTTTCACGCCGACTCCGAACGGCGATGAACGGAATGTTCTTGTTCTCAAGAAGCTTTACATGGCAGTTTGATTACTCTCTGAGGTTTGCCATTGTCTGCAGAGAGGTGGCGGCCGTACAGAAAAATAATTTTAATTCAAATAATTTTCTGTCGCTGCTGGGATTCGAATCCGGTTTTCTAGGTTCGTTGACAGAAAGGCCACGCACTTCAACCAACTACGCCACGGACGCCACGCGACGCAGCGGTCGATTAGTTGAACCCAATTTTCGATGAGTCGGCCACACATTTCGGCCGAAACGGCTGCTATTTCGCGTTCAATGTTGGCTCTGAGCTCTTTCAACGTCGTCGGCTTGTTGGCATAGACCAGGGGCGAACACAGGTAGGGGTTTTGGGGGTTAAAACCCCCCCCAAATGAACGAATAAAAATAAAATTACCTGTATAAAGTAAAACAATTATATTATAAAGCATTATTTATTTAAGTTGAAATGTTTAAGGCTACTTTCATGGTGTTATTTATTGTTTTTATGAAATTATGCTCTGTATACGCAAAAGAGGCCTGCCAGAGTATGATTTTTTGTCTGAAATATTATTAAATACATGTATGTTTTGGCAATGTTTTAAATAATGTAGACAATTATGCATTTTTAATTAGGAAAAGAATTACCTAAGATCAAAAAAGTTCAAATTAAAATTTAATAACTATTTATTAAAAATAAAATTAAATTTACATTTCATTAAAAGGTAAACAAAAAATGATTGTGCTATTTTTTATGTTACTTATTTCATCAATATATTATTTGATTTAAAAATATTTTTTTTTTATTTAGTTTTAAATCGCAATAATTTTGCTTTTCAATCAACTCATCAATCACCAACTCAAATTAAACACATTTCGCTAACAGTTAATCAGTGCACCATAGTACATTGCTGAATATTAGCATACTTTATGAAGTATTCGATTAAGAAACAAAAACAACACAACTCACAAATTTGGAACAGCGTAAGAATTTTTTTTGTGAGAGAACAGAGAACGAATTCGCAGTTATTCTTATGCGCTGATTTTCTCTTCACTACACGATCTGTTGTTTACATTTATTCGCTTGCAGTGTGCTCCTACACTAAAAAAAAACATTAACTTAAAATGAAACACAATGTGTTCATAATTTGCCTTTTCTCATGTTTTTTAAAAGTTTAAAACACATTTGCTCTTACTTTGACGAAATTTGCAAGCTATTTTTTAAACAATAAATTCGTCCAATTAATAACAGTTGTCGTCAATTTTAAAACATTTTTTTCAGTGTACAAAAGTTAAGCAGTGTATATTCGTTTAACGAATATATTCATGCAGGGCTCTAATACGCATACATGTTCTACCACGCTGTTGTTCTCTGTAAAGTCGAGTTCCGCTATCAATGTGATAGGTATGAAGTTAAAATTAGAACTCTCGATTTTCAAGCTTTTCGAGCACCTGAGCTACCCGAGTATTTGCGAGTATTTCGAGCTACCCGAATTTTAAATTTTTGTTTTCTACAAAACTTAAGAATCTCAACGAAAAATTAAGATACAGTTTAATTAGTAATCGTTATTTTGTAAAAAAAAAAACAAAAAAACTTCTCTTAATCAGTCTACATCAAACATATCCACGGACTGCCAAAGCAATGTTCTTTCTTATTTAAATGTAGCCACACAGAGCCAAAACAACCTAATAAAATAGAAAAAAATCAATAAAATTTCTCTATCGTTTTCATTCAAGAAGATTGTCTTATTAAAACCATTCAGAAAATCTTATTAAAACTTTGAGAATTTTTTATTGGGCAATTCACATAATTTTAAGAAGAATCCTATTATTTTTTATGAGAAAACATTTAAAAACTATAAGGAAATCTTATCAAAAATATGTGATTTACTTATTGATTTTAAAAGTTACCTTTTTGATTTTTAGGAAGCAATCTTATAGATTTAATAAGATTTATTTTTTAAATTTAAGAAGGAAATTCTATTGATTTAATAAGATTTTTTTTTTAAATTTTATTAAAGAAATCTTTTTAATCAATACGCAATCTTGCTAATCTTTTACCTAGAAATAGACTTTTAAATGCCTATAATATTAAATACAAATCTAGACATTGTTAAGATTTTTTAAAATTTATCCATTATTAAATTAAGTTGTTATTTATGAATATTAAATACATATGTTATCCCGGCGCTGTCGAGGCCTTCAAAGAAATTGGCGGCATCCTCAATATCCAACTTTTGTCAAGAATCTCTTTCGAGTACAAACCGTACATTTTTAATAAAGTCGAAATTGAGTCACTCAAGCCCCACGACTGAAATATGGCTTGAGTTTCGAGAATTTTAGCCTCGTTGAAAACAAGTTCTGGAGCACAAATATCATTCTCCATTATAACATTTTTCTTATTTTACTTTATTTAAATCGACGGATAACTTTTCGAATTCACTTTACAACTACGACTGCAAGCTAAGCAAAGAAAGCAAAAATAACTAGCATTTTCACCATTATTATCTTCTTAAAAGGGTGTCTAATAAGGAAATTTTATAGAAGCAGATCAATAAGATTTTCTTATTAATTTTAACTGGTCTCTTCTTAAACTTTGGAGAGTAAAAAAAAAAATGTTCTTATTAAAGTTAAGTGTTAATAAGATTTCCATATTATTTCAATCATTCAATAAGAAATCTTATTAAAAAATGTTTGATAGTAGTTGTAGATAGTAGTAGTTTGATAGTAGTAGTTGTTAATAAGATTTTCTCTATGGAATTGAAAAGATTTCTTTATGGAAAATTCTTATTATTTGGTAGTATTAATAAGAAAACCTAATAAAATATCTCAACTTGGTGGTCTGTGCAATCATATCGGTTTATTTCCGTCTATATGTCTGCATGTAATGACGATCACAGCAGAGATTTTGGAGCCATCGTTATGAATTTCGATATATTATAAGCTTGTATTTAAAATACAAAGATCATAATCCAAATTAGCGATCTCGTTGAAAATTATGCTAACCCCACATAGAAAGTAATATGAAATTGGTAGAATATCTTAAAATTTCATAAAAATTCAATGCCTTAATTAATTTCAATTTTATTATTGAGGACATATTAAATTCAATGGCACAAAATAAAAGAATAATTGACTTTGTACTCTAAATATTATATATGAAATTTGAATAAGTCTATAAATAAAAATATAAAACACCCCCCAAATTTTTTTTCTGGGTGCGCCCCTGGCATAGACCAATGACTTGACGTAGCCCCAAAGAAAATAGTCTAGAGGCGTTAAATCGCACGAACGAGGCGGCCAATCAACAGCCCCATTTCTTAAGATAACACGCTCACCACACTTACTCTTGAGTAAATCGATTGTAGCGTGTGCTGTGTGGCTTGTGGCACCGTCCTGTTGGAACCACTTGTCGTCCAAGTCCATATCTTCCAATTCAGGCCAAAAATAATCTGTAGTCATGGCACGATAACGATGGCCATTCACAGTAACGTTACGATCGTTATCGTCGACGAAAATATATGGTCCATGACGCCGCCGGCATGCAAACCTCACCAAACAGTTATTTTTTGTGGATGAAGTGTTGATTCATGAAGCACATGTGGATTTTCACCCGACCAATAACGCATATTTTGCTTATTGACGAACCCATTGAGCCAAAAATGAGCTTTGTCACTGAAGATGATTTTGTGATGAAATTCATTATCTTGGCGTATCTTTTCCAGAGCCTAATCGGAGAACGTAAGTTGCTTCAAATGGTCCATCGGCTTCAATTCTTGAGTCAGCTTGATCTTGTATGGGTGTAAACCAAGATCCTTACGCAAAATTCGCCATAAAGTGGTCTGGGCGATGCCCAATTCTTGGGAACGCCGTAGAATTGACTGGTTTATATCGTTTGCTACGGAAGCCTCAAAGGCAGCGACATTTTCGAAACTTCGACCAACCCGTTGTCTCACTGGCACGGCAACACCACACAACGAATATGAAGACTTAAATTTTTGCACTAAACTAGCTTTTGTCTGTCTACAAGGGCGAGAACTACGACTGAAAATTGCAGTTAACGCTCTTAAAGTTGCGATCACCCACTCCGAATTTCGGTAGTAAATTTTTATAATTTGCAGACATTGTTCGTTCTTGTTCTTTACCATGATAAAAATTTAGAGCTTACTGAATAAATTGACAGTGACAGTTCGATGATTAGTGAAAGCGTACGTTCAGAAATTTAATCCAAAGTTGTCAAGTCCTTATTGAGAAACCCTGTACAACTAAAATCTTACTTATTGATGAATTTTCAATTTTAGTTGATAAGAAATTAAGAATAAGGTCTAAACACGCGGCCTTAGATAGTTACAGAAATAATCTTATATAGCGGTTAGCAACAAAAACTGTTTTATTTTTAAAGGTTAAAAGGAAAAAAACTTTAGTAAACCACTTAAGGTGTTAAAAGGAACAAAAGATATGGAATCAAAAATTGAATGAACAAAAAATTTTATTGTTTCTGATTCTTTTGTGAACTCGTTTGCAAAGAAAAATGACTTCCTGTTGATAGACTCTCTGCTATAGTCTGCTGAATAATTAAAATATTCCTTTAAAAGTTCTAAAAAGTGCTACTAGCACCTCTACCCGAAAAGTTTTATAAATTAATGCAGAGATAACTTTGGTTCATCGGGTTAATTTACTTACGATATTTTCAATACGTAAACTTGTTTCTTCGTCATAGTTCACGAGAACAAAATCTGCCAACTCTATCCTTGACTGGACAGTTCACAACGTCCTATTTCTTGTGCTTTATTTTAATTTTAACAATATGAACCTGTTCTCCTCTTAAACCTTCCAAAAAAATAACGTATTAGATATAAGCTGCTGCCATCCAATTTCTGTTCAAACACCTGCTTCTGATGTTGTTGATTTTGTTGCTGTTTCTGACAAGAACTTCACAGAACATCAACAGAACCAACAAGAAAAGCAACAAAAAACAAAAACATTTAAATTTCCATTTAAATGATAAAAATGGAAAATAACAATGTAGGAACGTCAAGTACAACATGAGGAACAAAAAAAAAAAAAAAAAAATACACCAACAGCAACTAAAAAGCAGATTCTTCCAGTACTTTAAAAAAAAGTAGAACAGCTGCTGGCAACATGTTAAAAAACAAAGAAAATAAAAAACAATAACAAAACATGCTGAATTTCCACTCAACTTAATAAAAGGAAGAAGAAAAAAAAAATCCAAAACTGCACCTTATTAATTTTTGAAAGTTACGCTTGTTTCGTGAGAAGTTTTGAAAGTGTCAACATAACTGTATATAAATGGGTATTAAAATGGCTAGCCGAATGTTGAGTAAAAAAAACTCCTTTGGGTATTCTTTTCATATTTCTTCTTTCTTATTGTCATATTTTGGAGTGGTGCTCTTCAATTTTTTTAGTCTGGAAATTTAATCGATATGTTTTGAGTTCTTTTAAGCTTATTTTATAATGGAGCTATGCAATAGCAAGGCGGTCTTGGCAGTCGAGAAGGTAGTGTGCTTGACTGCCCCCCCATTGTCCTGAGTTCAAATCTCGGTGAGGCCACGGACCTACTCTTTAACCCGTCTGCATTTCCTTACTTCAAATTCATAGACTTAAAAGTTGTAGTTGGTGGTAGAGAAGTTTGTGGATGGGATTCCCTTATAACTAGAATTGACTGGGATAAAGATATTTTTCAAGCTTCATTTACTTAAGAGATGACTCCTCCAGCGTAAACAGCACACCACACAGTAACTTTGAGCGTGTATAATGGTTCTTCGTGACTGATACACGGATTTTCGGTGCCTCAGAAAAGATTATTTTGTTTATTCACGTAACCGCAAAGATGGAAATGAGCCTCATCGCTCATGATAATTTTCGATGAAAACTTGTCCGCCTCTTCGTTGAGATGGATGGCTTGAGTGTAGGTTACACGCGGTTGGCGATCAACAGCTAACTGCACTGTCTGCACTTTGTAAGGGACAATCTTCAAATCTTTCACAAAAACTCTGCGTAGAGACCTTCTGCTAATGCCCAATTGTGTGGCACGTAGTCTGGTCGATGTTCCGGCCTCTTCTTTGACATATATTTCTTCTCAGATATTCTCAGCAGAACGGTTGCTCCGGATAGCCTTGCAAAGATCTCGCGGTGTCCCAGTCTCTTCAAGGCGAGTGGCCAAATGCCGCAATGTTTGTCCAGTTGGTGTCGGACACCCAGAAAATCTGCGACGAAATTCACGCTACGCCAACACAACTGAGAAATTGTTCCGCCAAAAAAATGGAAACAATTATTCCGCGTTCTTGCGGTGTAAACCGATTCATTGCTTGCCGATTTGCATTTTGCGTTTGTTTGCTTCATTTGCAAAAGTTATAGGGGGTTCAAATAGTGTGATTACTTTTGCCCCACCTTGTAAAGGGTTCTCCAATAGGGACTTGACGACTTTGAATTAAATTTCTTTCACTAATCATCGAACTGTCACTGTCAATTAATTCAGTAAACTCAACATTTTCATCATGGTAAAGTACACGAATGAACAACGTCTGCAAATTATAAAAATTTACTACTGAAATTCGGAGTCGGTGATCGCAACTTTAAGAGCGTTAACTGCAATTTTCAGTCGTAGTTCTCGCCCTAGTAGACAATAGCAAGTTTAGTCCAAAAATTTGAGGTGTTGCCGTGCCAGTGAGACAACGGGTTGGTCGAAGTATCAAAAAAATCGCTGCCGTTCAGGTTTCCGTAGCAAACGATATAAACCAGTCAAGAATTGGGCATCGCCCAGACCACTTTATGACGAATTTTGCGTAAGGATCTTGGTTTACACCCATACAAGATCAAGCTGACTCAAGAATTGAAGCCGATGGACCATTTGAAGCAACTTACGTTCTCCGATTAGGCTCTGGAAAAGATACGCCAAGATAATGAATTTCATCGCAAAATCATCTTCAGTGACGAAGCTCATTTTTGGCTCAATGGGTTCGTCAATAAGCAAAATATGCGTTATTGGTCGGGGGGAAAATCCACATGTGCTTCATGAATCACCACCACTTCATTCAGAAAAAATAACTGTTTGGTGCGGTTTGCACGCCGGTGGCGTCATTGGACCATATTTTTTTGTCGACGATAACGATCGTAACGTTACTGTGAATGGCCATCGTTATCGCGCCATGATTTCTGATTATTTTTGACCCGAATGGTTGATATGGACTTGGACGACATATGGTTCGAACAGGACGGTGTCAATAGCCACACAGCACACGTTACAATCGATTTATTGAAGAGTAAGTTTGATGAGCGTGTTATCTCAAGAAATGGGCCAGTCGATTGGCCGCCTCGTTCGTGCGATTTAACGCATCTAGACTATTTTCTTTGGGGCTACGTCAAGTCATTAGTCTATGCCAACAAGCCGATGACGTTGGAAGAGCTCAGAGCCATCATTGAAAGCGAAATAGCGGCTATTTCGGCCAAAATTTGTGGCCGAGTCATCGAAAATTGGGTCCAACGAATCAACCGCTGCATACGAGCCTGCGGTGGCCATATGAATTTAGTCGAGTTCCATTCATAAATGTTTTGATTGTACTTCAAGCCGATAATAAAGTTTTTGAAATATGTATCTCAAATGGTTTGCGTTTTATTTAAAAAAAAAGTTGTCAAGTCCTTAATGGAAAAAACTTTATAAGCAAATTGGTAATTTACTGAAATTGCAGGTAAGAACGGAAAATAACGGATATGCGATGTGTTTGGGGGTGCAATCTATGAGAAGACGGACGGACATAGGTGGTGAGATGATAATTAACCCTCAACTACTCATACAAACTTACTCACTAAAGCGCCCATATGGGGTACCTCATACATTAACCTGCAGAGCATATAGAGCAAGGGACGTTACGGAGCTGAGCATGCGATATAATTTGAAATTTGCATGCTCCTACCATACACTTAAATATCCGCATTAACATCCGCAACACCACATCCTCAAATTTTTAACCAAAGGGATAAGGTGTTTTCCTGCAAATATTATTTATAAATATCTGCATCCGTATCCGCATCCTCAAAGACGGTTTCTTATAGATCCGCATCCGTATTCTTTCTGCTCGACAAACAAACATTGGTCAAATCCAGAAAGTTGTTCTGGAGTTGTGTCAATATTAAGAGGGTTCTGGGCGAAATTTTATCACAGACAATTTTTTCACATCAGTGCCCCTACTAAAAAATCTCAAAAATTAATAGATTGTCATTGTTGGGCACGCTACGGAAAAATAAAGCATACTTTCCAATTCCCTGTGGCGTCCGTGGCGTAGTTGGTTAAAGTGCGTGGCCTCTATGTCAACGAACCTGGAGACCCGGGTTCGAACCCCAGCAGCGACAAAAAATTATTTTCGAATTAAAATAATTTTTCTGTACGGCCGCTACCTCTCTGCAGACAATGGCAAACCCAGAGAGTAATCAAAATGCCATGTAAAGCTTCTTGAGAACAAGAACATTCCGTTCATCTCCGTTCGGAGTCGGCGTTAAACCTGTAGGTCCGGTTCTCGGTCAATTGTGTACAAATTTAATAACACGCACAACACAATTGATCATAAGAAGCTATGTCAAAGTCCTTTCAAGGGCTGAAATGTCCAGTTATTTATTTTTTTTTTTACTTTCCAATGGCGATGGAGACACCAAAAGAGCAAAAACTTAACTTCACGTTGTTTGGCTTTCAAATTGAAGCAACAATATCTTCATATATCCTGAAATGCAACAAAGCGGGGATATTAATATCCAGCATACCTAACGATGGGGCAATTGATATGACAACTGGATTAAGAAAAACCCCAAAATATGTTCGATTTTAATTCAACTGAAGGTGGAATAGATCAGATGGATCAACTGCTCGGAAATTATACCATTAAACAGGAAATTAACCGATGGCCATTGGTTTTCGTCTACAATATAAAAGATTTTGCTTGTTTGGCTGCATACATAAGTTATATTGAGCATCACTCAGAGAATACTTGAACAGATCGTTGCAAGCATTTCCTGAAAGAACTCGCTCGAGATCTCTGCTTGCCATCAATTTAAAAACGGATCCTTGACTCCATGACCCCTCGATTCTATTTCATCAAAACAGAGAGCGTTCTCGGTATGAAACTCGGAAGTACCTTTATTACACCTTCACATCGAACAAAATAGCAACGGTCGTTTGAACCAAACAATGGATCAATTCAGCCCATTTTAAGCAAACACTTAAGCTGGGTCTGTGTGATAAAATAACACACAGAATTCATCTTGTTCAAATGAAGTGTTTGTAATAAAAGAACTCGGGTTTTAAGAATTAAAATTGTATGGGGGATACTCCCAAAAACGGGTCCGACACAGCCCATTTTGAGTTAAGACCATTGCTATAATGCTGTAAATGTTTGCGTGTAATTATAATGAAATAAAGTGTTTATTTCGGGGAATTTTAAAATTCGGGTTATATGGAGGGTACCTCGAAAAATTATCTGATTAATAATCATTTTTGGTACGAATAATTCTTGAAGTGATTTTAGAGCAAATATGAAATTATTTAAGAAGTCCAAAGATACATCGATTTTTAACTTATTCTTATATGGGAGGTAGGCGTGGTCATTGTCAGATTTAATCAATCTTTGGGTAATTTCTTAATCTACTTAAAAACTGTAAATAGTTTCGGCCACAGTTTATTTGAAACTGGTACTCTGTGCGCCCCTATGTCAAATTTTTTCAACTTTCTTGACCTACTAGTTTTATGCTGACTCCGAACGGCTAATCTGCATGTTCTCAAGAAGCCTTACATGGCATAATTTACTCTCTGAGGTTTGCCATTGTCCGCAGAGAGATGACGACCGAACAGAAAAATTAATTCAATTGAAAAAACTTTCTGTGTCAGGTGGTGTCAGAATTGAACCAGGGTTCTATGGCGTATGGGTCACGCAATGTACCCACTGTGCCACGGCCGCCACTCTCTGTCTACGTCATTCATATACTGCAATTAACAATTATCTATTAGAAAGCCCAAAGATAGTAAATATGATGTAAAAGCATAACTATAGACAAAAAAATCGGTTTGTTACACGGCCAGACAAAGGGTTAAGATATTGTTGCTGTTGTGAAGGTTCCGTCATAAACTACTTTACCAATTTTTTGTTTTTTTTACCGTCCTCCCCCTCCGTTACCTTTTCGTAGTACATTTCAATCCTCTCCGTTACGTATGGTGGTGCTTTTCAAAATACCTGCTCCCCCCCTAATAGGTAACGTAGTTTATGAACGAGCCCTAAGCTGTGTGCAAACGTCAACTTCATATAAATATTAAATGGAAAGGGCAAGCCAACTACCTTAAGTGCGTAGTAAAGACTTTCTCATTAGCAGTTTCGAAATTTGTTAAATAAATTTGACCTTGAGATCGTTCAATGACATTTATTCAATCATGTGTATGTGTGTGTGCGTGTGTGTGTGAGTGTACGAGTGTCTGTGTGTGATAGAAAAATCATTCCTTGGTTGTAGCACTTTTTATAGTACCTGCCACATCTCTGCCACAATTTGGACTCAAACCACTTTGCCCCCTCCCTCTCACTCTTCCTCATTCGGGATTTGGTGGCAATTTGATACTTAAGAAACTTTCCATTTAAACACCGCAAGAAAACATGATAAATTAATTTAAAATTTTTAATTTCTATGCGTAGCTATGCAATGTTGATGATGTTGAAGTGGTGGTAATGATGATGATGATGATGATGACTATGTGTGAGAAAAATTTTGCATGTGTTGATAATTCCCCTAAGTAGCACAAAACAATTTTACAACATTTTGCAACAATTTCCTCCCCCACACTTCGAATGTTCCCGAATGAATGAATGAATGTTCCCAGTTGTTAGGCTGTGTGGCAAGATATGTTGTGTTCGTCGTCATGCTGTTGTATGTGTTGTTGTAGCATGTATTCAATTGTTGTTCTGGCTGCTGCTGCTTTTGTTGTTCTTGATTTTTTTTGTTGTTGTCATCCTGGCTTAAAGTTTCATGTTTGCCATGCGGTTGTTTTCGACTACTTATTGAGTTCTCTCTGGGCGGTCTTCAGCCCGATTTGGTTGCGGTTGAGTTTGTCTTCGTAGTCGTACTCACACAAACACATACAGTCAAATCTACAAACTACAAGCTACTTGTTTTTGTCTGATGATTTCCTGTTTTTGTTTTTTTTTTGTTTTTTTGGTGTTTTTTTTTTTTTTGTAATATTTAACAATGTTTTTTTTTTCATTCATGTATGAATCGCAACCCGAAACTCTTGTTAAAAGTTTTAATCTTCAGGCAAATCTTTCAATTAAGTGCCAAAAGTTTTGTGCGGCTCTGGCCGGCAGCGCCGCACAAAATTAAATTATTAAGAATTTCAGGATGATTCGGGATTTTCGGTTAACAGCTGTCTGTCGGTCGGTTGATTTGGCAACGGGCCTTGTCAGCATGTGCTGTTGCTCTAGCTCACTCCCACTCACACCCATTTACAAAAGCTGATAGTTTGGCCCATGGTGCTAAAAGTTTTTTGATCGACATGAACATGCAATGAACCGAAAATGACAATGAACTGAGCTTAAAGTACAATTTTGCAGCTCATCGCTATCTAACAAAACTTTTAATTAATTTTGAGTTTCTAACATAATCTACAGCGGTGGTCACGTTAATAGCACTCGATATACTTCAGAGTTCTTCTAATTAACTTTTTTCCCTTCACTCTAGTGTGTTAAGGAAATTTTTCTATTTTAAATGGGCAAAAAGGGTTAAATGGTTGGAAGAAAACTCATCATATTCGGAGAAATAATTTGTCATTTATTTTGTTAAATGAAGGAATGGCAAAACCAGAAATTTTTAAATAATGCTAAGGTTATTTTTAGTTTAAGTTTGAACTTTTGTTTTTGTTTTGTTGTCATCTACACTTTTTTATAAAACGATACTAACGCCCTTTATTGTCATTTGATAGTTTTTGCACTATTGAAAGAGCTAAAATAATATTTTTTTTTTTTTTGTAAAAGTTTTTCTTTAATTTTGAAAACATAATTTCATTTCTTTTAATTAAATTTTTTCCGTTTGCTACTTGCAAAAAATGACAGCACAATAGCAACAAAAGCTTAAGATCTTTGTCGTGAGCGAAAGTCTCCACACAAAACGGCTATCATGCTGTGTGAGACAGCCATTTTTCGATATCTTTACGATATCGTTTCCAAATATGAAAACGATATATGAAAAAAAAAAAAAATGGGAATTTTCATTTTTTAGAATTTATTTTATTACTTTGTCAACATTAATTTTATCTGCTTAAAATAGTCCCCATAAGATATGTGCTTATGTAAGCGCTTTTTCCAATCCCAAAACACTTCTGGAACTCGTTTTCTGAGTAGCCTTTATTTCTATCGGCGATTTTAGTCTCATCTTTGCTTGTAAAACGATGGCCATTCAAGATTATTTTCATTTTTGGGAACAGAAGAAAATCACACGGGGCTATGTCTGTCTGAAATGGAAGCTGAGTCATAATAACAGTGTTGTTTTTTGCAAAATAAAAAAAAAAAACAAAAAAAAAAAAAATTAAGTGTGAGCAGGTGCATTAAAAAAAAAAAATAAAATTACAGGTGCATTAAAAAGCAGGTGCATTATCGAGATGCAAAAGACATCAATTGTTTCTACATAAATCCAGGCTTTTCCTTCGGATCCCTTCACGCAAAAGACGTTGAACCTATAGGTAGTATTCCTTATTGATTGTTTGACCTTGTGGCAAAAACCCATGATGAACTAATCCATTAAATTAAAAAAAAAAAACACATTGAGCATAACCTTGACATCTGACCGAACTTGCCGAACTTTTTTCGTCAGCAGTACGGCCGAGGGCAAAGTATCAGTATTAGTGCACTTATGCATGTGAAGTCGAAGCTTAACTCTCTAACCGGCAACTTTCTATAAATGATTTAAAATTCTTGGAATTTTGGAATTTTTTTCTAGCATAATTTGGGCATTAGAAACTCAATGGCATCATCTATTTGTCATTTTGACGTTTCGTTTGTCTTCCAGAGGGGAAAAAAGAAACATCTTGTCGGTTAAAACCAAACAATTGGCACAATTGAAAAATTTATTTGAGTATAGTTTTATTACTAAAAATTGTAGAAAATAACAATAAAATTTAAAAAAATGGATTACTTCTTAGTGTGGTATTCAAAATAGCAATTTTTTTGCGGCAGAGCAAAATAAGTGTAAATTACATACTTCGCAAACACACTGAGCTTGCGACTTTTTGCAAAGTTTGTATCAGATTGATTGTTAGCGTTAAAACGAACGTCATCAACAGGATTGGCTAGTTTTCCTGCCAATGCTCATAGCACCAGGTAGCGGTTCACCTTGTGGAATAGATGGTCGACTTGTTGAAGGTATTGAAGGTTGCTATGGAGTTTGTTTGCTATTCACGTAACTGCAGCGATTTTCCTCCATCATCAGATTTTTACTAGAGTCATACTACTTATCCATGAGCACTCGGCGGTAGAGAATATAAGCGTTAGTTGCAGCCATATCAATGAAATGATAAAAAATGCGTGTCATTGCATTACTTGTCTTGGCTCTCACATGGTATCTTCCCATTAGACCGCCCATTACATCGACGCCGCCCATATGACTGTTATATTCCCGAATGATTTGTGGGCAATCGACTTCAATATTCTGCTTTTTCTTTCTATAGTACCGTTTAGCCTTAGAAACTTGTTCATTCGAATTGTGTCGAGCAAATGGATCAACGCCTATCTAAGTCGAAGCCAGCCTGACCGATTTATTGCCCTTCCACAGAACAGTAGTTATATCGATGCCATATACTGAGCCCACATACTCCTTTGAGAACCCACATACTCCTTTGAGAACCCACGCTTTTCTTTTGCTACAGTACTATCCAGCGGGAGTTCGATTCAATCGAACTGTACCAAGATCAAAAATACTCGCAAGTAGCAACGGAAACGAGGTATATATATTGTCAAAGTAAATGAGGTGGTACATAAAGTCATTCACATTTTGGCACAAACGCACCCAATTTTTTCCGAGCTGCCCAGATCTGGAAAATTTGGTAGAACAATGTTGTCGTCCGTACCATTGTTGACCTCAAACGGTCTCCGGATATTGTTAATTAGATATTCTATAGAAAAGCGGCAAAACATTTTTAGAAATTGGTGCACAAGCGGAAAAAAACACCAAGCAGAAAATGCTGTAAAAAAATGCGAAGAGAAAAAAATGTTCGCACCGAACGACAAGAGTGCCTTGAGGCACATTTAATTTTTTTTCACTAAAACACAAAACTAAATACTTTTCAACATCAAAATATGAAATTATGAACTTTATGAACGTTCTTTTACAGGAAAAAAAATTCTCAAGCTAAAAGCACTTTTCAAAAATTATAATATTTAATACAGAAAATCTAAATTTTTTTTAAAACAAAAACACAAGCTTTTTCACGACGTGTTAGCAACAAATTGATAAAAGAAGACAAACGCTGCATAATATTACGTTATAATTTGAGAGAGAAATGTTATTAACGGTATGACAGAGAGCATTGAACTCACTTGCATAACGGTAAATGACATCTTCATATGCAAAATCAGATTTTTGTAATGTTTGCCCTGAGGTTCTCTTACTGGTTAGAGGGTTAATAAATGATCTTGGAGCGCTGAGAGTAAGAATTGAGAGCAAAGGCTTATGTAGCAACACAAAACGCAACAACAAATCAAAGACATGCTTTCTTGAAATTTTTTTCTTGCTTCAGCAAATTTGCGTGTTCATTTTCTTTCAGTCACATACATCGTTCGTTAAAATATGTACGAAGCATTAGTATCGTTGTGTGAGTTTGGCAATCACTGCCTTGAAACCATGTTTCATCACCTGTTATGATACGTTTTAATAGTTCTGCTTTGTTGTCAACCACATTCAGCGACTCCTGAGCCACTTCAAATCTCCAATGTTTTTGGTGTAACACGTTTCATATCCAAAAGATCTGAAAAAATGTCCTGGCATGAGCTTATTGACATGCCAACATCATCAGCAACTTCTCTAATTGTGATACAGCAATTATTAATATCGATTAATATAGCAAAGGCGTAACTCGTTTTTTTCGAAATAACGTTTTTAATATATTCTGGTAGACCACCCTCAAATACTTACGTTTTCGCAGATCATTCAAAAAGTATATTTATTTTGCAAAATTACTGGAGGGAAAAATGAAAATAATTTCAAATCATAACATTTGCTTTTATTCTTTATTAGCTTCTAAATACAAATTTACGTACAGAAAAGTGGAAAACATTTTTTTATGATGTTTAAACAAAAAAAAAGATACAGTATACCGTGTATACAGTAAAGAAGTGAAACTTCTTCTTTGTATACACTCTTTCTTTTCTAGAATAAGAACGATTTTAGTGTAAAGGCTCGATTATGCAATCGTAAAGCTACGCAACGTAACGTGGCGTAGAGTTCTATCTGGAATAGAACCCATCGCTGCACTAGGGAGAAAACTCAGAGCGTAGCTTTATTGAAAGTTTGAGAGCGAGAGTATGATCGTGAGAAAATCAAGTGTTGCTTATTCCGCATATTCAGAGAATAATTTCTTAAAAAGGGATTTTTTTATTTTACATATCTACAATGAGCGATTTTTTTGCCAATGGGAGCTTCAGGTGCATTTATAAATTTGTTTTTCAAAAATTTTTTTTGGCATATTAATAAGGAGTTTCACAGAACAATGTCACAACAATAAATCTACCTCAACTGTAAACTTGATCTTTACTTTCATTTTTATTTCTGCCTTAAAATCTAAAAATCAAAAATTACCGGTTATTTTGTACTCAAAAACTATGGGACAAATTTTAGTTATTATTTTTGCTTTAAAAAAATTAAGCCTTATAAATACTTTTTTGTTCAAAACTTTAAATGTGAAAAGATAACTTAAACTTTCACACACACATTATACTTACTATTATTAATAGTAAATAGTTCGATATAAAATTATATAACTAAGATATGTATAAAATAGTTATCTATTGAAAGAACTTATTCCAACTTTTCTTGCGCACAGTGTCAAGTTGGCGTCATGAAATTGCACAATTATCGCAACTTGCATTTGCTTAAACTTGCATAAACTTTTATCTTATATTCTTTCAGTTCTTCTTTGCTTGTAAAATACATTTTCAATGAAAAATCTATTAAAACAATATTTAAGGATACAAAGTGCATTAACCCACAATATCTAAGATTCAGAGACATAAAGCTTTATGTTTAGAAGCTTAATTGCGTTTCTTCAACGTCAACTATGTCAATTGCCCGAATTTCTATTAGTTGCATTGAGCAAGGTCGTACTGCAGTTACTTTTTTCTCCATACAAACATTTTTGACTCTACAGTAATATTTCGGGTGTAGAATTAAATGCTAAGAAATTTTCGTTTCTACAGCATACTACGCTTTATTCAAGAATTATAGAAAAATAGATTACGCATTGCGCAGCTCCGTTATGTTGTTTACTTTTCATTTTGACATTTCTAGCTACGAACAAAGTATTTTTTACGATCATGACGTCACGCTAGACCAAGTTTGTTTCTTGAATCTTTTGCCATTGTTTCATATTTGTTCACATTTTTAACAAGACTTGACAGAAAGCCATATCGTAAGCTCATATCGTAAGTCTATCGTAACGTAGATGCGCAGATCGTAGAAAATTATTTTTACTATCTGCGCAATCTATTTTTCTATCATTCTTGGGCTTTATTCATAAACATTTTTTCATTCGCTGCTCATGTTTGTAAGGTTTGTGTCTGAACTAAAGAAAATCTCTACAAAAATTAAGAATTCCAATGGATTTGCAATGGCCGCCACATAAAAAAAATGCTGCAAAGGGCGCATATGGAGCATGTCTTTGATATTAAACGAAAAGACAAACAAAAAAAAGATACAGTAGTTTCGACTATGTCGTAACACAAGACGTAGAATTATTCAATTCGCTTTTGATGACATCTTTTTTAAAAATATTTATTCCATACACCTGAGGATATGACCTTTAAGAGAGTGCCGGAGAGGGTTAATATGTATCACCAACCCCCATTACTTTTGCAAAAGGAACATTTTTGCCTTTGACACCTATTCCCTCCGACCACTCCTTAGGGGCGCTCCCATACAAATTTTATGGTTTTGTCGATAAAACTGGAAACTGTCCATAAATAGGTAGAAAACTTAAACAAGCAAACAAAATTTGTTCAATGCTATCAAGTTCAACAACCCATGTGTCAAAATTTCACTGTCGATAATATGCCCGGATATTTAATTGGCTGCGTTTGACATTTCAATAACAGATTCTGTTAAAAAAGCATGCTCCTCAAAATTACTCAGTATTACTGGGCTACGCGAGTCTGTTAAAAACAACATGCCCCCAAAAGTATGCTTTTTTTTAATTATAAGATTTATGTCTTCACGCTAGATGGCGCTGTCTTCGCCGTCGAAACAACCGGAAGCCGTCGATAATAGGTAGCAAGTTTAAGCAAACAAAAACATCAAATGTTGGCTTTATATTTCATGTAATTGTTTAAAATTGATATAAGTTAGACAGTTCTAACATGAATTTTTGTCGCATTGAGGATCAAGCAGACCAACAAGTGCTAAGATCAACATTGTACGATTAGTACTTTAGGCCCACCAAAGGCTCAAAAAGTAAGGTAAATACCGCCACCTGATCACTATCAACCACCCTACTTACCTCCGAGAACGACGTATTCTACGTCAAAACATGGTTGCGAAAATGTTTATGAATAGCGTTTTCTTGTTTAAAGTTACACTGCCTCTAAAATGTGTTTATGAATAAGGCTGTTATATTTTCCCGCTAGGAGCGCTGTTTATTTTCCCGCTTGGCATCTACAGCAAAAGTAGTTTGATTAATTGGTATGTAGACAACAATTACATATGAAGACCTTAGCCCAGCATGTAGCACGTTGGCTTTATAAAACTGAGATTGCAGGTTCGATACTCAGCGCTGACAAAGTAATTTTTTTCAGTCTTTTATACAATGTATATCTCTCTCATTCTATCTACTGTACAACATATCTTTCTTCTCTATCGTGTAACGAAATGAAGTAAATTGACCTTGAAATTTCACTCCTCAATATTCTCATTCAAATTTCGAAGCGCCGCCTAAGAAGTTTCACTTCAAAAAAATTATTTTGAATCCTATTTTACTTACCAGCACACGCCAAGCACAAAGGGAACCGATGTTCTCGCAAACCTGTCTTACTATTGTATTCATTCATTTGAAAGAGAAAGTATAATATCCCCGTGAACACGTATACGTTCTTACGCGGAAATAGATGACAAAAAGGCCAACACGCATTAATCAAATGAAAACAATCTGTTTCACTTCTCACATGTACATTAGAGTGTCCCTTATTTTGCGATTTTTGGAAATGTCAAGGGGCTGAAAGGTTTTTTTATGCGTTTTTATATTCTAAGAACGAAACTAAAAAAATTTTTTTTTTACGACAACGTTTACCCGTGCCAATCGGGCCCGAAAGTTTCGAAAAAATTTCCCACTTTTAAAAAAGACAGATCCTGATTTGGAGCTTTTATGCTATTAGTAGCTTCAAACCAGACTTTGATGTATAGTAGAACTACAAAAATACAGACTTGACGGATTCCGATAATAATGAATAGCATAAAAGATCCAAATAAGGCTCTGTCTTTTTTAATTAATTTGTATTTCTTATTATAATTTAACCCTCCAGGGGCATACATTTTTGGTTTTTGATATCTTTTATTTATAAAAAAAAACTATGATTTCGGTTGAAAAGCCGCAATAAGACTGCTTGTAGGTATTAGCTTGTTGCGCGCCCGCCGCAGGTTAAAATACTAGTTTTTTAATTTATTGTTAATTTTTGTAAGTACATAATGTGAATTTAATGAAATGTAATCATACTTTTAGCATAATAAAAATGTATTTATTTATTGTTGATATTAATACCTAAATTGCACTAATTTCATGAAAAAGTGGGAAATGGCTACGGGAGAAATTTCGACGCAGCAGGGGCGGTAACCACGCCCACCATAAAAAAACTTTGTAGATGTCATATTTCTTATGTATGTGTTCCAAAAAATGCAAAACATTTATAAAAAGCAGAGGAAAGATATTTTTTTTTAATTTGTGCAAATATGGTCTAATATGGACATTTTTTCGAAACTTTCGGGCCCGATTGGC
Source organism: Pherbina coryleti (assembly GCA_943735915.1). Classification (NCBI taxonomy): domain Eukaryota; kingdom Metazoa; phylum Arthropoda; class Insecta; order Diptera; family Sciomyzidae; genus Pherbina; species Pherbina coryleti. The sequence continues at coordinate 62,223,929 of OX030949.1, read as the reverse complement.
ACGGGTAAACGTTTTCGTAAAAACAATTTTTTTTTAGTTTCGTTCTTAGAATATAAAAACGCATAAAAAACCTTTCAGCCCCTTGACATTTCCAAAAGTCACAAAATAAGGGACACTCTAATGTACATGCGGAACTTTTTTAACAAAAAATTTATTAATGGGCATTTGAGACATACAATTTTTTCATGAAACTAAATTTATACCTGACATTTTCGTAACCTATAACTCACAATGAACGTACAGTAGATTTAATCAATAAACAATCATATATATATTACGCAAACCCAAATTTTGTCCGGCGTAACTCTTTTTAAGTAAAAGTCCAATTTTAATAAATTTAGTATGGTTTGTAGGGTTAGACCTGTAGATGTGCAAAATGGACTTTTTATTTCTTAAAAATTTATATTTTTTAAGTTATAGCTTATTAAAGTTTGCATATAATTGCATATAATTATTGTTGTTATGTTGCTTTTTCTTTTCTGAACAGAGCAGCTAAGAACAATGTATTCAAACTCAGATAAAAACTTTTCGCTCTCTTCTGTCTCTTAATAGAACGTCTGTTAACAACAAAATGAAAATCAGAAAGTCAGTCAGTCAAAATGTAAAGCTTTCGTAAACCGCTCGCGCTGAACGCTCGCAACAAAGATACATACAAATTTTTTTATTGCAATTTTTCGCTCACATTCCACTTTATTCTGCCTCTTCTTTATAGAGCACTTGCAAACAACGACAAAACTTTTAGAATATACACTGAACACAATGAACGGCGTCAGCGGTCAGCGCCAATTATTATTATTTTTATAGCTGATGGGTGCAGCAACGCGCACCAGTGGTCGCTAGTATCATATAAAAAAGAAACTGAATTATTTCACATGAACAGAAAAGATTCCATAACGACAAGGATTGAACAAAATTTTTTTTTTACTAGAATATCAAAAACTTACCTTTATTTTGTCAATTGACACCACAAACAAGTCGACTTAAAAAAAAAAGAAGATCTGTGCCGAACAACGGTTGCGGCCATACTGGGATAACTAGTTACCCAAGCCGAGAAAACGAACACTCAAAGCGCCACCAAGCGTTTTTTCCATTTCCTATGTAATGGAGACACATCTCAAACTTTTCTACTACCGGCAGACGTCGTTAGTTGTATTAATTTCAAAGGTTTTAGACCTTTAATTTCACTTTATCTGAGCCTGGGGTAACAAGTTACTTCGAGTGGGCGCTAAGAGTTAAGAAAATAAAATAAAAATTAAGTAACAAAGAGAAAAATTAAAAATTGAATAAAAGGAAATATAAATAAAAATTCGAAATAAATTCAAACTTAAGAATAATAGAAAAAAAAAAAAAAAAATAAAAAAATAAAAAAATAGATTGCAATAAAGAAGTAAATAGTTATAAAAAATTTAAAAATAAAATTAAAATTAAATAGAAATACGAATACAAATAGACATAATAATAAAGATAATAATAATAATAAAATAAAAAAAAAAATAAATAAAAAAATTAAAACAAAAATAAAATATTAAATAAAAATAAATCATCCTTCATCAGGAATTATCATCAAACTGAAGACATTTCTGACTTAAGGTGCCTATAGTCTTTTTTTTAGATGTAATGCTATGGATGTTATATAAAAAAAAATTATTTTTTATTTGCTTTTTGTAAAATAAATTAAAATAACCGTAAAAATAAAATGAAAAAACATTGGTTGTCAAATCAATATCTGTGCAAAAAGTATAACAGTACTATAAGTAAAAGTATATAAGTATTGAAAAAAAAATCTGTAAAATTTTATATGAAGCAGATTTTATAAGATAAAATTTTATAAGATAAGATAAGATAAGATAAGATAAGATAAGATAAGATAAGATAAGATAAGATAAGATAAGATAAGATAAGATAAGATAAGATAAGATAAGATAAGATAAGATAAGATAAGATAAGATAAGATAAGATAAGATAAGATAAGATAAGATAAGATAAGATAAGATAAGATAGAAAAGTGTTTCGGCAAAGATACTCTGAAGAAAACAGTTGTTTATCAGTGGCACGACTGTTTCAGAAGTGGTCGTGAGTCCGTGAACGATGATAAACGCAGTGGCAGGCCATTGACATCGAAAACAGACGAAAACATCTACAAAATCAAAGAATGGATGATCGTAGACCGCAAATTGACCATTAGAGATAGATTAATGATTTGGGCCTCAGACGTGTCGCTGGTGCCGAAAGATCTAAATTTCATGCAAAAAAAGGGACCGCGTTGACGTCGCAAAAGACATGATTTCCAAGGCCGAATCCGACCCAACATTCGGATCAAACGGATCATTACTGGAGACGAGACGTGGATTTATGAGTATGACACGCAATCCAGACATCAAGCGAGTGAATGGTGTGCACCGAATGAGCCGCGTCCGAAAAAACCACATCGTTTTTAGTCGAAAAAGAAGGCGATGTTCACAGTTTTTATGGATTATAAGGGTGTTGTGTATCATGAATTCCTTCTACAAGGCCAAACAGTCAACAAGGAGTATTATTTGGGCATTTTGAGACGTTTGCGTGAAGCAATTCGCCAAAAACGACAGGATTTGTGGGCAAACAACTCGTGGATCTTGCACCACGATAACGCACCGTCGTACAATGCCATCGTTATCCGTGAACATTTGGCTAAAAACGAAACGAATACCATTTTCAACAATCACCGAATTCACCTGATTTTGCTCTATGTGACTTTTTCCTATTCGGTCAACTCAAGAAACCGCTCCGCGAAACGCGTTTCAGCACCCAAGATGGTAAAATCGAAGATGGCTCTGATGGCCATACCGCAAACCGAATATAAAAAATGTTTCAAGGATTGGATCAAGCGCTGACATAAGTGCGTTGCAGTCGATGGGGAGTCGATTTTGATGTATTAATTTCCTGAATAAATTCCGGGAACTTTTTGATCAAGGTGGTATGAATTGACGTAGTGGTCAAAAAGTTGAAATCTCCAAAAAAAAAGGGCACATATCAGATATTGGTTTGACAGCGACGATTTCTTATTTTTCTAGATTTTCTAGATTGTATTTTCTAGATTTTGTAGATTACTATAAGGAAAAGGGACTTGATAAAAGATACTGATAAGAATAAGGACAAAGCACAGTCAAATGCATACTTTTTTATGTTATTTTCAATTCTTTTCACAGCAAACATGATAGCGGTGTGTATAAAAAAATCGAAAAGAATCAAAAAGGTACTTAAAGTATTAATTAATTAGTTGTAATTAATTGAAGTTTAAATTTTAATTAAAACATAAAACTTCCTGCAGCATCTAACCACTTTGAGTAAAAAGTTTCGGATCAAAGCTGTATGGTTGCATTCATTGGCTTGCTGACAAAGTAATTCCTAAAAGTTTTATGTTTGATTAAATTCCTCTCATACTCGGTTACTTAGATCTATCATCATTCCTGAAAACTTACTTGCAGCCACCAGCTTTTGTTCAAGCTACAAGTTAGTTAATTGCAAAAGAAGCATAGTGCCAAAAAAATGTAGCCACTACAAAAGAGATGCCTGAAATTTTCTATAGTTATGTCATGTGCATCAAAGATCTACGACATAAACATTCCTTTCTGGTGAAAGGGTAAAGAGAGTTTTGGAAAATTAGGTGAACAGTATTTTTTGTTTTTGCCAAAGCAACTTTGTGTGTGTTGTTTTTGCCTTATCTACATATTTGTAGATACGTTGCAGAGGGGGTGGGGGTGTTGGTGGTGTCAGTGGCAAACGTTAAGAATATTTTATAAATTATGGGAAAAATTTCAAGAGTTTATGCATTTTTTATAAAAATTTATGTAAAAAAAGAAATTAAAGTCAAAGCTGGTTTTAACGCTTAGTGCAAGTCAACCTTGAATCAACCTTGAATCAACCTTGAACTTCATATCACTTTAGCGCTACCAGCAAAAGACCAACAACTTGTCTGTTGCTGCGGAGATTTTCTTAATTTTCTTGTTATTGCTTTTGTCTTGGCCACCAACGGATATTAAGATCAACTAGTTACGCTTCCGGTTTGTTAAGCTAGAAACATTTAAGCTACTGCTTTGAAATATTTTGTCTTAAGATGAATGACTTACAGCAACATCAAAGCAACAATAGTAAAGCAACAATAAGAACAACAACATTTTACGCCAAAGACATACTTCAAAGTCTTGCTTTTGTTGAATTGCATCCTTGTTGAGTGGCATCAGTAGCAGAAGAATTATTGCTGTTGTTGTTCTTGTAGTTTTCCTTAAAAGCTATTCCCCTGCAAATAAGTACATATTTATTTTTGTTGTAGTTGTTGTTGTTGATGTTTGGCTTTTGTTGTGTTTGATGGTTTTGATGAGGTTGATATTGATGATGATGATAATAATGATGATGATGATGCTGATGATGGTGTTGCTAACTTCTCCAATTTGTGGCTTTATTGACTGTAACATCAGTGCTTGTTATGCTTGTTGTTTTTTCAGTTTTGTTTTTGTTGTACTTGTACAGTTAAGGTAATTTATCAATAAAATTGAATGAAGGTCCTTTCGGACAATTTGAGCAATTTAATCAATTGCTTGATTTAATTGATTTTTGTATGTCGTCTGCCAAACAAATATAAATTTAAATGTCAGACAGTTGACACCAAATGAAGCCAAAACGACAACAACTACAACAACAACAACATCGCAGAAATATTTGAAAAAGTGTCTCTTAAAAAATTACCAATTTTTTGTTTTTTTTTTTGTTTGTTTTTTGTTTTTTTGTTTTGGTTAAAACTTTTTTTGCACAGGTTTTAAATATTTACTTTGATTCGTATGGAAAAAGTTGTGGTCTTGCCACTAAGCTATGGCCTTGAGCATTTGTCAGCTTCGAGGCATCCTCTTGACTTTTATTGCTCTTTTGCTGCTGCTGCTGGTCCTGATGGTGCTGCTGATGCTGCTGTTATGTTCGCTCCTACTCTCCTGCACTAATTTATGCCCATTATGCACAAAGTTTTGGCGTTGCCAGACTTTTCGCATTATGCATTCAGCTTGAGGTCGTTTGTCGTGTTTATTGTTGAATCTGATTGAAGTTTTTTATTTTTTGCATAATTTTTGTTGGCTGAAGAAAATAATAAAATTAAAATAAAAAAATTAGATTTGCCAGAAAATTTCCATTCATTATGATTGCAACGAATTTTTGTTGCACTCATAAGTTTTTCGACTTTGAGCCATTTTATTGCATACAAACCAATTGAGCAAAATTTAATTTGCACATAATTCACTTTTATTTGCATGAATAGGATTTGGTTGCGCATCTTTTTTGAAATATGTTTTCCATTTCGATATGACAGAAGCATGTCTGTAAAGAAGATGTTTCAACAAAAACTTGAAAAGTTTTAGCTACAGTCTTGAGCATAAAAGAGTTTTGATATTATAACCAATCTCAATTCCCACTCTTGATGGACTGACTCATTGCTTAGAGAAAAGCTTACTTAGTCCTGCCATAAGTTCTGTTACAAGTTAAAGCAAATAAAACAAAATAAATAGGAAAGTTTTTGAATTTAAACTTTTTGCATTTTATTTATTGATAGATATTTATTAGTACTAGTATCGCCTGTGGTCGAAATTCGGCCAATCCGTTTCTGTAAGGTAATGAAACTCAAGTTGTTTTTCACATAATGAATTGTTATTAATTTGCATGGAAATTCCTAATGCTTACCTTGACGCTATGAGGAAAATAGTGGTAAAGGACAAAAAAGGAAGCATATATGCGTCAATAACAAAAATTTATTCAACATATAATATTCATTTAAAGTAAATAAATAAATTAAAAGTAAAGTAAATAAATAAGTAAAAGTAAATAAACGGTAGAAAAGTATAACAAATAAATCAAGATAAATGATAATTCCATATTAAATAAATAAATAAATGACTTAAAATTTCAGTATAAACTATATTTTTTGTAAACACCCTTTCACCGTTAATGTCCTTGTCCATCAATAACAGAAACACGAACGATCTAATTCGAGGCAACATACAGTTGACCATGCGAAAAAACACGTCGTCATAACAAAAGTTTGGCGTTCCAGATTAATCTGTGCGTGCTGAATGCACCAACCCATAGCCTGAACTGAATGAACGGCATTAGGGGCGCTCTCTGTCGCAGCGTCATCTCGAAATAAACCACCAAGTATTGAACAAAACAAACAATTATTAATGGCTTGGCGTCAAGTGTTGTATGAAGCAATCAGCAGTTTAACTATTTTTTTAACGCTGAGAGAAATGAAGAGAAAGCAACAACAACCACAACAACAACAACAACAACAATAATGCTACTCAGCTTTTTTGAAGTGTTTGCGTCACTCCCGCATTCTACTCTTGCTTTTGAAAGCTACAGCAGCGATGTTCAACAGAGTTTTGTCGCTTTGTAGTTTCTCATTGTCCCATTGGTAAAAAAAGCGTTTTACATTTGCTCAGTTTTACCTATCTTAATGACAACATATTCGAATAAAAATTATATTGTGCAAATCTACTCGAAAATACCTATCCATCGATATAAGTATTATGTGGATATGTTGAAGGTAACACAGAAAAAAAGGGAACACAAACTGTTTTGTTTGCGTATTAATATAAGGATAAAATTAAGTTTACACAAAATGTCCGCCTCTGGCTTTGACACAGGCCCGTAAACGTTCCGGCCATTTGGCTATTGCGGCACGTACCTTTTCCATCGGCATTGCCCTCGCTGCATTGATCAAACTGCTTTTCAGACTCTCCAAATTTCTGTGAGAACTCTTGCAAGCAACGCTTTCTAACTCTGACCACAAAGAGTAGTCTAATAGACTTGGATCTGGGCTTCCCGATGGCCATTCTTCCGCTGCAATAAAATCTGGAATATTTCACCTCAGCCAATTCTGAGTGGTTTTGGCTCTGTGTGCTGGAGCACAATCCTGTTGAAAAACCCATCTTTGTCCATTAAAAAGAGTATTGGTTAAGCCCTTCACAACACCTTCTAAGACATCAGTTTGATACACTTTTGCTTCAGTTTTTACTACTTTCTCACAAAAATGCAATGATGTGGTACCTTGGTGAGAGACTCTCTACCAAACCATAACGGAAGCAGGATGATGACCTCGTCGAACCCTCGGAACAGCATTTTTAGCTTCATTGGATATTCTTGCGTGAGTGCGAGAAAATTGAGATGCATGGTGACAGGAATGAGGTCCGAAAATTTTTCGAAAAAATAAGACGCCTGGCCGATGGTTTCAAGACTGGGGCCTCTTCCTGCAGGGATGAAAATGGGAATCTAGTGACAGATATCCAGAGTACACTTATGATGTGAAAGGAACACTTCTGTAGGCTTCTGAATGGCGACGACGACAACAATCCCGCCAATAGAGATGATATCCCGGAATTCACAATTTTGGACGACAGCGTTGAAGTTCCGCTGCCCGACCATAGTGAAGTCTTGAAAGCTATAGCTCGGCTTAAAATAACAAAGCCGAAGGAGCCGATGGCTTACCTGCTGAGCTCTTCAAGAATGGAGGCGAAGCTCTATTTAAATGCATTCATGAGCTTCTATGCAGAATATGGTCGGAAGAATGCATTCCAAACGATTGGAACCTCAGTGTGCTCTGCCCAATCCACAAGAAAGACGATCCCACAATTTGCGCCAACTACCGTGGGATAAGCCTTCTTAATATCGCATATAAGGCCCTGTCGAGCGTGTTATGTGAAAGACCATCGTAAACCAGCTGATTGGACCTTATCAGTGAAGCCACACTGGAAAATCCACCATAGACCAGATACTTACGCTACGACAAATCTTGGAGAAGACCCTAGAAAAACAAATTGACACACACCATATTTTTGTCGATTACAAAGCCGCCTTCGAAGGAATCATCTATACTCCACCATGTCTGAATTTGGTATTCCTGCAAAGCTCATCCGCCTTTGCAGAATGACACTGAGTAACACCAGCAGCACAGTTAAAATCGGGAAGGACCTCACTCCTCCATTCGATACTGAACAAGGTTTCAGACAAGGTGATTCCTTATCGTGCGACTTTTTCAACCTTATGATGGATAACATCATCCGAGCTGCTGATTTGAGACGCAGTGGCACGATATTCTACAGAAGTATTATGCTGCTGGCGTATGGAGCTGCTGATTTGAGACATAGTGGCACGATATTCTACAAAAGTGTTATGCTGCTGGCGTAAGCTGATGATATCGATATCATTGGCCATAATACACGCGAAGTCAATGCAGCATTCTCCAAATTAGCGAAAGTTTTGAGTCGAATGGGTCCTGCAGTGAACGCAGATAAGACGAAATACCTAGTTTCAACAAATAAACAGTCCCAGCGTCTTGGAAAACACGTCACTGTTGACAACATCTCCTTAGAGATTGTAAAGGACTTCGTCTACCTTAAGGATCCAGTATTAACTCTTTCAACGATGTCAGTATTGAGATAAAACGAAGTATATTTGCCAATAGGTGTTACTTTGGGCTGAGTAGGCAAGTGAGAAGCAGAGTCCCCTCTCGACGAACAAAACTCACGCTCTATAAGTCACTAATCATGCCCGTCCTATTATATGCTTCACAAACCTGGACGTTGAGCAGTTCTGATGAAAAGACTTTAGGAGCCTTCGAGAAAATGTTCCTTCGTAAGATCTTCGGTCCAATCTGCGTCAATAGCGGGTACTGAATTCGATGGAACAACGAGCTGTATGAGTTGGACGCTGACACCGACATAGTTAAGCGCATTAAAATCGAGCGGCTCCGCTGGCTAGGTCATGTTGAGCGAATGGAAAACGACGCTCCAGGAAAAAAAATATTTGATTCGGTGCCCGGTGGTGGTCAACGCAGAAGAGGACGTCCACATCTTCGTTGGAAGCATCAAGTGTTGGATAACCTGACTACGCTTGGTGTTTCCAACTGGCGCCAGAAAGGTGTGCTTCTACACTGGTTCGACCTTTTCGTAACCTTTTCAACACCTCCTACAGGACAGGACTATTTCCATCTTGTTGGAAGGTCGCAAACGTTTAGCCAGTACCCAAGAAGGGCGATGCCACGAACCCTGAGAACTACCGACCCATTGCGATATTCTCTATTCTCTCCAAAGTCATGGAGAGTGTAATAAACTTCCACCTAATGAATTATCTGGAGCGCAACGAATTGCTTAGTGACCGTCAATACGGCTTCCGTAGGGCTCGGTCTACTGTTGACCTCATGGCGTTCCTCACTGAGAAATGGAACCAATGTGTTCACTTCTTTGGAGAAAGCAGCTTTGTTGCTCTGGATATTTCTAAGGCATTTGATCGAGTGTGGCATAAAGCTCTCGTGTCAAAACTAATTACATATGGTGTTGGTGGTAACTTTGCTCGATGAATCACGTGTTTTCTAAAGGACAGGTTGATTCGTGTCGTGGTTGACGGATTTTCGTCTAGTGAACACGCCATCGGTGCTGGAGTACCGCAGGGTTCAGTCCTATCGCCAACTTTGTTTCTGGTTTTTATCAACGACCTTCTGTCGTTGACTCATAACCCAATTAATTCGTTTGCGGACGACAGCAGCATTTGTCATTCATATTCCTTCAAAAAACGCCCGAGCTCTTTAGAGATTGAGAGAAAGAGGCAAAATATGAATGACACACTGCTTAATGAGTTAGGAAAAATCTCTGAGTGGGGACTAGCTAATAGAGTTGATTTTAATGCTAGCAAGACCCAGTGTTGCCTGTTAACCCACAAACGAATGAATTGCACCGTAGCTCCCCTCAATATGAATGGTGTAGATCTTGCTGAGTCAGATGCTCTTGACGTTCTGGGCATATCGACCAAATCTGATCTTCGTTGGAATGATCACATTTTCGATGTGTCGAAAGAAGCGGCCAAGTGCCTAGGTTTTTTTAAACGGTGTAAGAAATACTTAATAATACACACTACAAACACTTAAATATACTTAATAAGTATATAAGTAGAAATATTTAATAATACACACATAATACACTTCAACTGATCTACGCGTGATCTATACTTCATATATAAGGCCGAAAATGGAATACAATTCGCACATTTGGGCAGGGGCTTCAAGATCTTATTTGGAGCTTCTGGACCGAATTCAACGACGTGCGATATATCTGATAGGGGATGAAAACATTTCATCTTCTCTCAACTCTCTTGGGCATCGACGCAATGTTGGTTGCCTAAGCCTTATGTACAGGTTCTACCATGAGAAGTGTTCAGGAGATACATGACTTGATGCCATCAACTCGTGTGTTTTCCCGGTCCACTTGGGCAGCTCACCAAGCCCATCCTTTTACCATTGCCTTGATGCCTAATAGAACCTCGCATTACCGGGATAATTCGTTCTTTAGTCACACAGCAAAATTGTGGAACAATCTCCCTGCGAGCGTGTTCCCCGGCAGTTTCGAGCTGTGTAAATTTAAAACAAATCTTCACCGACACTACTCTATCTTTCCACCCTCCAACTAACTATCACCCGTCTTCCGAATCAACACAATGCTTTCGCATTCATTGGGGGCATCCCCTGAGCGTTGGTTTAGTCTAAAAAAAAAAAACACTCGATTTTACTCAACATCTATTATTCGTACCGCGGGCTATAAGTGAAAATCGCTTCTTAAGAAGTAAACTTCAATAATTATCTTAACTCCAAAAATCTCTTGCTTAGCTACGGTGTGGATTATACAGCCTTGGTTAAACATCCTTGGTTAAACATCCTTGGTTAAACATCCTTGATTTATGTAAGATCGAACGACCTCTAGCGCTTTTCTGCCATCCTTCTGTGTAATTGCTTGGATGTAATAAAAATGTGTAAATATTTTGTCATTTATCTCCCTGTAAAATGAATCATCAAAAAATATTGCTGTAAATTTATTTTGAAGTATTCAGGTCGTAATGTTTGTAAATATTTTTCAATTTTAAAATGCAAATGCAAACACTTTAAATTGCTCTCTAAATTCATTGCTTACAGGATGTTGTTGCACATCTGAGATAAGCAAGTAAATGATATAAACTATTGAAGGTGCCTCATGCAGTGAATAAACAACAACAGCAATTGACTGACATTTATCTACCTAACAAGATAATTAGATCAAAAGCAAATTGATCTACATTTCGCTTGTTAAAATAAGTTAGCTATCAAGAGAAAAAAAGTATATCTTATCTTAAAGACGTTTATTACTCAGAAATAACGGAACAATTCCACTTAGCCATAATCATTCCATACGCGACCATCGAGTGCAGCAGCAGTAGATAAAAAAGATTTTCTAAATTAATTTAAACAATAATGTTCAAAATAATATTCCTACTTTGCATATGTTGCCAAGGAGCACTGGTAAGCATTAAATTCAGAATTATTGTTGTTGTTGTAAAATAATTTTGATTTTGCAACAATTTCCAGTCACAACAAAACCAAGCCATACCAACGGAAATACAGGAAGCTTTGCTCTTTAGTCGCGATATTGAAGCAACTCTTACCGAATTCATTTACGAAGTAGTACCTTTATCTGCTCAGACCGAGGCACAAAATATAGTGAATGAAGCCAAGGCAGGCGTTGCCAGATGTGAGAACGCTCTACAGACAGTCGATCAAATTTGGCAGTATAAAACTTGCAGTTCAGCACTGCTAAGAAATGCCATGTTGGCCTTAACGAAACTGACAGCAGAGGCTCATTCACACGCAGGCAATGGAGCTGCAAGTTTATGTGGATTAAGTGCAGCTCTGTTAAGTGTGATAATGTTAAAAATGTTTTATTAAATGTAACCCAGATGCAGTGAATCACTATTTTGTGAGAGGTTATTTTTAAATAAAGTGCGATTTTATTCAAGCAAATTTCAAAGAATATCATTAGTTTTCATGCCACACATACTATGCATACGAGTACGAGTACATACCCAGCGGTCCGTAATGGCAGCACCTCATCTAGAATCACAATCGAAGCGCTCCATCACTGTTGCTGGTCCAGCAGGAAAGAAGCACATTCTTCGAATATTTGTTTTTCTCTGCGTTTATCTCGAAGCAAGCAAGAAAGCAAGCAAGCACAGAGACAAAGTTTTGAGCTTTTGAGCTCTATTGTTTTTTAGGCATGGACTCTATTTGTGGTTCAGTTGCGCTTCAGTTCTCAAAGTTAAAAGTTCATTGTGGTTTAGTGATATGATATCCATATGATAACGCGCTCAATTCTTCTTTTGTTTATTCATTCCCAAAGAAATACAGAAAAACGATGCGTTATCATATGGCACGCTTAGCGGTAATAGGTTAAACAAAAAAACGAGTAAACACGCAACTGTTCAAATGTTGGCTATTTTTCTAGTTAACTACGCAGTGTGCTTTGAGCAGAGAATAAAAAATTAATTGGATTGATGTGTTGAAAAAAAGTGGAGAGAGAGTGTAGTTCACTCATTGCTCTGCCTCTTGCTTTTTCTGCAAAGCTTTCATTATATTCCGTTACACCCAAGAACGATAGAAACAAGATTACGCGTTCCGCAGTCCTCTTATCTAATGTTCTCTTTCTCAACTGAGTGCATGACGTCACACAGTTCTTTTGATTGGCAAAAAAGTATGCAAATGTGCGATCTCTTAGGCAAATTGACGAAATTGAAAATAAATTCTTTCGAAAAAGTAAAGTAAAAATATCTACTCTTCTAAATAATATAAATTTTTTAAACTTTCAAGATTTTTATCTCCTAAACTATTCGAGACTGACAAAATTTTACTGCACCAATGGGTTAAGGAGGTCTATATACATATTATAAAAATAAGAAGAAAAAAATATTTAGGCGTGGGTGAGGGAGTAAAATTATTCCAAAGTCTGACAATATCGCTTGTGACGTCACGCTTTCTCTCTCTCATTTGCGGAAAGCGTAATCTGGTTTCTATCATTCTTGCGTTACACCATGGTTGAATCCATGTTACAATTACAAGGTAGGCTCATATAGGAGAGCAGGGTGTACTAGTTGTCAAAAGCAGCTGGTAATTTTTAGTTTTTCTAATTGTTGTTTTTGCTTTTGTAGTTTGACGTTTGTAGCTCCCACAGCTTTGTTGTTGCAAAATTTCTCAATTGAGCAGCCATCTTATTATGAGCTTACCTTGTAATTGTATCATGGGTTGAATCATGAATAATATAAACAAGATATATTCAACAAGGTAGCGTTAGTTGTTGAAATTCTATCTTGTGGTGGGTACAGCACCTCTCAAAATCAGCTGTTTACGAATAAAAGCACAGTTTTCTATTCGCGGTTTTTTTTTTCTTTTTTTATATTCTTTTTGTGTTTGACAACTGCTGTACCCACCTCTCCGACATGAATCTACCTTTTTAAATATGCCTTGCATAGAAACAAGATTAGGCGTTCCGCAGTCCCGTTATCTAATACTCTCTTTCTCAACTGAGTGCATGACGTCACACAGCACTTCTGCTTGACAAAAACGTATGCAATCGAGTATGCAAATTCACAAAATTTAAAATAAATTCTTTCGGAAAAGTAAAGTGAAAATATCTACTTTTGAATATTTAGATATTTATAAACATTTATATGTATATGTATATATGTATATATTTGTATGTATATATGTACATTTATATGTATTTATACTATAAACATTTGAATATTTTCGTATACGAAAAATATGAATTTTTTGATTTTTCAAGATTTTTATCTCCTAAACTATTCGAGACCGACAAAATTTTATTTCACCCATAGGCTTAGGAGGTCCATATACATATTAAAAAAAAAAAAAGATACAGTATACCGTGTATACAGTAAAGAAGTGAAACTTCTTCTTTGTATACACTCTTTCTTTTCTAGAATAAGAACGATTTTAGTGTAAAGGCTCGATTATGCAATCGTAAAGCTACGCAACGTAACGTGGCGTAGAGTTCTATCTGGAATAGAACCCATCGCTGCACTAGGGAGAAAACTCAGAGCGTAGCTTTATTGAAAGTTTGAGAGCGAGAGTATGATCGTGAGAAAATCAAGTGTTGCTTATTCCGCATATTCAGAGAATAATTTCTTAAAAAGGGATTTTTTTATTTTACATATCTACAATGAGCGATTTTTTTGCCAATGGGAGCTTCAGGTGCATTTATAAATTTGTTTTTCAAAAATTTTTTTTGGCATATTAATAAGGAGTTTCACAGAACAATGTCACAACAATAAATCTACCTCAACTGTAAACTTGATCTTAACTTTCATTTTTATTTCTGCCTTAAAATCTAAAAATCAAAAATTACCGGTTATTTTGTACTCAAAAACTATGGGACAAATTTTAGTTATTATTTTTGCTTTAAAAAAATTAAGCCTTATAAATACTTTTTTGTTCAAAACTTTAAATGTGAAAAGATAACTTAAACTTTCACACACACATTATACTTACTATTATTAATAGTAAATAGTTCGATATAAAATTATATAACTAAGATATGTATAAAATAGTTATCTATTGAAAGAACTTATTCCAACTTTTCTTGCGCACAGTGTCAAGTTGGCGTCATGAAATTGCACAATTATCGCAACTTGCATTTGCTTAAACTTGCATAAACTTTTATCTTATATTCTTTCAGTTCTTCTTTGCTTGTAAAATACATTTTCAATGAAAAATCTATTAAAACAATATTTAAGGATACAAAGTGCATTAACCCACAATATCTAAGATTCAGAGACATAAAGCTTTATGTTTAGAAGCTTAATTGCGTTTCTTCAACGTCAACTATGTCAATTGCCCGAATTTCTATTAGTTGCATTGAGCAAGGTCGTACTGCAGTTACTTTTTTCTCCATACAAACATTTTTGACTCTACAGTAATATTTCGGGTGTAGAATTAAATGCTAAGAAATTTTCGTTTCTACAGCATACTACGCTTTATTCAAGAATTATAGAAAAATAGATTACGCATTGCGCAGCTCCGTTATGTTGTTTACTTTTCATTTTGACATTTCTAGCTACGAACAAAGTATTTTTTACGATCATGACGTCACGCTAGACCAAGTTTGTTTCTTGAATCTTTTGCCATTGTTTCATATTTGTTCACATTTTTAACAAGACTTGACAGAAAGCCATATCGTAAGCTCATATCGTAAGTCTATCGTAACGTAGATGCGCAGATCGTAGAAAATTATTTTTACTATCTGCGCAATCTATTTTTCTATCATTCTTGGGCTTTATTCATAAACATTTTTTCATTCGCTGCTCATGTTTGTAAGGTTTGTGTCTGAACTAAAGAAAATCTCTACAAAAATTAAGAATTCCAATGGATTTGCAATGGCCGCCACATAAAAAAAATGCTGCAAAGGGCGCATATGGAGCATGTCTTTGATATTAAACGAAAAGACAAACAAAAAAAAGATACAGTAGTTTCGACTATGTCGTAACACAAGACGTAGAATTATTCAATTCGCTTTTGATGACATCTTTTTTAAAAATATTTATTCCATACACCTGAGGATATGACCTTTAAGAGAGTGCCGGAGAGGGTTAATATGTATCACCAACCCCCATTACTTTTGCAAAAGGAACATTTTTGCCTTTGACACCTATTCCCTCCGACCACTCCTTAGGGGCGCTCCCATACAAATTTTATGGTTTTGTCGATAAAACTGGAAACTGTCCATAAATAGGTAGAAAACTTAAACAAGCAAACAAAATTTGTTCAATGCTATCAAGTTCAACAACCCATGTGTCAAAATTTCACTGTCGATAATATGCCCGGATATTTAATTGGCTGCGTTTGACATTTCAATAACAGATTCTGTTAAAAAAGCATGCTCCTCAAAATTACTCAGTATTACTGGGCTACGCGAGTCTGTTAAAAACAACATGCCCCCAAAAGTATGCTTTTTTTTAATTATAAGATTTATGTCTTCACGCTAGATGGCGCTGTCTTCGCCGTCGAAACAACCGGAAGCCGTCGATAATAGGTAGCAAGTTTAAGCAAACAAAAACATCAAATGTTGGCTTTATATTTCATGTAATTGTTTAAAATTGATATAAGTTAGACAGTTCTAACATGAATTTTTGTCGCATTGAGGATCAAGCAGACCAACAAGTGCTAAGATCAACATTGTACGATTAGTACTTTAGGCCCACCAAAGGCTCAAAAAGTAAGGTAAATACCGCCACCTGATCACTATCAACCACCCTACTTACCTCCGAGAACGACGTATTCTACGTCAAAACATGGTTGCGAAAATGTTTATGAATAGCGTTTTCTTGTTTAAAGTTACACTGCCTCTAAAATGTGTTTATGAATAAGGCTGTTATATTTTCCCGCTAGGAGCGCTGTTTATTTTCCCGCTTGGCATCTACAGCAAAAGTAGTTTGATTAATTGGTATGTAGACAACAATTACATATGAAGACCTTAGCCCAGCATGTAGCACGTTGGCTTTATAAAACTGAGATTGCAGGTTCGATACTCAGCGCTGACAAAGTAATTTTTTTCAGTCTTTTATACAATGTATATCTCTCTCATTCTATCTACTGTACAACATATCTTTCTTCTCTATCGTGTAACGAAATGAAGTAAATTGACCTTGAAATTTCACTCCTCAATATTCTCATTCAAATTTCGAAGCGCCGCCTAAGAAGTTTCACTTCAAAAATAAAAACATAATATTTAGGCGAGGGCCCCAAAGTAAAACTATTCCAATTTGTGACAATATCGCTTATGACGTCATGCTCTCTCTCTCTCTCTCATTTGCAGAAGCGTAATCTTGTTTCTATCATTCTTGTGATCTTTTTCCCAAAAATGTCAAATCGAAGTTGAAAGTTCATATCATGGTTGAATATATAAGGTTGTCGCATGGGTGAGAGTGAGTTCCCATAAATGTCAAATCGAAGTTGTCAGCTCATACAAAAACTGAAAGCAGAAATTGACAACATGAAAAGCCGATTCAGTTGTTTTTGCTTTTCATTGATTTTGACAATTGTTGGCAGGGATCGTAATTCCTATAAGCGATATCCAAAAACTCAAAGTTTAATTCTTATTTTTAGATTTTTATTTTATTCCTCAACAATAAAATTTATCTTACGATTTTTATTTTATTCATCAAAATTAAGAGTTATTTTTTGATTTTTATTTTTCTGTTCAAGAACAAGAGTTAGTTTTTGATTTTTGTTTTTTCCCTCAAGAATGAGAGTTGTTTTTTGATTTTTATTTTTTCGCTCAAGAATAAAAATTGTTTTTCAATTTTTATTTTTTCGCTCAGAAATAAAAGTTATTTCTCAATTTTTATTTTTACGCTCAAAAGTAAAAATCATTAGTTCAGTTTTATTTTTTGTAGGTAGGGAATAAAAACCCCAAAATCATAAAATTTGTGTGGGAGCTCCCTTAAGGAGTGGTCGGAGGGAATAGGTGTCTAAGGAAAAAATGTTTCTTTTGTAGAAGTAGTGGGGGTTGGTCATTCATATTAACCCTCTCCGGCACTCCCTTATATTTATTCTTATATTTACTCCTTTGTATTTATTCCTACACCTGAACAGGAGGACTTGGATGGCAGTATGACTGACCCTTGTTACTTCTGCAAAAGGAAAATTTTTTCTTTAGACATCTATCCCCTCCGCACACTCCTTATGGGGGCTCTCATACAAATTTTATGATTTTTATACTATTATTAAGTATTAGACTTTTAAAAGTATGCGGGGAAAAGATTTCATGTGACTATGGGTCAGTCAATCCGTTTGAAAAGAAATTGCACGACATCATCCATGAGCTCCAACTGTGTAAAGATCAAATTAATAACGCCGACGAGTCGGCACTATTTTGGAAGATGCTGCCCGAAAAGACTAATGTTACCAACGCAGAAAAAACTGCTCCTGGCCGAAAAGTTCAAAAAGCCAGAATTACATTTTTGGCATGCACCAACGCTACTGGGCTGCATAAGTTTAAACCGTTGATCATAGGACGTGCAAAAAATCCCCGCTCCTTTAAGTCGTTTAATATTCCTGTGGATTATAAAAATTCTAAGAATGCCTGGATGACTGCAAATATTTTTTAAGACTGGTTTCATACACGTTTTGTTCCACAGGTAAATTAATTTTGCAAAATAAATAACTAGCCCGACTTCAAAATATGGTTACCTTTTTTTCTATTGTTGTAGGCAAAACAATTTTTGCAACAAAAAGGTTTGGCAATGAAAGCTATTTTGCTCCTGGACAACGTACCCTGTCACCCACCAAAACAGGCTCTACAAACGGATGATGGGTCTATTTTTGTCATGTACATGCCACCGAACGTTACGCCGTTAATTCAGCCGATGGATCAAAATGCCATCCGTATAACTAAGCTCAATTACAAAAAGAATCTTTTAAGAGTAGCTGTTGGAAAAGAAGACATCTCTCAATTTTTAAAAACTTTGTCATTAAAAGATGCAATTTCCTTATTCGTGTTAGCTTGGAATCAATTAAAACCCGACGTTATTAGAAAATGTTGGCGATCTATTTTACAAGTGGAAGACGATAGAAGCGATGATGAAGAGGAGCTCATTCCTTTGAGCTCACTCCGACAGCAAATTATGCAACAAAAATTAGCAGAAATCGATGAGATACAGAGTTTACTGCAAATTGTTATACCAGACGTAAGTTTCTTAACTACTTCTTTCGGATAACCAACATCCATGCAAATTTATCATTGAACCAATTTTTTTAAGATTACATATAACACAGCTGATATCGAAAACTGGAATACAATCGAAGAAGCATTGTCTTTTCCTGATGTAAATGACCGTGAAGAGATTATCGTATCCGATAATGATGACGATGAGCAAGTCGCCCTACCTCCACACAAAAAGCCAATAACAGCAGCTGAGGCCATCCAAATTTTTGACAAATCAATAGAATGGGCTGAAGCAAATACCACCGATTTTTCAAGTATTCTAGTGTTGCAGAGCCTCCGCGATCAAGCAGTACAGAAATCAGTCAATGACCGCAAGAAGCAATCTAGCATTAAGGATTATTTTATATCGAATTCTTAATTTATTATTACAAAATCATGTATGTATGTAATAGTCATGTATTTTAAATGAATAAAACTCATATTTTCCTGAACTGAAAATCAACCTCGATAGTATGAACAGCCTGGATAATGTGAACAGCCCCTGCAAAAATTAGTTTACGCCTCCCCGACTCTACTGTATATTTATTCCCTACCTACAAAAAATAAAACTAAACAAATGATTTTTACTTTTGAGCGTAAAAAATAAAAATTGAGAAGTAACTTTTATTTCTGAGCGAAAAAATAAAAATTGAAAAACAATTTTTATTCTTGAGCGAAAAAAATAAAAATCAAAAAATAACTCTAATTCTTGAGGGAAAAAATAAAAATCAAAAAAGAACTTTTATTCTTGAACAGAAAAATAAAAATAAAAAAAATAACTCTTATTTTTGATGAATAAAATAAAAAGCAGTAAATAATAATTAAATTAAATTTTTATTGGTAAAACCCAAAAAATAAAAATCATTTCTTATTTCGATAAAACATGCATATAAGAGTCATCCAAAATGTCCTCCGACATTTGGAACATGTTGATATTTAGTTATTTAATTTTTGGAAATAATCGTTATTTTCGGTCCCTGATTGTGGGTAGTAAAAAGAGAGTACGATCAGCCCCGAAACAACCTTATTTATTCAACTTTCCGTTACACAATGGTGGAGATCCCCGCTCACTCCGTCGCTCAATATAATTTTGTCCACTCTCTCTTTGCCTCTCTCGAATTCAACTGTGGATTGCTTCCTTCTTAGGACATGGCAGTGTTAAAAGAAGCACGTTTGGCAAGGAGCATGGTGTAATAATAATAAGGTGTTAGTGAATTTTTGACAACAACAAGAATAGCTTTCTTTCTGTCACTAAATTGAGAGCGAAAGAGAGGAGCCGTTGATAGTTGTCAAATTGTGTTATTTGTTTGAGTTGCTAGATGATGGTGTGTTATCGATTTTATAGGCTATTGTGAGAATAAAGTTTAAATAAATATTTAATTCAATTAATTGTGCCGTGTTGTGTTGACAAAAAGTTATTGCAGTTGTTTTCACCCATTTGCCAAGTTCGCCATTGAATGGTTTTGTCATTTTATCAAAAACGTGCGCTGGAAGGTGCCACCAACATGAAGCTTTGGCCAGCATGCAAATTGTCTTGCATTCACATCGACTGCTTCAAGAACATATCGAATGCCATGTAAGAATGTTCAATGCCCCAACTGATAATAGCCATCAAAAGAAATGAACATGGCATTGAGCTTCGACCGACTGCTCGTAGCTGATTTATTTTCATTCCAATTCACCATCAGCTGTTGACAGGAGCGCACACTGGGTTGAATAATACCAAAACAGAGGATTAATTCAAAAATTTAAGTTACTTTGTGATAAAAATTATTGATACCATATTAAAGAAGACAAAATTCAACATCAATAACTGTCAATAAAACAAGCGTTATTAATTTTCTTCTTCCGGTATATTCTCTCAAAGTTCAAAAATTTGTGTGAATTTAAAGTTTGATTGTAAAAAGTGGAGCCCTCGAAATTGCAAGTGTTTTTTTCCATTTGTTTTTCAGGAAAAAGTGTCTTTAAAAATTTATCCATTAACTTCAGGCATTAAGAAAAATATATAATATGACTTTATTTAGATAAGAGTTACACAAATATTTTTAATTTTTTTTTTAAAAGGTCCTAAAAAAGGAAATTTTTGATAAAAATGTTGGATTTTAAAGTATTTCAGGATGACATTGGGTAAAATCGCTTATGTTGTCTGAAAGCACGTGGTTTCTGCTTTCTATTTCAAAAAATACATCTTGCAGGTTTTTGCATGAACTCAAAATAATTCATTTTTTGATTAAAAAAAAAATAAGTAGCTTAAAAATATATTTGAAATGTACAACTTTGCGTTTTCTTATTAAAAAAATGTAGGGTTAAAATATGACCCGAGCATAACATGTGTATTTTTTTTGTAACATAGTAGCAGGGTTAAAGTAGGCAAAATTAAACGTCAATAACTGTCAACAACACATGTTTTCTTTATTTTCTTGTAATTTGTAGTAATAACGAAAATTATGTTCTATATACTATGTAACTCGGTAAAAGGTACATAGCTAATGATTGATTGAAGCCGCCATTTAGAATTTTAAATTTTTGACTTCGGATTCATGATCAGCGACCCCACAAATCCCAGAATACAAATTTTAACCTCCATTAAACGTTTTTTGCAGAACATAGCTTGTTCATCGCCGCCATTTTGAAGCCGCCATTTTGAATTTCAAATTTTTGACTTCATTTTCTTAATCAGCGACCCCACAAAACCCTGTATACAACATTTTACCTCATTTAAACGTTTTTTGTAGAACTTAGTTTGTTCATGGCCGCCATTTTGAAGCCGCCATTTTTAATTTTAAATTTTTGACTTCAGATTCGTAATCACGAACCCACAAACCCCTGTATACAAAATTTTACTTCCATTAAACGGTTTTTGTAGAAGTTAGCTTGTTCATGGCCGCCATTTTGAAGCCGCCATTTTGAATTTCAGATTTTTGACTTCAGATTCGTGATCAGCGACCCCAAAAACCCCCAAAGTACAATTTTTGTTTCGATAAGTGGCCCCTGTCAATTAATCGTCACTTTTGGCATAAAATACCCCACTGTGGAGCGGGTCGAAAAATTTATCATTTAGAGAGAGAAGTGTCAAATTCACTAACACCTTACTATTATTACACCATGGCAAGGAGGATGCAAGCACTTGCTGTTACCACAGCAGCGCTGCAAGATGTCTATTGAAGCGCTCTTTTTCCCGCTGGGTAGATACTCGTACATTTATACAAGTGCATTTTATTTACAAGAGTGCAGCTCATGCAAGTTAAAATTAATGCGACAAATTGCTGCCTTCTAAACTGCTTATTATAGTTATTTTTAGCTGTGGCTCATTGTCAGCCATCTACACACATACACACACAACAGCAATAGCAATATCAACATGTTTTATAATTATCATTAACACTAGGACGTAGTCTTGGCGCCTTCAAGCAGGAGTAGATGTCAACAACCGCTGTGTTGTTATGGCTTGGCGAGCAGCTAAGTCCTTAGCGATGTTTTGAATTGGAAGTGCTTGTAAAGTCCTTGAGGTGACCAGAGTGGCATAAACTGCTCAAAATTAAAGCTGAGTAAGATAAACTTACTCGAAACAAACAGATTTAATGACTGAATTTGGGCAATTTAAAAAGTTAAATCCAGGTTTTATCTTTTTATTCAATAATGCTTCCTACAACCCCGAGTGGGGCTCCAGATTACCACATTTCCAGACTTTTTAACACCGATGTCGATACCGCATCCAATTTAAGTCGATTCTTGAATTTGATGCCTATTTTCATGTCAAATATAAAGACTCGAATTTTTTTTTATTTCGAATATAAAGACTTGAGAAAAAAATTCAAAATTCAACAGGACGGTACACTGAAAAAAAAAAGTTAGCTTAAAATTAAACACAATGTGTTCACAAAATGTGTTGTTAATTTGACTTTTTTTTCATATATTTTTCAAAATTTTTAAATACATTTGCTCTTACTTTGACGAAATTTGTTGCAAGCTATTTTTTAAACACAAATATCGTCAAATTAATAACAATTGTCGTCAATTTTAAAACATTTTTTTTTCAGTGTACAAATAAAACAACAACGGTTAATTATTCTCCAGTACACATATACACATATATGCCAAAGTTTTTTCCATTCTTGAAAGCTTTTTTGATAGGCCGATTTCGGAATGGCCTTTAGCTCCTTCTGCGAATTTTCTTTGATGACATCAATCGGCTCAAAATGTTTTCCACGATGTGACAATTTTAGTTTTCGGAATAGGAAAAAGTCATACGGAGCCATATCTGACGAATATGGTGCTTGTTAAACGATATTGACATTGTTTTTGCTCAAATAATCGCGTTCAATGCATGATGTATGAGTTGGTGCATTATAGAGATGCAAAAACTATGAATTGCCCTTTTATAAATCTGGCCTCTTTCGCCGAATATTGCCGCCCAAATGTTTTTAAACACTCTAATAATAGTGAACGTTGACCGATTAACCTTGCTGAAGGAATTCCGAGTGCATGGCACCTTGAGAATCGAAAAAAACAGTCAACATCACTTTAATTACTGAGTGACTTTGTCGTGGTTTTTTAAAAGCATCTCCTGACCGACAGTTTTGCGAAATTCTTTTCGAAGGAAATTCAGCAATATTGGACAAGTCGCACTGCCACCCGTCGCATGCCTAAAACATCATGTAAAAATGGTGTGCGCCGTTCCAGTCGATATATCAAGCTATGCAGCTATATCTCTCATGATCACACTACGATTTTTGAGCGCATTTTCCTTTACTGTTTTGATATTTTTATCATTTTTTGATATTGCAGGACGATGTATCGGTTGGACAATGTATCGGTTGTATCAAGACAACAACTGTCTAATAAAGAGGTATCGGTTTACTCGTGACCCTGGATATGAGAAACGCCTTCAACAGGGCCAGCAGGAAGGATATTAACTATGCTCTGTTAATATCTTTTCATTGTATCTATTGAATATAATGCGAAATAACCTTAGGTCCCCAAACTTATTGGTATCGTCAATAGCGGCCCCAAAAATAATAAGATAACGTCAGGGGCAACACAAGGGTATACATCTTTGGAGCGTTAGCTTTGAAGAAATCCTCTGAAAAGACACGTCATATGACACATATTTCAGTGGGTACGCAGACGAAACATCATAGAAATACTAAGGCAATCATGCTGAGTACACAAACGTGGATTGGTTCTCAAGGTCATTAACTTGCTTCCGAAAGGACAGAAGCCCGAAAAGAATTTTCGGCTTTCAACTTGCCACCGAAAAGGCAAAGCTCCGAAAAGACAATCATTGCGCAGAAGATAGTAAGCTATCTAGGGACAAGGTTCGACAGCGAGCAACCAAACTGGTCGCAGATATAAAACGCGGTGACAAAAACACCCCAAAAAAAAAACAGTCTGACTCAATCAGTTGATGTCAAATATAGACAGCAAAAGTCAGAGTAATTGTAAATTTTTAATGTCGACAACATACTCCACGGAAGTACATACATACTACTCTTACGGAAGTGATCTGAGGCACTCAAGACGAAACAAAATTAAAAAAAAAATTCCCTCCTGGCGGTTTAGAGAACGGCAATTCTACTTAAATGGTAACTTAAATGTACCGCATGGTTTCTGGAGCACCCGTGTTAGTGATCAGTGGAACTATGTCAATCGATAGCACAATAGACTAAAAGGATATGGGAACTGTAGGGGCAGAACAATACCGAAAGAAAAAGAAAGCAATGGGTCAAGCTATGAATATGGGACACCGACACAAAAGGTAGGTAGGCAGAGGTGTTAGACCCTTGATGTTAATCCTTGACAGGTCAGGTGGTACAATTGTAAAGATGGCGAGATAAAGTATTAAAAATGGCAAAAGTATAAAGACGCAATACGTCGCTGCTGCTGGTCTGCTGGTCTGCTGGCTGAAGTTCTTGAATCAATTGGATCTTGTGTACATGCACAGTAAGGTGGGTCACAAAAAAAAAAAAAAAAAAAAAAAATTATTTCAAAAGACCGCCCCTCACTTGAAACAACATTGAGTCAATTGTTTCTCCTGGCTCAAGATTAAAAGATAGGCTATCAGAAGTTTTTAAAAATTTTCGATAGAGGGCGCTTCAAGTAATAAAATATATATTACTCAATAACGCCTGATCGACTGGACCGATTTTAAAGAAATTTGGTATAAAAAACGAAAGCTAACGAAGCTGAAGCGAAGACTAACGAACAAACTCGAAGATGAACGAATTCATTTCGAAGGCAAACGAAGATGAACCGAAAGGTAAATACTATAAATGAAGCCAAACTCGACCGAAAATTAAATTCGCTGTAACTTTTTTTCCTACGAATAAAATCAAAAAGTTTCTTTACAAAAGTTTAATGATTTTTTACAAACTTTTATTTTCTTAAAAAAAAAATTAAGGTTTTGGGGGTACTGAAGAAATAAGATGCAAAGTTGAAATTTCTAGTAAAAGAGGGAATTGGATGTAAAAATGTTGTTAACACGAATTGTTGTCCTTATTGAGATCTATCCAACGACAACAGATCTGTTACGATCGGTTAAAAACTGATGAAGTTATACAAAAAAGACCATTAGGGGCAAATTGTGGGTCCATCTAAAAAAAATTTGTAAGCTACTAAAACCCCCTTAACATAAGCTTACAAATGAGCTGCGGTCTTTTTGAAATCTTTTTTTTCCATATGGGGCGACCCACCTTAATGCACAACCAAATCCTTTTGTGAAAATTTGCTGTAGTTTGGACGTGGAGAGGTCGTGCTGTTAAGCACGGTGACGCATTGAGGTGCCTGGTTCGTTTTTAACACTCTGCTATTGAACGTAACTGGTGAGTGAGCAGCTAAGAAATAATACGCCCTTGCGACCCTACACCTCTTGTTGAAACAGCCTATATTATAAAGATAATTTCAATATTTATATACTTTACAATGTAATATAGAAAGTCATTAAAAAATTTCTGGCAATTCTTAATATCTAATATACTTACTTACTTACTTATCTGGCGCTAACAACCGTAAGTCGGTTTTGGCCTCGTATAAGAAATTGCGCCAGCCATTTCTGTTCTGCGCTTGCTGGCTCCAGTTGGAAACACCAAGCGTGGTCAGGTTATCCAACACCTGATCCTTCCAACGAAGATGTGGGCGTCCTCTTCTGCGTTGACCACCACCGGGCATCGACTCGAATATTTTTTTCGGTGGAGTGTCGTTTTCCATTCGCTCAACATGACCTAGCCAGCGGAGCCGCTCGATTTTAATGCGCTTAACTATGTCGATGTCAGCGTACAGCTCATACAGCTCGTGGTTCCATCGAACTCGGTACTCGCCATTGACGCAGATTGGACCGAAGATTTTACGAAGGATCTTTCTCTCGAAGGCTCTCAAAGTCTTTTCATCAGAACTGCTCAACGTCCAGGTTTGTGCTGCATATAATAGGACGGGCATGATTAGTGACTTATAGAGCGTGAGTTTTGTTCGTTGAGAGAGGGCTCTGCTTCTCAATCGCCTACTCAGCCCAAAGTAACACCTGTTGGCAAGAGTTATCCTTCGTTTTATCTCAATACTGACATCGTTGAAAGAGTTTATGCTGTAGTTTATGCTGTAGACGAAGTCCTTAACAACCTCGAAGGAGATGTTGTCAACAGTGACGTGGCTTCCATTCGACTCGACTCTTTCGCTAATCTGGAGAATGCTGCACTGACTTCGCGCGTATTATGGCCAATGATATCGATATCATCAGCATACGCCAGCAGCATAATTTTGTAGAATATAGTGCCACTGCGTCTCAAATCAGCAGCTCGGATGATCTTCTCCGTCATTAGGTTAAAAAAGTCGCACGATAAGGAATCACCTTGCCTGAATCCTCGTTTGGTATCGAATGGAGGAGTGAGATCCTTCCCGATCTTAACTGTGCTGCTGGTGTTGCTCAGTGTCATTCTGCAAAGGCGGATGAGCTTTGCAGGAATACCAAATTAAGACATGGTGGAGTATAGATGATTCCTTATTGGACTGTCGAAGGCGACTTTATAATCGACAAAAAGATGGTGTGTGTCGATTTATTTTTCTAGGGTCTTTTAATATCTAATAAAAATAAAATAATAACTGGCCATTTCAGCCCTTGAAAGGACTTTGACCTAGCTTCTTATGATCAATTGTGTTGTGCGTGTTATTGAGTTTGTACACAATTGACCGAGAAAGGAACCTACATGTTTAACGCCGACTCCGAACGGCGATGAACGTAATGTTCTTATTCTCAAGAAGCTTTACATGGCATTTGATTACTCTCTGAGGTTTGTCATTGTCTGCAGAGAGGTGGCGGCCGTACAGAAAAATAATTTTAATTCAAATAATTTTCTGTCGCTGCTAGGGTTCGAACCTGGGTCTCCAGGTTCTTTGATATAGCGGCCACGCACTTTTACCAACTACGCCACGGACGCCACTTATATCTAATATGTTGGCTAAAAATATCCCTTTTGTCCTTTTAAAGACCAAATTTAAAAGCAAACATAAGATCCTTCACAAAAATAAATACTGGTTTTGCTCTATCTCACGAACTTTATTTTTGGAGTTGAGCAGTTTTCCTTGTAAGGCGACGATATACATAGTTGCGAAAACACGAAGCAATTGAAGTAAATTCTAGAACTTAGAAATTATTATTATAAGAATAACACTGTACAACAAAATTTAAGTTTTCAAAAATCCCAAGGGGTTTCTCAACGGTTTCTAAAGGTTTTGGGTCAACTGAATCCGAATCTGAAGTCAGAATTTTCGGAATTCAATATTTCCTTCTTAAGGGGGGACCGGAGAGGGTTAATATGTGCGACCGACCCCCATTACTTTTTCAAGAGAAAATTTTTTGACTTGGAACTTATCCTATCCGGCTCCTTCCTATTGGGGCTCCCATATAAATTTGATGATTTTTGTACATTTTTTATATGAAAAAAATTTTATATAAAATTTTAAAACTTTTCTTTGGCAACCTCGGTAGTTGAATAGGTAGCGTACTTGACCATAGGTGGACTCCTGGCCAGGCCAAGGTACTTACGCTTTAACCTATTTAAATTTCATTCCTCATTTCCAATCAAGTGATAACTAAAATGCAAAATTTCATATAAAAAATGTACACAAATCATTTGTATGGGAGCCCCATAAGGAGGGCCGGATGGGATGGGCTGCCAGGCAAAAAATGTTTTTTTTGAAAAAGTAATGGGGGTCGGTCATACATATTAATCCTCTCCGGTCCCCCTTAAGTAGGAAATATTGATTTCATTGTAGCACGAAAACCTAGGGTGACCCGAAAATTCTGACTTCAGATTCGGATTCAGCGGACCCAAAACCTTTAGAAACCCCTTGGGATTTTTTGAGTGTTGTACAGTGTAATTAGCGCCACTCAAAATGATTGTTGCTTTTAATACAAACTCATTAGCACAAAAAAACTGCACATGAGGAAAAAAAAAATACAACAATTCAATTCCTTATGCTTCAAGTACGAACACAGTCTATTCTTCAAAATAAGTTAAGTTTTAAAACCGTAGAACTGTGCTGCAATTGCAAAGAAGTTTCAAGTTAAAATCGCCAAGTTTTTCGGTTATTAAGGTATAAAGAAAAACCATAAAAAAAAGAAAAATAAAATTAAAAAAGCAAACAAGAAGCATGTAGATTTATTTACAAACTTTGTTTGTGTTTGTTGAAGTTGGTTTAATAAATAAACGAACAATAGCGATGAGAACAACAACAGCAACATTTGCAACGCCAACAAAGAAAGAAAGGCGCCTGCATTCAATTTTCTCAACTTTTCCCAGCACTGATTCTGACAAGCAACTCTTCAAACATATCAAAAAGAATAAGCGAAAGAAAGATATATAGAAGAACACAAGACGAAAGTGAGTGCACACAAAACAGTGCATGAGTAGCTGTATCTGTTCTCACTGTATCTGTGAGTTATATGGTTCTGAAGTTTAATACTATAAGCACGTAATTTTTCTCAAGTCTCTCAAGTTTTTTATGGAAAAACTTATTTGAACTTATTTACTATTTAAAAACGTGAATTTCTGACAATAACATTATTAAGAATTATAAGAATAAACATTTTAAACAATAAATTTTTCATGAGGAATGTATTGAGGAATATTGACGTGACGAAGTTACGTTTTACCGCGCAGGTTTCCAAAAAAGTTGAAAAATGCATTTTTTCAAAATTCATCGGCGTTGCATTGAATTGTTACTCGCTGGGTATAATAGCTATGACTAAAAGAATGGTACGACCGTAAAGGTTAATTCGTTGACTTCATTACAAAAATAAAACAAAAGTTCATAACGTCATCGGGACGCGATGGGAGCTGCTTAAGCAACGCAACTAAAAATTTGTTACAAAGAATTATTACTCGCCGAGTATTAGTTCCAGGATTAAAAATATGATACACCAACAAAGCTGCTCTAAGCCCTCACAACAAAATTATACATGAAAATTTCTGACGTCATGTGGACGGAGCAGAGAGAGCCACTCAAAGATCGAAAATGCAACATTCATGCAGCATCGTTGCATTGAATTTTTACTCAGTGAGTATATAAGCTACGATAAATGTTTGAAAAGGAAAATGAAGGATTTATACTTGGCTTTTCGACAAAAATAAAAAAAAAATTCTGAAGTCACCAGATCGTGAATATAGCAGCATATGTAACAGAAATGTAATATCGTTGCATGGATTTATTACTCACTCAGGACACGTGCTGCGGTAAATTTTGTATTACAAGAGAAGAGATGTTTTATTACGCTTCCCAACTAAATTACAAAAAAAATTCTTGCCGTCATGGTTTCAGAGTGGCAACCACATAAAACAGTAAAAATGCTACAACCATGAAAAAACGTTGCATGGAATTTTAACTTTGTGACTACTGGCGTAACGGTAAATTTTATGAATCGAAAATGAAGCTGATGACTTCGGGCACATTATAAAATTAACAAAAAAAATTGAGGGCGTCATGAAGACCCTCAGGGAACTGCGTAATGTGACGTATATGCATCAATTTACGCAACACCAACACCAACACCAACACCAACACCAACACCAACACCAACACCAACACCAACACCAACACCAACACCAACACCAACACCAACACCAACACCAACACTAACACCAACACCAACACCAACACCAACATCAACATCAACATCAACATCAACATCAACATCAACATCAACATCAACATCAACATCAACATCAACATCAACATCAACATCAACATCAACATCAACATCAACATCAACATAAACATCAACATCAACATCAACATCAACATCAACATCAACATCAACATCAACATCAACATCAACATCAACATCAACATCAACATCAACATCAACATCAACATCAACATCAACATCAACATCAACATCAACATCAATATCAACATCAACATCAACATCAACATCAACATCAACATCAACATCAACATCAACATCAATATCAACATCAACATCAACATCAACATCAACATCAACATCAACATCAACATCAACATCAGCATCAACATCAGCATCAACATCAACATCAACATCAACATCAACATCAACATCAACATCAACATCAACATCAACATCAACATCAACAACAACAACAACAACAACAACAACAACAACAACAACAACAAGAACAACAACAACAAAAACAACTACAACAACAATAATAACAACAACAATAGCAACAACAACAGCACAAACACCATCACCAACACCAACAACAAAAACAGCAACAGCAACAACAACAACAACAACAACACCAACAAGAACAAGAAACACCGTCACGTCTAAACCTACGAGTGTGTTCACGATTTTTTTTTTATACCGATTGAGCTTACTCAGAACGTTAAAGAAGCTAGAAAAATAAGGTAAAAGAAAAATATTTAAAAATATTGCTGGTTGAAATATAGCTGGAGTTTCAGCTTTGGAAAATGTATGAAATGCTATACAATTCCTGTCTATACAAGAATCGTTAAATATGTTAGCAAAAACTATTTCCGTTTTTAATTTTAAGTCTAAAGCCACACCAAGAACAAAGTATTTAATCCATATACATAATTATATAGGATAGTAAGATACACTCCTCGCCACTTGAATAGGACACTCTATATACAACTGCTCATAACTTGAAAGCAGAATGATAAGACAATGGTATTTTGACCGTCATCATTTTGCAACTATCTTCTTCTCTCTCTCAGAATATTGCAAGTTCTGGAAAAGAGCCGTCATCTGTTTTTTCCACTTTGCGCTAACATTCGTTGAAATTGGAAGAATATTTTTGCGCCACTTGAATAGAACATGTATTTAGTTTGATCGTTATATTTGGTACGGGGATTCATATTTAGTTGATCGAACATTTTTATTAATTTCGACTGTTTGATTAAAAAAAAAAACAAAAATAAAATGGGACGAGGAAAAATATTAACCGAAGCTGAAAAATCAAAGCTTATAAGGACGCTTGCTTATCTATTGCCAAAATAGCTAAAAAAAATCGAGAGAAGCCGACACGTTATATCAACATTTTTAAGTGTTGAATTAAAATATGGGAAAAACATGAAAGGCCGCACCCATAGTGTGTTTACTAATGCGGAGAGGCGACTTATATTATCAGGGAAAAATGTGGTATAAAGGCAAGTCTCACAACTATGCGTCGTGTTATTTCAAAAGCTAAGAATATAAAAAGACTAAAAATCAAGAAGAAACCACCTCGCAACCCGGTTCGAAAACAGCAAAGCCTCAGTTTTTGTCGTGAACATGTGACTTAGACTTGGGAGTGGCATCAAGTGGTCTTCTCCGACGAAAAAAATTTAATTTGCAAGGGGCCGATGGCTACAGTTACTATTTCCACGACCTTTGCAAAGAAACTCAACATTTGGACAGGCTGCATAGCAGATCTGGAGGTGTAATGGTATGCGGGGCCATTTCTTATTATGGCACTTGAAACTACATTTTATGTCTACCACAATGAATGCGTTGTCTTACAATGGAATATTGAAAGAGGCCTTTCCATACTTCCAAACCCTTTTTGGACCTCTGCGGTGGATTTATCAACACGATAATGCGCCAATACATACAGCTCGGGTAGTTAAAAAGTATATACAGAGCCAAAATGTGGATGTATTAAGCTAGCCACCCTACTCACCGTATTTGAATACCATTGAAAATGTTTGGGGATGGTTGACACGTCAAATATAAGGATCAGGACAACAATATTCGAGTATACCCGAACTAACCCAAGCCATCGCATAAGCTTGGAGTTCGAGATCGCTTCATTATTTGGGCAATCAAATAATAAAAATTTAATGAACTTTTATTTAAAAAAAAAGAAATTAAGTCTCTAGCATGCTTGGTTTGGGAACAATGGACGATAAAAAAGACCTAAAGGGTGTCCTATTCAAATGTCGAGGAGTGTACGTATAGTGCTCAAGTACGCAGTTTTCTGCGAACAAATAAATTAAGGTTGTATTCGAAGACTACTACATTTAAATTACTAATTTAAAATTAACTGGAGACAAGCGAACTTGAATGGCGCTCTTTGGCGTTCGCTTCATCTAAGTACAAGCTTTTTCATAAACCACATGAGAATTCTAAGCACTCAATTCTCCAAAATAAACAATTGTAAACATTTTTTTATAAATGTTGTTGGCTATCTCAATGCTAATCGATCGCAGGGAATGGACAGGGAACGTTAAAGAAGTTTTATAATAGAACATAGTTAGGTCCTAATGAAAATTAAAGGCTACAATATTTCTGTCACCCTCAAGGTATCCATGGTTTTATTTTTTCCTAAATTTAAACATTATTCTTTAAGGAAAGTATACACAAAAAAAAAAAAAAAAATTAAATTAAAAAACATAAATATAGATGGAAAATAAGTATTAGCAATGCACATAGTACAGAAGAAATCCTGCACTTAGCCTAACATGAGATTAAAAAAAAAGCTTTGGAAAAAGTACATCGCAACATATTCTGTGCTCTGAGTGCACGTGCAGGTAATGCATACATTTATGTACATCTTGTTCTAATAAACTAAGGACATTAATTCTATGCCTTAGTATCCTTCACCTTATGTGCAACAGCATCCAGTTAGTATCATGTTGATGATGTCAATCGTAAAACAAAGCACAAACATGTGTTTGTGTGTGCGTGCCAGGAATAATAAATTCATTTGCTTAGATACACAAGTACTTGCACGCTTCTTCTATACTCACATATACTTACATATATAAACATCATCACTCACACAAACACTCACCTGTTTGTACATTTTTAAAGCGAATAATTTTGCAGTATGTATTAAAGGTGACTAGCAACGTAGCCGTTCTGACCTTTTTTTGTTTTAATTTACCAAAGGAAGAATGACTTTTGCCAAACCGGAAGTGCTTACAGCTGTTGCAGCAGTTGTTGCAGCATTGTTGGCAAGCTCATATCACTCACTGTCGTTACATGAAGGATGGCGGCAGAGCTGGATGAGAAGTTGTGCACGACTATCTTGTTCTAGATTCCTTTTTTCAGCTTATTTGCAAGATTTTGTTGAGACAAAAGTTATTGCTTCTGCTTGGTTTTTGCTTACTACCTTATTTTATGTGTGTACCTGTTTTTCCTTTGCATAGCTAGCAAGTTTTTCTTTACAGAAGTAGCTGTGACATCCTTGTGCGTCATGTCAGTGACGCAGCAATTACGCTGTTCTTGCATTCTCCAGTTGTATAATTCAGTTGTAATTCTTCTATGTTTGATGGATTACATCATGAAATGGCAACGTCCTTGTTCTTGAATTATGAATATCCTTTCAGTGGAATTTTAACACAGCACAGTGAGTTATCTCAGGCTCAGGCTCAGGCTCAGGCTCAGAACAAAAATGAAGGACTTGTTGAATTCCAATGAAATTTAATCGACTCAATAAAAAAATAAACATTATTGTCTTTGTTAATTTCCCATATATTGGATAGTTATATAGAATAAAATGAGTGCTATGTATAATTTGCCAATATTTTAATTTAAATTTAAAAATTTTGAAAACAAATCTAATAAAAATGATTTTTCTTGAAATGGAAGGTGGACGGGGGTTTTATTTGATTTAATATTGCTTAAAAAAAATAATTCCATTAGAGACAAATGCTCGTGCACTAAATTTTAAATCAATTCCTCGGTTCGTATGGGATTTATGAAGGCGTTATTATGTTGATGACTTGTAGCATTTTTTCAATCATCTATCAAATGATAGCAAACAATTTTAAAAAATGTTTGCTCCTTTTTAATTAATTTAATTATTTTGTTACAAAATTAACATGTTTAGTTTATCCTTTTACAATACAAATACCTTTAGTGTGCGAATATCATCAGTACACCTGTAGGTATATAAACCTAACATCTTCTCATCCTAATTCTTGTTCATGTCCTTCGTAGCCGAGTGGCAGCGTGTTTGGCTGCCACCCCAGGAAACCCGCGTTCAAAACGTGGCCAGGATATATTCCTACGTTTAAGGAAAGAAATGTAGAAATTTTTCTCATTTTAATCAACTAAAATTGAAAATTTATCATTATTAACGACTTGGTGGTAGAGCAGATGGGAAGGAATTATCTAACGAGTACTGACTAGAATTGACTGAGGAGAATGCGTTTTCACGTGTCTACTGCTTCCCATTATTTGGTTTGGGAAAAACTGCTTGGTTCATTGTTAAAAATAAAATAAAAGTCCCCCTGGACTGGAAAAATTCTATAAATTTTTATTTCCTATGTGTATCTATATGTTACATTTTCATATCATCATTTTCATATAATTTTCATACGTGCACACCAATTGATACCTTTCTCCTCTCATTAAAAAATTCCTGTCGACGCCTATGGTGAATATAAATATGTTGGGTTGTGAGATTGGAAAATTTTGGATTTTTTAACATAAGACAACTCACTGTGCTTCGCGCTGATCTCGCACTGTTGTTGTGTTAGCTTTTGTTGTTGTTTTAATTTAATTGTTGTTGTAAAGCAACTCTTCATCACCATTCGTACGCGTGTGCATTTAATATAATTTTTATACATAATTTATAAAAATTTCTCTTCATGAGCGAATGAAGACTCGTGTATCGAGCAATTTTAATTTTTATACAAATACAAATTAAACATTTTGTTATTTTCATTAAAGTCTCAAGCTTGTGCTTAATTTCATTTATTCTCCTCGGCATGCATTCCTCTGGCATCTTTATGTTTGCATCTTTGTGTGAACTTTTATATTTTTTGCTTCTCTTTATTTATGCTTAATAATCATACAATTTTGCATCCTGTCCTGTGGTGATGCCGTTGTTGCTGGCTGAAAGGCAGATTGTGTGAAAAACAGCAGCAGATGATTTAAATATGGCAGACGAAGAAAACCGGATATAAAGAAAACAATTTGCGTGGCACAGCAGCAATACAGCGGCAACAACAACAACAGGAATAACAGCTGCTTTAATTGCAACAACAAGCTGCGCACTGCAGCAACAACTTCATTAAGTGTAAATTATAATTGAGTTGAATATTTTGTTGCAAGTTTTGGTTGTTGTAGGGCGGGTTTCTGTTTTTGTTATTGTGTTTTTTTTTTTATTGTATTTCTTTTATATTTTATTTTTTGACTACATTGAAGAAATTTTATTTCTTTCTTGCTGCAAACGTGCATTCTTGTTACGACATAAAACATATGCATACGAGTGCTTCTTTTTTAATTTCATTTTATGTAAGTGTGTGTGTGCCTGTGTGCTTGTGTATGCTTGTTTGTTGTTCCTTTCTTTCTCTTAATTTGCATGTTTTGAGCTGACATCTGAAACTTCTTTTGTATATTTTTACTTTTTTTATTTTAATGAATATCTGAGCTCAGTCCGGCGTGTCGTATGAGTGATATTTAAAATTAAATTGCATTCATTCATTCAACAGTGTTGCAAGTAGCATCCTCACAGCCACATATTGAAGATGCAAAAGTGATGATTAAAATTGAAAATATTGTTGTGATAACATGTCTATTTTTAAAACATAAAAGGAAAGTGTGCTGTTCCACACCTAATACTGCTCAAACTGTAATTATTTTTTGCTATAATAGCGTTTCGTAAAATTTTCAGCCTGAAAGTATGCACAGAAAATTTATTTTTGCAAAGTGCTGTCTTATATGGGTCATTCTTTATTTTCGTTAATATTTTCCACAAGTCCAAAAAATAATTTTTGTTTTAAATATATAATTTTTTTCAAGTATTTATTTGAATATTAATAATTGAAATTAAATTGGGGGTGTGGGACAGATCAAACACTTTTAATTTAGGAATTATACCACTTTTATTTAAATTATCTCCATGGAGGTGATTTTATGCTCCACGGAGGTGATTGTATGTTCATGGAGGTGACTTCAAGTTCCATGGCGGTGCAGATTGCATACAAATTTCGAAAATGTTGTGATTGTATCAGGGCTGCGGAGTCGGTTCGAAAAATCACGACTCCAACTCCGACTCCGACTCCGCCAAATATTGAAGCACCGACTCCGACTCCGACTCCAACTCCGACTCCAACTCCGACTCTGACTCCGACCATAAAATTAAAAATCATTTATTTTTTTTCATGCATAGAATTTGTATGTATGTATCTTTTAAATGAGGAAGTTAAAAATATGAGGAAAGTAATTCAAATTCATTTAAATTTAAATAAATCCTGCTATATCGGGCAGTATCAATGAAGATCACGATATGTCAATTCGTCGCCATTCTCAACAATTATGCTTGTGTTATTTGACCACCTGGGACATTTTACGTAAGAACCTCAGTATGAAACCATACAAAATATAGCTGGTGCAAGGATTGAAGTCGGGTGACTTACCCTAACGTCGTTTGTGTGTGTGGTGAATGGGCCTTAGAAAAGTTTGATGAAGATCGACTTTTTTATCAAAAAATTGTCTTTAGTGACGAAGCTCATTCTTGGCTCAATGTGTACGTTAACAAACAGAATTGCCGAATTTGGTCTGGAAAGCAGCCAGAGGCAATTCAAGAGCTGCCAATGTACTCTAACCGTCATTGGACCTTTCTTTTTTAAAAATAATGAAAATCACAACGTTATAGTCAAAATAGATGAATTGGACGGTTTCACATGCCACATGGCACGCGATACCATGGACCTATTAAGAGGCGAGTTTGGTGAGCAATTAATCTAACGTTTTGGAGTAGTCCAATGGCTGCCAAGATCATTCAATTTGACCCCACTTGACTCTTTTTTGTGGGGCTAAGTGAAGTCTCTTATGTACAGGGACAAGCCAGCCACAATTGCAGCCCTGGAAGAAAACATTACAGATGCCATTGGTGAGATACTGGTCGAAATGCTGGAAAAAGGATGCAAAAATTTAAGCTTACGGATGGACCTCCTCAGGCGTAGCCGCGGGCAACATTAACATTAAATAACCCTTAAAAAGTAAATGACAGATATTGGTGTATCGCTCCAAATAAATATTTCATTCACTATAGCAAATTTTGTTTTTTTTTTTAATTTTCAAAAAGTAAACGCTAAAAATCACCTTTTATATCTATTAAACTTATAGATATTTTTTTATCTATAAGAAAACTAATAAGAAAAACTGGCCAGAAAACTTATTTGAAATATTTTTTCATGTTCACTCATGAAACTCATCGTACGAATTGATTTTACAATGAACATTTTTCGTTTGGTTGCTAATTTTGCTACTAACACATCAACTAGATGAACAACTGGTTAATGTAAAACCGAAAAAATTAAAACTTTTTGATATTTGGCAACTGATTGATTAACTGATTAAAAAATTAGAAATGACACCTGAAATACCAATAGACGACTTTTTTAAACAACCAGCCACCAGCTTATCAACCAGTTTTGCTACTAGTTGTTCGTCTATAGGGCCCTTTACATATTAATATAATTTTAAGAATTAATAATTTTTCTATAAGATTTTGTTCTATGGCGATATTCGTTAAAAATTGGTAATGATTTTTTTTTTATCGGAGTCGGAGTCGGAGCCGGTGAATTTTCTAAGACTCCGACTCCGACTCTTTCACCCAAAAATCCTTACAGACTCCGACTCCGACTCCTCGACTCCGACTCCGACTCCGCAGCCATGGATTGTATTAACTTAGAAAAAGGAAAAAATATATGCTTGAAGGACAAGCAAAATCACCTCCGTGTATATAAAAATCACCTCCGTGGTTGTAAGCTCACCTCCATGGTGCCATTCGCCTCCATGGCACCATGGAGGTGAACAGCATGGAGGTGAATTTTTTTACAAATTATCTTATAAAAACCATACAATGATTGCTACGAAAACGACGTTCTGGATTAAAAGTAATGATCCAAAATATATATAATCACTGAAATAAATATAGTGCAATATTGCTTATAAACAATTTGTGACGTACCACGGAGGTGAGCAAACCAAATAGTACTCACCAGTAATTATCTACAAAAATGCAAAAAAACACTAGAAAGTTGCTCTTGAACTGATCACTTTCACATGTAATATGGAACTAATTTGATTTCAATTTAAAATTTTATTTCATGCCACTGGATCCGGGTACAGTTATAGAGAATAAGAACTTATTCTAAATGACGCATTACTCTAAACTGGAAACAAGAACACAAATTTGACAAGCAAAATTCTGTTGAAAATGCGATATTTTTTTGTCGGTCCACATGCATCAACAGTACCGTTATATTTGCTTTGCAAATGTGTTTATCGCATTCTTATTAGAACAATCTTTTTTGCTGGATAAATTTTGTAGCTTAAGAACCTCGAAGCGGGAACAGCCATGGAGGTGAATTTTTATATGCAATTATCAATTTTTCGATGACAAAACAGTTTTTAACTAAATTAATTTTTTAAGCATTTATTAAGCCATAATCAACATGATCAAAATAAGGTGGTTGCATTAAATAATTTTAAATTTTTACTCAAAAATATGCCTCGGAACTTAGATATTAAAGAAAAAAAAGAATGACCCATATATCGAACAAGTTGTTTGCGTGTTTTTTACTACGAGCTATTTTTTTTTTTAAATGCAATAAAGTGAAGGTAAAGTTTTGTAACTCATGAACAAAATTAAATTTTTTCCATGTATGATGTCTTTATTAGTTGGGAAATATTGGAAACTTATTTCCAAAGTGAGTGCTGTGTAGCCCAAATGGTGCGTTATTTGAAAAGAATATGATTTGGGCGAAAAATCATCTCGGAGCTAGGTTAACCAACAAAATTGCCGCATCTGCGGCTCGGAAAACCCGCACGTTATTGTCGAGAAGCCGATAAATCCACAGCGAGTGACAGTTTGGTGCGGATTGCGAAGTGGTGGCATAATTGGACTATTTTTCTTCGAAAATGAGGCTGGCAACAACGTTTCGTTCAACGTTGGGCGTTACACACAGAAAAAAAAGAGTAGAACTTTTACCTAAAAATGTAGTCAATTCAGCTAAAGTAATCCGGTGATTTTCAGTCAACGA
Source organism: Pherbina coryleti (assembly GCA_943735915.1). Lineage (NCBI taxonomy): Eukaryota > Metazoa > Arthropoda > Insecta > Diptera > Sciomyzidae > Pherbina > Pherbina coryleti. Next base: position 62,184,861 of record OX030949.1, on the reverse strand, counting down.
ATTTGATTAGGTGCGCTACCAATTTCTAAATGTTAATTATATGCAATTATATTGGGTAGTTTAACTGCGAGAGTAGCTAAAAAAACCTGAATATTTAGGTGTACCTTCAACCATAAAATAGATAAGACACATAATTTATTAGAAGAATTAGCTAATTTTTTTTAAACTATGACCACTTCAGATTAGGCAAGCCACCTACTAAGTGTAGAAAAATCATCTAATTATTTAGATAGAATTCCCACTTAAGAGTGGGAATGCCGTGCAAAAAATATGCAAAAAATTTGTTTTTTGTTTTGCAATTTTTATTTTGAAGTGAAACTTTCCCTCCTTAGTTGACTTTACTTCACATTTCGTCACATGATTGAGAAGAAAGATTTGTTTTATAGTAGATAGAATGAGAGAGATATATACTTTGTATAAATGACTGAAAAATTTCTTTGCCACCGCTGAGATTCGAACCTCTGATCTCAAGATTTCAACAACCAACGCCTTATCCATTGAGCTAAATTTCCAATACAGGAATTTACGCTACATACCAATTAATCAAATTGCTGTAGATGCCCATAATTTAAGAGTTGTGGACCTCATATTTTTATATACATTTTGTTCACAAATTTTCAAACGGCGTAACAGCACAGCGGTAAAGCGTTTGACTTGAACGCAAGCGGCCCGAGTTCAAATCTCGCAATGAGGCTTTACTTTTTGTAAAATTTTCTCACTTTGTTTTTATTTATGTTTTTTATAGGAGAGCGCTGTGCTCTTTACTTTTGCGTTTTGCAAAATTTTAGTTGAATTAACTAATTTGAATTAGGTGAATTACCTAATGCATGATTGTTAAATTAACTGTGTAAGTAGAAAAGTTGTTGAAAAGATTAGGTGAAATAGAAACTTTCACATTAGCTAAACTAGTTTAGGTAATAAATCAATTCTTTTATTTTCTGTGCAGAGCCATGTTAACCGACTTTTTTCTACTGAAATTGGACACATGAATTTGGATGACCTCTGGTTCATGTTGGATGGCGCTCCATGCCACACAGCCCATAGGTTAGGTTAGGAGGGAAGGGCAACCCGACGTTGCCTACACGGGGGCCTATTGGTCCATTGTGGTTCCCTATGTCTGTGGACCTACTGTGGCAAAACTAAATAAAGTATTAGGCACTGGAGCAAGGTTGGTTGAACCAACCGGTGCTCCGTGTAAATCTGAAAAGATCCATCAGTGGTACGTCCACGAGCTCTTGCAGTTCTCCGTACACTCTGCTTCCCATGCGGCGAAGTCGGCGTTGTTGGAGATTGGGACACTCGCAAAGTAGATTCTTGATGGTTTCTGTTTCCTCGACATCTCCACAGCTTCTGGAGAAGTCTGGGTGCGGGATTCCTAGTCGCGAGGCCATTGTGCCTATACAACCATGCCCCGTGAGAACCCCTATTAAGACGCGAGTTTCATTTTTACTCATTGAAAGTAGGGATTGGGTCCTTTTTTCGTAGAGTTAAGGCCAGAGATGGCGAGAGATAATACATTCGTCTCTATTTCACCAAGAGTTATTTGTGTTATTTCTGGCTTTATCATTTATTTTCTTCTTGAATTCTCCGACTGGAGCCATAATCGACCCAATCATAGAACTTCTTTCCAGTTCAGAGCCCTCCCCAACCAATATGTCTGCTATTTCGTTTTCCTCTATGTCACGATGACCGGGGACCCAGCAGATATTGATCTTGTGGGGAGGACTAATTCCGATGAGAGCTTGCCGGCAGCTCAGTACAGATTTCAATTTAGTTGTTTTGCTGCGGAGTGCTTTTATCGCAGCCTGGCTGTCCACAAAGATTGTAATCCTTGATGGATTGATGTTCCTTGATTGGATTGTCGTAGCTGCTTTCTCGATCGCAAAAATTTCTGCTTGAAAGACACTACAGTAATCTGGAAGTCTGTATGATAGGGATATTTGTAGTGTATTACTGTAGACTCCGGCTCCCGTGCCATTCTCCATTTTGGATCCATCAGTGAAGATCTGGATATCGTGTTCACTAAAAGGGTGGTTCGAATACCATTCTTCTCTTTTTGGAAAGGAGTATGACATGTTTTGCCGAAAATCTATTTCCGGGGTGATGTAATCGGAGGTGGTGGCGAGATCCTCAGGACTATACTTGAGTATAGAGGCGTGTTCATGCGTCCAGTTTAGCTTCCTTAAGTCGAAACGCCGCTTTGGTTGCAGTGGTTTTCATGAACTCGTCCAGGGGGAGGAGGTTCAATATGACCTCCAGGCGTTGATCATTGTGCACCTGTTATTCCTAGACAGGCCAATCTCTATACTCTAGAGAGAGAGTTGCGGTAGCTTATCTTCTCAGTGGCTTTCCACCATACAATCGAGCTATAGGTTAGTATGGGCCTGACGATAGCCGTGTACATCCAATGGATGACATTGGGTCTCATCCCCCATTTGGTGCCGAAGGTTTTCTTGCAAGCGTAAAAGGCACTGGTTGCTTTCTTTATTCTCTCTTCTGTGTTGTTTTTCCAAGTGAGCTTTGAGTCAAGGATTACTCCGAGATATTTTGCTTTATTGGATAGCTGCAGGGTTTTGCCATTTATTTTTGGGAGGCAAAAATTTTCAATTTTATATCTTTTTGTGAATAGCACCAGTTCGGTTTTATCGGGGTTGACCCCTAGGCCGTTTGGTACTGCCCACGAGACAGTTTCTTTAAGTGCTGTTTCTATCATGTTGATGATGGTTGAGAGATGCTTCCCTCCCATTTATACATATGTCACAAAAAGTTTAAAATTGATATTTAATAAATATGATTGAAAAAAAATATATAAAAAATATTTTTTTTTTACCAAAAGATTGGTACTACTCCCTTAAAACAAAAACTTGTATTTGGCCCACCCTTTAGGTGCTATTACAAAAATAATGGTACGTCATTAAAGGTGAATTCTTTGAATTAATGACAAAAATAAAAAAAAAAAAATTCAAGATGTGTAAGGAGCGCGGAGGGAGCTAAGCAACGCAGCTGAAAATTCTTTCATAGAATTATAACACGCTATAGATAAAACGCTAAGGTAAAAATTATTATACGCCAGTAAAGGCTGTTTCTTAGTCCATAAGACAAAAATAAGCAAAAAATTCATGATGTCATAAGGTCGAGGAGAGAGTCGCGACAAGATTAAAAATGCAGATATCATGTAACTGCGTTCCATGAAATTATTATCCGGTGAGTATATGTACTACGGTAAATATTATAAAACAAAAAAAAAAAAAAAAAAGGATTTGTACATGGTCTAACGACAAAGAATATACGAAAAAATGACGTCATCAAGACGCGGATATAGCAGGTTATGCAACAAAAATGCAATATTGTTGCATGGAATTATTAGGACAAGAATTACGACAAAGATTAGACAAAAGACGACTAAAAGGATTTGGTTAAGGATTAGGAAAAGAATTTAGGCAAGGATTGCGAAAAAAAAAATCATATAACATTAATAATAAGAATTTGAAAAATATTCAGACAAGGATTGCACGGATTTGAATATGCAGTAAAAGAAGAATTTTGACCAAGATCAGGACAAGGAATTGAATAAGCATAAGATGAAAAATACGAATCAAGATAAGGATGAGGATCAGTTTAAGGACAAGGGGAAAAATACGGATAAGAATAAAGCCGAGGATAAATATACTTTGTCACGTTAAAACCTACGGATGTGTGCATGACACAGCCAACTGTGTCCTTTTTTCTTTATTATCCTTTATGATTGATAAATTTGTGCAAGCGTTCGAACCAATTGTCATAATATTTAACCCATTTCATTTGTGACACCTCCAAAACATATCTTTTTAACTCATCAACGGCTTTTTCTAGCGTCAAAAATCATTGTTCACGCAGTCTATTCTTGATGTGCGGGAACAGAAAGAAGTCATTTGGTGCCAAATAAAGATTATATGGCTGATGACCTATTAATGTGATGTTTTAAGTGTTCGGAAACGCTTAAAGCTCGCATTGTCTTGATGAGGTATAATGCTTCGGCCCTTATTTGCTTTTCTAAATAAATAAAATAAATAAACTGGCCATTTCAGTCCTTGAAAGGACTTTGACCGTGTTATTAAATGTTTGTACACAATTGACCTACCTGTTTTATGCCGACTCCGAACGGCTAATTTGCAAGTTCTCAAGAAGCTTTAGAGCCCGAACAGAACCAAAGCGGCTGTCGGTTGGCGGACCTGTCTCGGAGAAATCCGCTGAGAAAACGTCCACAAAATAGTACAAATGCAACACACACACATAAAACGAAAAGTCAGCTCATACCCAGCTAGCATTTGGAAGATTGTATGACGAGCGCGATTATTTCGCGATTCTTTTTTTAATCGTCCAGACGATTGTTAAGTAGAATTTTATTTTGCTCTTCCAAATGGTGCTATTACGAATCGTTGTGACGATTTTTGGATGAGGGAATCGTCGTTCACGCATCTTGGCAAGCATTTAAAGAGAGCTAGTTGCCAAAAATCGCATAAGACTCTTGAAAAAGGTATTTATGTGACATCGTAGACGACTCATTTAGGCGATTGATTGAAGGATTAATTGAAGTAGGAATAAAAGCGCCTTATACGATTCTTTTCTGCGCATCGTAGACGACTTAAATGGAAGAGTCGCCGGCTTGACACAGTTTCTGCCGTTGTACTGAACTTGCGCGATCGGAATAGAACATCGTCGACGATTTGTTTAATCGCCCGGTCCTATCGCGGTCGTCTACGATTGAAAATGCTAGCTGGGATGCTAGCTGGGCAACACACACATACAACACAAAACGTCAGATCATAGTATAAACTAAGAAAATAGCACTGAACATAGCCAGTCCTTAGCTAAAATATGGCAACACTTACGCCACTCAAAGAGAGAACCGCCAGCCGTCAGAGAAAAAATAGAATTGTATTCTATTCTGGCGTTTTCCTTCGCGGATTTCTTCGGCCATTTAATTTTTGGCAGCTGAATAGATTTTCATGTATTTTGTTGCATAGCGCACACGACAACCGACAGCCGCTTTGGTTCTGTTCGGGCTCTTACATGCCACTATTGACTCTCTGAGGTTTGCCATCGTCTGCAGAGAGGTGACGACCGATCAGAAAAATGAATTTTAATTGAAAAAAGCACTGTGTCTGGTGGAGGATTCGAACCTCAGATCCGCCGAAAATTCAAAAATTTCCACCGAGTGATTCACGCACGTTAAGGGTCGCGGCCATGGCCATTTGTTTTCATTTTTTCATATTCAGTTTATTTTTCTATGTGTCTCAAAGTGCTACCTTGGCAAAACTTGAAAGAAATGGTTGCCTTTGTTTTCAAAATAAAAAAAATGCGCACTTTACATTTGTAGATATTTACGGATGACTTGTGGCGATGAAAACGTGAATGAGCCTATTGCAAAGGTGCAGTTTTTGTGTGGTGTGTAGTGTAGTCGCATTTGACTTCTTACTAACTGCTGCTCAATATTATTTTTGCTATTCAGCAATAATGCAATTAAATTCACGAATATTTTTGCAATTTTAGCTGTCAGCTCCAGCAACAGCGTTAAAAATAACAGTGGCACATTTCCCAACACATCTTGTTTCAAATGCCACTGACATGTTCACAAAGCAAAAACAAATTTCAAATGAAAAATTGACAATTAAATTAGCATAACTATTTGTTGGACAGCAGCAAAGAAAAAATAAAAAAACGCAAAAATTATTGATGAGCGTATCGGTATTTTTTTTTATGCCTATCAAATATTTTATGCTTTGACTGCATAGCTATTCGGTGCACTTCTGATGTACACAAATTGAATTAGCCTAAAATATTGCAAATCAAGTGCTGAGTATAAAATGCAGACGCAAAGGCTTGTGCGTCTGATACAAGCGCTTACAGCTACTGTGAGAGCAACTGTAACGAAGAGCTGCCAGCTATAAACGCGCTACATTGATGGAATTGAATTTGTGCTTTTTTGTGAATTGAAGTGAGTTTTCAATGTAAGAGTTCAACTTGCTAGCCTACAGTCTATAATGGAGTTTCAGTGAGTATTGGAAACTCTAAAAATCTTTTAATTAAAAAGTGTCTAAATTTGCTTGGGATTTTGCAGTTTCCAAGCAGCTTACAATAATTCTGGGCCGAAGTTTGAAGCACAAGCAAGCAATGGATCGGTACTTGACAAGGTAGTGTGTGTGTTGATGTTGTATAGATCACTTAAATTGAAAAAAAAAAAAACAATCAGTGGAATTAACATGTTATTTGCAAATATTCATTATCTTGCAATATTTCCAATCATTCAAATATCAGGGCGTATGAGCAACTTTAACTTTCGGTTGCAAACAAAAAAGGAATATCTTTCTCATACGTCATGGATAAGAAATTGGAAAATATAATTGTTAGGATTTGAGTTTAGAGCTTTAACAACATGAGAAATGAAGAAGCTTACATAGAAAAAAATGTGGACTAAGTACATAAGAGCACACAGTACAGTTTTTTCATTAATTTGAAGTGATAATTTAGATAAATTATTTGTTTGCAAATGCATTAATTTACACTAGGGCGTAATGATAGAAACCGATTCTGTTTGATTAGCGATAAAAACTTGCGAATGGATGAAAAAAAATATGGCAATTCTTTTTTTTGTGTTTTTAACCTATACCGGCCCACCTCCGTGACCTTTTGTAAACGCAAACAATCGTTTTATTACAATTTTTGCCTCATAGCATCCAAACTATTGAAGTAACGCCATTGCAATGTATTAAAAAATTGTAGTTAATTTGATCAGAAAAAAAAGTTCGAGAGTGTTATTCCCTAATGTATGTACACTCCAAAATGCATTTGAATTCACTGCAATAATTGCTCGCAGCTGATTGCCTACATAAACTGTCGTAAAATATCGCTAAAAAATCGTTTAATAATAATATTTCTCTCTCTTAGATTATTTTGAGTGAAAACACGCTAAAAAAGCGGTGAAAAAAGAGAGGAAAGTGAGATACTAAAAAATAAATAAAAATAAATAAAAATAAATAACTGGCCATTTCAGCCCTTAAAAGAACTTTGACCTAGCTTCTTATGATCAATTGTGTTGTGCGTGTTATTAAGTTTGTACACAATTGACCGAGAACCGGACCTACATGCTTAACGCCGACTCCGAACGGCGATGAACAGAATGTTCTTGTTCTCAAGAAGCTTTACATGGCATTTTGATTACTCTCTGAGGTTTGCCATTGTCTGCAGAGAGGTGGCGGCCGTACAGAAAAAATAATTTTAATTCAAATAATTTTCTGTCCCTGCTGGGGTTTGAACCCGGGTCTCCAGGTTCGTTGACATAGAGGCCACGCACTTTAACCAACTACGCAACGGACGCCACAGTGAAATACTAAAAAAAAAACTCTTAATTTTTGACTGCATTGAAAGAACACGCTGCGTGGCGTGACCTTTTTTATAAAACGCCAATAAATGTGCACAATTCCATAACATTTATTGTAGTGATTTAACGAAAACTAATTTGAGCTTTAGGCCAAGTATGTTGACAACAAGACAACATGAAGATAAAGAAGGCAACAACCAACAACAACAACAACGGCTCTGTATATAGCAAATCACACAGCTTGACTATACAGACTGTTTCGTTGGCCGCTACACCAACTCATCAGTAGTCTTGTATGACTTTTCACTGTGATCCACTCAAGCTACAACTGCGGTCAAAAAAATAGCAGTGCTAGCATTAACACAAACAAATTAAAAAGTAAAGCGAAAAATCTGTGCATGTTTTTATTTTCAAAATATGCTTTATTTTATTAAAAATAGAGTACTTAAAAACAATATTTTAATAGATTAAGGTTTTCCAGGAAATTTTTAATTTTTTGAATACTACTCAAAAATAAGGCGGTTAAAATAATAGCAGTTCATAACAAATGGTAATTTTAATCAAGATTTCTGATAATGAAAAACAAAAAAAAAAAGGGTAAAGTTAAGTAAGAAAGATGAAAAGATAATAAAATTAATTCGTTTAATATTTGGTGGAGAATCCTTTTTGGAATATAACCGCAGCACAACAACGATTCATCGAATTTACGAGATTTTCGCATTTCTCAACAGGTGTTGCGTACCATGCACGTTGAACCACTGACCACAGATTGTCATTATTTGTCGGTTTCGCATCCCAGACTATCTTTTTGATGACACGCCATAAATTCTCAATCGGATTGAGATCTAGTGATTGCGCTGGCCACTCCATGATTTCAACCTCGTTGACCCGAAACCACTATTTTGCCAGTTTGCTCGTATGTTTTGGGTCGTTGTCCTGTTGAAAGACCCACCTGATTGGCATTTCCTCTCTAGCATATGGTAGCATTATTGAATTTAGTATTTCAGCGTATTTTTTGCTGTCCATTATGCAATTTATATGGTATATTGGTCCTACGCCATAATATGAAAAGCAGCCCTATATCATCAGACTAGAGCCACCATGTTTGACGGTGTGTATGGTGTTGTGGGGGTCGTATTCTGTGTTTGGTTCACGTCTCACGAACCGTCTAGTGCCTTTTCCACCAAAAAGTACAATCTTACTTTTGTCGGACCATAGAATGTTTTTTCACTTTTCAAGAGGCCATTCAAGATGTTCGTGTGAGATTCGTAAGATGCTTTTTGTTTTTAAGGAAACTTTGCGTAGGCTTCGAGCATTCAAATTATTCTCTCGTATCTTTCTCCTAACAGTTTCTACACTTGCTTCTATTTTTAACTCTTTCTTTAACTCTGTACCAGGCAACAACACATTGTTTTTGCTATGTCGTAACAAACGAGTAATGCTCGGAGATGACATTGCAGGTTTGAGCCCACGAGTTTCTATTCTCTTTTATTAATATAATTTAGTGCATTTGATATCATTTAAGCTGAACACCCAACAATATTTTTCATTTCTTTATAGGTTTTACGTTGTGAATACAGAGATTTAATAATTTCACGTTTCTCTACCCTACAATGCTTTCCACGTCCCACTATTAGAAAACAAAAAACTAATAAAAAAAGGTGCACTTTTTCAAAATTAATTGAACTTACTTTTTTTTAAAATATTTTCCTTGAAAAAACTTTTTAGAGAACACACAAGCTTAACGTACTGAGCACTGCTATTATTTTGACTGTTTGAATTCAGAGGTTGGTGAACTGAACATCTCAATAACAAAGAACCGTTATTTCATTTAACAATTTTGTGACTCAATTATTTTGAGTTTTTATTATTACTTTTCAAGTAATTTCCACTATAAGTGCAAATTATTAATTTTTTTTTAAAATAATAAAATTTGTAAAAAATACTGGTGTAGGATTCAGAATACAGGAGAGACCTCGTCAGACCGGGCTTCTTTTATACGTATTGATATTTAATATACCTTAATACAAAAAATTTTGAAATCTGTGGAAGTGCACTTTTTGGATTGATGGCTCCCGGACTATTACCGTTATCAGAGCATATTGATGTTGTGTTATTTTTGTTGTAAGCTCCTCTCTTTTTCCACACTTCCATTTTAGGGTTCAGTTAGTTTAACTGATGGTGTACCTAAACGGTGTGGAGACCATTTTGTTATGAAAAACTTTGTATACAAAACCTTTTATCTATCTATTTATATCTATTTCTATATACATATATAAAAATAAGTTGCATTGTGTATGAAATTGATGTTCTCTGTAATGCGTGAACCGATTTTGTTTCTGGAAATTTTCCATGAAAGGTGACGTCAATTCGAAGGTTTTTTGTATAAACCGTCTTTGTATGTGTATTGGTTCATGAATTATAGGCATTTTAGTGAACTTATCAACAATACAGCTGTGAAAAAATACAGGTGCGCACATATGGTGTATATGGGGAAATATTTGCAAGGGAAATTGGAAATAAATGGAATATTGGAATAATTTGGCATGTCTCACTTAAGTTTGGATTTGCGCGAAAAATATAGGCATAGTAAAAATTTTCCATACCCCTTTTTTTCCATGCTCCCTTTACCACCAACAAATCAATAAAAATGCTATATTTAAGACTTTTTTGCTCGTATTAGACTAAAATTTGATAAATAAGTTCGTATGGTTACTCTCGGAAGCTATACTAAAACTGGGCGTGGTCTAACTATATATACGCCCACTTTTTAGAAATCATTATTATTCCTGAGTTGTTCATGTTTTGATAGTAGAACTTGATATGTAGACGTTATGGGCCCAAGAGGTACTTACTATATATTTGAGTGAACATTAGACAAGGGGGAATTTGGCCACACAGGCCAAATTTATGATATCGAATTGCTTTGGAACTAAATGTCGTATGTAACTAGGCAATATACTCCTAAACTACTCATCCGATTAGCATGAACATTTGTGTATAGAAGTTTTTTGGTACGGTGCGTGTTTGTGGGCTATCAATTTTTATCCACCTTGAACACCAGAGGGCGCTGAAGTACAAATTTTTTACAAAACTACCTAAAACTCCCAAACCGCTCATGCGATAGAATAAAAATTCGTATATAGTAGTTCTCAGGTACGATGAGTTTTTTGACAGTATCTTCTTTGAACCACCTTGGACACCAGAGGGTGCTGTAGTACAAATTTTTTACAAAATCGCATATTTTTAGTTGTTTTCTTGGGTTACATATGCAAATATTTACAAAATATAAAATATTTCTTAAATTTAGTAAAAGTAAAAAAATTTCCGTTACTTTGACATCAAAAACATGAACATATCTTGAAAACTATGAAAAATTTTACTACAACGATATATTTAATGCAACATCGTTGCTCAAAAATGAGAAAAACACAATCATAAATTTAATTTTGCGACTTTCGACTCAAATATCTCCGCTGCTTTTTTATACATTTTGCTGAAAGTTTTTTTGTCTTAAATCTTCATCAAATTACTATGAAGCCCGTGTTGCAAAAAAAACCGTTATATGAGCATTTATATTTTAAACATTTTTTTCAAAAAAGGTCTGAAATTTTGGAGTTTTCCTCAAAAAAAGGCTCAAAATTTGTTGTTGTTGTAAAAATAATTTAAATTCAAATTCGCAAATTTTCAACTCCATTTAAAAATTAAAACATTTATAGGCAAAAATTGTTTCAATTTTACGCAAAAATTAAAAACCATTTCTGTGATTCAAAAAACAAGGCCTACCCCTTGATTTTTTCGAACAAAATTTTTTTTCCAATATTGTGTTTTTATATTTTTGAAAAAATATATAAGCTTAAGTATTAATTTTTTAGAAAAAATTATCTTAGTATCTCTTACCAATCAAAAGTTATAGGCAATAATCTTTATCCAAAATATATATACAAAAAGCAAAACGCTGTCTGTGTGATGGCTGGAAACTTCAAAATTACTGAGCCGATAGAGCTGAAATTTTGGCAGTACATTTTTTTCAAGTACGAGATGGTTTAAGTTTCTGTCACACCCCCTTTTTACCGCCCACAAATCAATAAATATGCTATATTTCCTACGGTTTTCGTCAATTTGGCTACATTTTGATAATTTAGTCTGTATGCTCACTGTCGGCAACTGTACTAAAACTGGGTAATGTCCATCTACTAGAAAACTGGGATGAGCATTATATAAGGAAGTGTGGCTCCGCCTATTCAATTAAAATTTGTATTATCGAATAGATTTGAAAGTAAAAGTAGCAGTACTTACATACAAACTCAAATTGGAGTTACTATTTGGTGATCTCCTGCTACTGGGAAACTGTAACATGCAGTGGAAAATGACAGTGGTGTCAAACTATGAGTCTAAGAAAATTTTTAAATACACCTATTATGTTCCCATATAGTTGCGGGGTGCAGCAACGCGCGCCGGGAAAAGGCTAGTTTTTTAATAAATGAAGTATATAACCTGAAAATTTGGTAGTGTTATATATGAAATGAAATGTGGCGTCCGTGGCATAGTTGGTTAAAGTGCGTGGCCTCTATGTCAACGAACCTGAATACCCGGGTTCGAATCCCAGCAGCGACAGAAAATTGTTTGAATTCAAAATGATTTTTTTGTACGGCCGCCACCTCTCTGCTGACAATGGCAAACCTCAGAGAATATCAAAATGCCATGTAAAGCTTCTTGACAACGAGAACATTCCGTTCATCGTCGTTCGGAGTCGGCGTTAAACATGTAGGTCCCGTTCTGGGTCAATTGTGTACAAACTTAATAACACGCACAACACAATTGACCTTTGAGAAGCTAGGTCAAAGTCCTTTCAAGGGCTAAAATGGCCAGTTATTTAAAAAAAAAAAAAATAAATAAATAACTGGCCATTTCAGCCCTTAAAAGGACTTCGACCTAGCTTCTTAGGATCAATTGTGTTGTGCGTGTATTAAGTTTGTACACAATTGACCGAGAAATGGACCTACAGGCCAGTTATTTTATTTTTCTTTTTTATATTGAAAAATGACTACAGCAATCAAAATTGTATGAAAGTGGCAAACATTTCGCCAGTGTTGCTCGCCACTGTAAGTGTTTTTTCTTAAATTAAGAATTCGAAAGAAAAGTGTTTTCTTCAGAAGCCTTGGAAATTAAAATGGCGATTTAAGAATGATATTATGTTACTTAATGTGCAAGGAATATTATTGAAGGACCTCTTAAAATCAAAATATTAAAAAGGTAAGAAATGTAAAAGCGAGTTCTATGTGTTTTAGCTCCTCGTTGCCCAAAACCTAAGGCTCAATTATGAGATAACGACTTCATGTTTGGTACACATATCAAAGAGGTTGCTGAAATTTTTTTTTTGCATACTAAACTCAAGTTTGATCTAAGTGTGGGTTAGCACCTTACAGCCCTGAACACTTCAATTTTCTAAACAATATCTTCGTTGAAGCGTTTGATTATATAAGCGTTGAAATATTTAGTGCCTCCATGGCGTATGCGCAATTTTATTTTTCAGATGTAAACAAAGAAAATATTGCACATACGTCAGCTAGTTCAAATTTTGCTATTATTGCTCTCAATCTATTACTAACCACTTAGACGTAAGATGAAGTTGTGTTTATGCTCACAAATTTCGAACATTTCTCGCACATTAATGCAATGAGAGCGAGGAATGAACTTTTTTTCAGAGCCAACTGACACATTTAAAGGTAACTCATACGCCCTGATGTCAAAAAAATGTGACATGTCAATTAATATATAACTGTTTTGTCTAATTTAGGTGCCTCCCGACATGGCCCACCTTGTCAATCCCTATTGGAGTCGCTTTCCCCCAATGGATCCAATGATGAGTCAAATTCTTGGCGTTTTCACCTTGATCATCATGATTATATCTTGTTGCGGTAACGGTGTCGTTGTCTACATCTTCGGTGGCACCAAATCGCTGCTCACGCCAGCCAATCTGCTTGTGCTTAATTTGGCCTTTTCTGACTTTTGCATGATGGCCTCACAGTCGCCAGTCATGATCATTAACTTCTATTATGAAACTTGGGTATTGGGACCGCTCTGGTGTGACATCTATGCCGTGTGTGGCTCGATGTTTGGCTGCATCTCAATCTGGTCAATGAGCATGATTGCCTACGATCGCTACAATGTTATTGTGAAGGGTATGTCTGGCCAACCGATGACCGTAAAATTGGCCATAGTGAAAATTGTGTGCATTTGGTCGTTTGCAACATTCTGGACGGTCATGCCGCTGCTGGGTTGGAGCAGGTGAGTAGTGCAGTCCACTCTAAGTAGCAGATTAACATTTTAGTTCGTATTTCCTTGCATTTCAGCTATGTGCCCGAGGGCAATATGACCGCCTGCAGTATTGACTACATGACGCGCAACTGGAATCCCCGCTCCTATCTTATCTCCTACTCACTGTTGGTATACTACACGCCACTCTTCCTCATTTGCTTTTCCTATTGGTTCATTATTGCGGCCGTGGCTGCACATGAGAAGGCTATGCGTGAGCAGGCCAAAAAAATGAATGTAAAATCCTTGCGCTCTTCAGAGGACTGCAGCAAGAGCGCTGAGGCAAAATTGGCTAAAGTGGCATTAACCACAATATCACTGTGGTTCATGGCATGGACACCGTATTTGGTTATTTGCTATTTTGGTTTATTTAAAATCGATGGTTTAACACCGCTTACCACCATTTGGGGTGCAACCTTTGCCAAAACGAGCGCTGTGTACAATCCCATTGTTTATGGCATCAGGTAATAGTTGGCACGTTTGTGCTTTTTTCAGCTGTTATTTAGAATATTTCTCTTTTCTAGCCATCCAAAATATCGCATAGTGCTTAAGGAAAAATGTCCATTCTGCGTATTGGGCTCCACTGAGGAACCCAAACCAACTGATGCCGCTGCTAGTGATGGACAGACCACATCAGAGGCAGAATCAAAGGCTTGATTGATTGAAGCCACAAAATTGCTGCAGGGCATTCATTTAAAAGTAGCAAATTTAGCGAGAACAAACAAAGCTTATGTCATATAAAATGACCAAAAATGAAAAAAAAAACAAAAAATGCAAACAACAGTGCAAACGATAAATAAATATCGAATCAAATATCAGCATTTAATTTCTAACAATTAGTTAATTGCTAATGACGCAAATATTAATAGATTTTTTGATGTAAAACTTTTGGCTCGGAGCTTAGTTCAAAAAGCGCCACCTCGAAGCTACCCCCTGCACTGAAAAAATGTAATTTTATTTATTATATTTTTTTTTTAAATATTTCGAATCTAACCAGCACAACATGCTTACGCCAAAGGCAAATCTGTGGAAACATCTCTCTACTCCTACTAGTATCTATCATTGAAAAGACCCTTCATCAGAAGGAATACAAAATGATAGCCTTCATTGATATAGAAGTCAAGGAAGTCAAGTTTAACAACTTCAAGGCAGAGGTTATCACTAATGCGCTGACGGAGCTTAAGGTGAATTCTGCGCTGATAGCACTTATAAATCAAATGCTAGAAGGCAGGGTTATAAGCGCAAAACTCGGAACAACATCCACGCTAAGATCTGTACCAAAAGGAACTCCTCAGGGAGGAGTTCTCTCGCCTCTTCTCTGGAACCTAGCGGTGAATGAACTGCTGGGTAAACTGTAACGAGAGGGGTGCAGGGTGATAGCCTAAAAAAATGCAAAATTGTCTGAACACTCTGGTAAACTGGGTTACCAGCTGTGGACTCAGCGTTGATCCTAATAAAACTGATTTAGTGGTCTTTACTAGACAACACAACTTACCCACAATCAGTCCTCCAAAACTGGGAAATATAAGACTAAATTTCTCGGAACAAGCAAAATACCTGGGTCTTATCTTAGTTAGAAAACTAAATTGGAAACCCAATCTGCTCAAGAGAGCCAAAAAAGCCAATATAGCCCTATATTCATGCAGGAAACCAGTAGGTAGCATATGGGGACTACAATCTTAGGTTACTCACTGGCTCTATACAGCTGTTATAAGGCCAATATTGTTATATTGTACTATAGTTTGGTGGCCCGCACTTAACAAACAAACACACCTAAATATACTTCACAAAGTTCAACGGTCAGCTGCATCAGTGGGTCAGTGGAGCGCTGAGAACCACTCCAACGGATGCACTAGACATTATTCTCCACCTGACACCAATAGATATTCTAACAAAATAGATAACTGCAAACAAAGCAATTCGTCTAGAAGCCACTTCCCAATGGAAGGGCGGTACAATACAACACTCTAAAATTAGGAACCTCCAATACCTAAGACCGTAGACTACATCACGCAAAAACTAGACTACATTTCGACAAAAAGTTTGATGTATCAATTCCCTCCAGTTATGAATGGGAGCTAGGAAGTCTTCCACCAAACAATGCCACTGAAATCTTCACTGATGGAAAAATTAGATGGCAAAGTAAGAGGAGGAGTCTACTCTGGATCACTAAACATCAACCTTGCCTTTAGGCTCCCCGACCACTGCAGTATCTTCCAAGCGGAAATTACTGCGATACACGAAGCCGTAACTTGGCTTCAGATTAATAATATATCAACCATAGATTTTTGTATTCTCTCTAATAGTCAATCCACTTTGAAAGCCCTAGAATATGTTGTAACAACATCTAAAACAGTCCTAAGCTGCCGCACAGGTGGCATAAATGAGCAGCTCAATATATTTCCATGTTGGATCCCGGGAAATAGAGACTTCCCAGGAAACAGCAAAGCAGATGAACTCGCTCGTAACGGTACTACCATACCCTTATCGTCAGATAAGGAACAAACTGGAGTACCTCTCGACACATGTAAATTACGCACAAATGAACTATCCCTTGAAAATACCAACATTAGGTGGTCTACGGGTAGCACATGCCATACGGCGCACCAAGTTTGGCCAACTCTGAACTAAAAACGCTGAAAGGAACTAATTTCCCCTAGAAGGGACCAAATAAATATTGTCATAGGCGTTCTAACAGGAAACTGCCTTATTGGAAACCATGTCGGAAGACTAAAAATCCTCCATAACGACTTTTGCAGAAGCTGCAGAAACGAGGAGACGAGGTAGAATCCGTAGCACATTTTCTCTGCACATGCCCAGCGCTGGCCAGAAAGCACTACCTTTTCCTTGGTAACTGGTTCCACAGTGACCTAGATGAACTCTCAAAATCTTCGGTCTACCGAGTACTCAGCTTCATAAATAGCTTGAATTGGTTCAGATAGAGTGGAAAATAATCAACCCCTGGTGCCACAACGGGCCTACAATATCACAATTGGCCTAAGAGACAGCCGCGTCAACCTAATCTAACCTTTGTAAATATTTTGAAATGTTTTGACAAATTATCTTCCCTGCAAACATTTTCTGAGTACCTCAAAAAATTACTCTAAAAAGAGTATTTCTTATGCGTGTTTTATGAGTACGCAAAAAAAAAAAAAGACTCATAAAGGAGTCTTTGATATGATTCTAAAATGATTGCTCAAAAATAAGACTCAGAAAATAGTATTTTTTATGCGTGTTTTATGAGTACGCAATATTTGCTCAGAAATAAGTCTCTAAATAGAGTATTTCTTGTGCGTGTTTTATGAGTACGCAATAAAAAGACTCATAAAGAAGTCTTTTATATGATTGTAAAATGATTGCTCAGAAATAAGACTCTAAATAGAGTATTTCTTGTGCGTGTTTTATGAGTACGCAATAAAAAGACTCATAAAGGAGTCTTTGATATGATTCTAAAATGATTGCTCGAAAATAAGACTCAAAAATAGTATTTTTTATGCGTGTTTTATGAGTACGCAAAAAATGACTCATACAGAAGTCTTTTATATGATTGTAAAATGACTTTAAATTTTTCTACTATTACTTTTTATTTGAAACGTTTAAAAAAAAGATATTTTTGTCATTTTTTTTTTATTTTTCAACTATCAAATATTTTAAATAAATTTGAATCTAAAAATATATTTCAATCTAAATGGATCATAATTACTTCTATGAGTTCTGAAAGAATCCTCAGTATAAGTCTTTACAATTCCATTCCATGATTCTTAAATATGACTATCAAAAGTGTCTTAATTTTGAGTCCAAAAGACATTTACATACATGAGTTCTAAAATAGTATTTATTTAAAGTCTTTATTATGAATCTTAAAAAAGTATTTAAAATCAGTCTTAAAATAGTCTTAATTTTGAGTCCAAAAAGACTCATTTATGTGAGTTATAAAAGAGTCTTTATTATGAGTCTTTAAAGAGTCTTTATAATGAGTCTTAAAAAAGTATTTAAAATGAGTCTTAAAGGAATCTTAATTTTAAGTCCAAAAAGACTACTTTATATGAGTTCTAAAAGAGTCATTATAATGAGTCTTAAAAGAGTATTTAAAATGAATCTTAAAAGAGTATTATATATGAGTCTTAAAAGAGTCTTAATTTTGAGTATTAAATGAGGCATAAAGCAGTCATTATTATGAATCATATTTTGAGGCCCACAACCTTAGAAAATGTACTCATAAAAGAGTCTTTTTTGATCGCATTATGACGATAAACGCTCATTTATATGAGTTTGCAAAGACTCTTTTAAGAGTTATAGTGTTTGCTGGGTTGTTTTTATTTTCTTTTTTATTAATTTTTTATGTATTTTAAAATTTTTTGACATATTTTCTAAATATTTAAAATATTTTTAATTATTTTTGACAATATTTGTGCTAGGTTAGGTAAGGTTAGGTTCTTATGGCTGAGCCGGTATACGACTCGTACACTTAGGCCAGTGCAGGCCCGTTGTGATACCACATTATCTCTTTTGACCTATGGGAGATATCCCTCCTCAACAAAGCAGTTCGAACGGATTATGAATTTTATTATATCCCTGATTTTCAGGCATGAGACTTCAGTAAGTCCATTTAAGAAGGAATGGCCCAGAGTTTCCAATCTCCTTTTACTTAGCATCGAACATTAGCAGAGGAAATGCTGGACATTTTCTACCTCTTCCTCGCATTTGTAGCTTTTGCAGAAATCATTTGGTGTAAGTCCCAATGTGAAGAGCATGTATTCCGATTAGACAGTGACCCGTGAGGATACCTACTATTTTTGATAGGTTTATCCTACTTAATTTAAGTAGTAATTTAGTGCGTTTTAAGTCGTAGCGAGGCCACGTTAGCTTAGCTACCCTACATGTGATAAGGTATTCCCAACATACAAGACTCAAGGATTTGTTCCTGCACTTGAGTTCATAGGAGGACACGGGTATACCAATAAAATCCTCATTTAAGAGGTTGTTCGAGGTTCAAGGAAGGGTACCCTTGCCAATTCGTCAGCCAAATTATTGCTTTCGATATCCCTATAACCGGGTTGTGGCGACCGTGGCGCAGTGCCCGACCCATACGTCAGAGAACCCTGATTCCATTCCATCTGACACAGAAAGTTTTTTCAATTGAATGAATTTTTCTGTTCTGCCGTCACCTCTCTGCAGACAATGGCAAACTTCAGAGAGTAAATAATGTCTCGTAGGTCCTTAAAACTACACTGAGAAAATTGAACGCTTTAAAATCAAAGAAAAAAAGTTGTTAAAAGACTGTAACCAAAATATCTTTGCTGCAAAGAAAAGATCGTTGCACTAATGATTTATTCTTTAACTAAGCAACTGCTGCATCTTTGAAATAAAAGACTGAAGTTCTTTGAAGCTAAATCAATCAAAAAATATTTGCCATAAAGATAAATTATTTACTATCACGATTTTATTCTTTGTTAACAAATTCTTGTACGCAAAATCAACAAATTTTCGTTGTTTTCTTGAAGCTAAGCATCGTTGTTTCAAAGACAAAGTCTATAACTTTAAAGAATTTTTCCTACAAAATCATATTTTTCTTGAAAATACACACGCTTATAGTTCGCAGTTACTTTGTGGGCAATATGTAGTATATAAGGTAATTGATGTATTAATATGTATCAGTTGTAATTAGCACTAGATTAAATCGTATAGGTTAAGGGTCAATGGGAAGGGGGAGGGGGTGGAAAGGAGAGTGGAGAAGGGGTGAGTAATAGAAAAAAAAGGCGGACATACAAAGATAGTATTAAAGAAATCGACTTTTTTAAAGACGTACATCTCTGTCACAAGAATTTAAGTCTTTGATATAAAGTATATTTTTCATGGGAATTTAACAATCTAACGTGCCTTTGCCGTAAGGATGTTTTATCTTTGGGCACAATCTAACCAATATAAGTCTTTGTGGCAAAGTGTATGTTCTTTGGTTTTACGATTTTTTTCCCTGAGTGTAGTAGGTCCAGTTCTCTATCAATTGTGTTCAAACATTTAATAACACACACAACACAAGTTGATCATAAAAAGTTCGGTAAAAGTCCTTTAAGGGCTGAAATGGCCAGTTTATTTATTTATATTTATCCCTATGACCGGGTACCCATATGAGGTGGGTCCTGAATAGCCTTGCCATCTCGTTAAAAGATCTGCGGCAAACAGTGAGAGTTTTAGAGTTGTCAATATGTGAGTTCAGCGCTTTGAGCGCAGCTTGACTATCTGAGAATATGTATATATTCTTTCCCCTAACGCCTTTTTGACCTAGAATCTTAACGGTTCCATATATACCCATCATCTCCGTTTGGTAGACACTACAATAGTTTGGGAGTCTAAAGGAAGGATCTTGGTAGTAAATTCCTACCCCTACCTGTTCTTGAAGCTTGGATCCGTCTGTAAAGATTTTAATTCCGTTTATTTTAAGGGGGGTTTTGTTAGCCCAGTCTAGCCGTGAAGGGATGAGAACTTTAGATTTATTTTCAAGACTTAAGCAAGGTACACAGTAATCTCTTTTGTCGGGGACCGACGAGTTCAGAATTACCGTGAGACCGCAGCTGTTACCTATCCAATTTCCAGATTCTCTTAATCTGAGGGCTGCTGAGTTAGCTCACTCTCTGGCAAAAATATCTAGAGGACGAAGTATGACATTAAGAGCATTAGTTGGGGTTGTGGATAATGCACCTGTAATACGGAGACATACACTTCTTTGAACTCTTGCAAATTTCTGAAGAGCAGTTGCCTTGTCAAGGGCCCTCCACCATACAATATAAATCCAGCGTACTATTTTAGGGGAAAAAGCCCATTTTTTACCTATAGGTTTTTTACAGGCAAATAGAGCTATATTTGCCTTTTTGACGCGCTCCTTTATGTTATCATTCCAGATAAATTTCTAATCCAGAATAACTCCTAGGTACTTCGTGCTATCACTAAAGAGCAACCTCGTGCCATTCAGACGAGGTGGTGCTAGGTTGGGGATTTTATATTTCCTAGTGAAAAGAATGAGGTCTGTTTTATCTGGGTTTACGCTTAATCCACAAGAGGACGCCCATCTCAAAAGGATTAAGAGTGCTCTTTCCATAAGCTGACAGAGGGTTTGAGGACATTTTCCGTTAAAGATGAGAGCGATATCATCGGCATATGCAATAACCTTGTACCCTTACCCCTCCATGATGCGCAACAGTCGGTCAACCGTCACGGACCACAGAATTTGAGACAAGACTCCCCCTTGCGGAGTTTCCCTGCTTACAAACTAATCTAATAGGTAAAGGATCCTCCCATATCTAAGTTCACCACCCTGCCCAATAGCACCTGATTGATGAGACTCACGAGAAAATCCTCCACCCCCAGTTCTTTTTTTTAGATTTGAACCAAGGATTTCAGGTGGAATACCTATTCAGTCAAGTCTGCCTTGGTTCGAAATGGGGTGATAGATTAGTGGGAAGGAAAGGGCAATCAAGTGAAACATATGTAGGATGTTCTAAGTGTGGTGGAAAGCCAAGGAAACATGTGAATTTGAATCAGAGGCAAGTGTTATGCCTTTACCTCAGTCAATTCAAGTTATAAAGGCAATCTCATCCACAAACTTCTCTACCATCAACTACAACTTCAAGTCGTAAATATTGATGAATTTTTAATTTCAGTTGATTAGAAATGAGGATAGAAAATTTAGAAAGGTTTTAAAGCGAAGGACCATGGCCTGGCCGGGATTCGAACCCGGGACCTCTGGGGTGGCAGTCGAGCACGCTAC
Source organism: Pherbina coryleti (assembly GCA_943735915.1). Lineage (NCBI taxonomy): Eukaryota > Metazoa > Arthropoda > Insecta > Diptera > Sciomyzidae > Pherbina > Pherbina coryleti. Next base: position 62,163,418 of record OX030949.1, on the reverse strand, counting down.
CAACTCGACTACCGAGGCCGTAAATTTTCTGTAAATTTGCCCTTTATAAAGGCATGTTGAGTTTTTTGAAGCCTTTCGAGTTTCGGTTTAAGAATTCCAATGAGTCTCTCCAGTATTTTAACTAAAAAAGAGGAAAGACTGATAGGCCTAAAGTCTTTGATTTAGTGTGAGAGGACCTACTAAACTAGAGGTATAAAGAAAACTTTGGTTTCTCTCCAAGCTGTTGGAATATAATTAAAGAGTAGGCAATCTCGGTAGATTGCCTGAAGCCGGGGTACTATTGCATTGAAACTATAGTGGAGTTGAGGTAGTATAATACCATCGGGACCCGAAGATTTATAGGGTTGGAACGAGTAAATCACCCATCTTAACTTCTCCTTGCTGGTCAGCTGCTCAATTTTTTGAGGTATAAGGTCCGAGCGGGATGTTTGAAAGCTGGAGTTGTCAGTGTACACACTTCCAGGAAAATTTGCGTCCATAAGAGTATCTAAGGTTTCGACGCTTGAGTTACTTTTGAAGAAAGCTTGGTGCTCTTGGAGACTTTGATAATATTTTCCTAAGCCTTGAGGTCTTGGTGCCTTGAGGTGCTAAAATGAGACCAAATAATTTTAAAAATGCTTTATGAGGGGTTTATAGCACGTTTCAGCCATTTTTAATATGATTTCATTTATGAAGCATTTAAAAGGGCTTTTTGGCGCTATTGAACATTTCTGAATAATGTTTTTAAATTTTTTCCGATTTTTTTCTTATGAAGGCTTTAGTTTAGTTTATTTCAGTCTATGGATCATTCCATTCCTTACAGACTAGATAAAATAACAAATAAGTTACAATTTATAAAATAACCATAATAAAAATCATAGAAAGAAAATTAAGCTTAAATTAGTTTAAAACAAACTAGTAACAAAATTTTTAAAAGACGATTTCAACATTGAAAAATCGAACAAGTGCCTAGATGATAATTCGTTATATAAGCATATAGGCATATTTCGTTCGGTGGATTTTGATGAAAAAAAGCTTAAAATGACGCAACTGCCTTGGGGGTATATTGAAATGAATCAAACTCAAAAGCATAGGGCCATCAATATTATTGGATATTATATCGTAGATGAAAATTAAAGAGTTTATTTTCCTCCTGATTTCAAGCGTCTTTAAGCCCATCAACAAACATCGCACATGATAAGAGGATAAGTCAAATCTAAAGCTTGTGCAATACAGCATGTACTTTGTAGCGATTTTTTGAACTTTTTCAAGCCTCAACGAATGAATTTTAGCTGAAGGGTTCCAAATTAAAGAAGCATATTCTAATCTTGACCTGACTAGAGAACAGTAGAATGCTTTAAATGTATAGGGATCTTTAAATTCCTGACTATTTATACGAATGAAGGCAAACAGGGAAGAAACTTTAGGTAGCAAAAAGTTTAAGTGCTCCAAAAAGGTAAACTTGGAATTGGAATCAAAGATGACGCCAAGGTCCCGAATTGTATCTACTCTTTGAAGAGGTATTTTGGAAATAGAATAAGAAGTCAAGATAATATTACTAGATTTACTAAAAGTTGCATAGTAACATTTACTTATATTCAGTGGTAGCCCATTGCGGATACTCCATACAAAGACATTATCCAGATCTGCTTGTACAGGGTGCGGCTAAAGTAACTATATGATTTGTTTTTTAAATAACTATTGAATGGAATGAAAAAAACAAAAAATTTATGATAAAAAGAAAGTTTATTTTATGTTATTTTTTTACATTAATTATGAAAAATAATATCAGTTAAATGAGAACCGTTTTCTCTAACGCAAAAATGTGCTCTTTTTATGGCATTTTCCATAACTTTGTTGAGTGTTTCTTGTGGTATACGATCAATTTCTTCTTGAACGTTGTCCTTTAGTTGCTGCAAGGTTTGGGGCTTATTCACATAAACTTTGTCTTTGAGATAGCCCCACAAGAAAAATGACAATTCAAGTGAAAATGCGCTTCGTCGGTCATCATTAAATTTGACAAAAAATTTTAATTTTGATCAACGAGATTTAAAACTGCTCTAGCATATTCCAAGCGCAATACGAAGTCCTCAGGATTTAGTTTTTGGACTACTTGGATTTTGTAAGGGAAGAGGTGCAAATCGTGTTTTAAAATTCGCCAAAGAGTGCGGTCAGAAAGCTGCAACTGGGAAGATCGTCTTCTCGTTGATGTCTCCGGATTTTCTTCGACGCTCTGTCGCATAGCATCAATATTTTCGGCCGATCTGCTTGTTCGAGGTCTGCCCGTACGTCTTGAATCTCCGACAGTCCCATATTCAGCAAAATTATTCACCAACGAACGAATGGTTGGACCCGTTGGAGCAGTTCTTACACCATAAAATCTTCTGTATGCACGTTGAGTATTAATTATCGAACGATGATTTTCAATGAATAGAAAAACAATCTTAGTTCTTTGCGCAATTGTATAGCGTTCCATTTTTAAATATTCTCCCAAGTTTAATTTCTGAAATAGGAAAAAAGAAAAAGTTAAATACTCGCAAGCAAAGAAGTTACAATTGTTTTACATCATATAGTAACTTTAGCCGCACCCTGTAGTAAAGCCGAGTCACCAGAGCAGCTAATTTTGGCAAACAATTTGAGATCATCAGCAAAAAGAAGAAAATTTGCAAAATGAAAACATTGTGTTATATCATTAATAAAGAGCACAAAGAACAAAGGGCCTAGGATACTACCCTGTGGGACACCAGAGGTTGCTGGATAGCAGTATGAGTGCGTATTATCAATAGAGACAAAACAAACTTTTCCACTAAGATAAGACTTAATCCATTCTAGAAAAATCGAGTGGCAACCCAATTTACTAAGCTTAGCCACGAGGACCTTGTGGGAGAAAGTTTTTGAAAAATCCGTATAAAGCGCATCAATTTGAAAGTCAGATTCAAAAGCAGAGATAAAATAATTAGAAAAGAGGGAAAGATTAGTAACAGTGGACTTTCCGGCAACAAACCCATGCTGCTCAGGACAGATACAAAGCTTTTAAAGAAAGCAAAGCTTCTGCTTGACAATTGACTCAAAAAGTTTTGAGACTATTGTCAATTTGGAGATAGGGCGGTAATTGCCAACATCATTCTTTTGTCCACTTTTGAAAATTGGACTTATAGCTGCAATCTTCCAAGGCTCAATGAAAGAACCAGATGAAAGTGACTTATTAAAAATAAAACAAAGAGGCTCAGCTAATGGAGATGCACACTGTTTAAATAAAATAGCACAAAATCCATCATTATCAGACTTAGTTGAAGATTTGAGGAGGGACAATGCATTTCGAACACCCTCAAATGCTACTGACATAGATCCAATATCAACTCTAGACACAACATCTTCTAAAATAGATTGATCAAACCACGAGTCATCATCAACAAAGTTAGATTTAAAATAATCGGCAAAAAGATTCACTATATCCCTAGTAGAAGAAGAATTTCTACCCTCAAAGAACATTGACGTTGGGATCTGAGAACCATTCTTTTTTGACTGAATGTAAATTAGATTCAAATCTGAGAATGTATTGATTGTATAGAAATTTGTTTAGAAAATTAAACTCCCTAGAGTAATGCTCATATTTTAATTTACAATTATTATCATTTGTAGAAAAAGTTTGAAAAATTTATTTCGAAGATTTTTTAGCTTTTTGAGACCACTAGTGTACCACGGATTTTTATGGGTTCTTTGCTCAACCAGTGGAATATTATTTGAACAGGTGAGATGAATATTTAGTTTAAAAATATCAAAGCATGTTGCGGTATTTTGGCTATTAAATAAGCTTGGCCAGTTAATATCATTAAAAAGTTGACTTAAATAAACAAAGTTACACGAATTAAAGTTCAAAACATTTCGCGTTTGCTTAAATGAGATAAATTCAAGGCTTTATAGAAGGTTCATAATTTTTTATGAATACAGCCGTAATTTTTAAGAACAAGATTATTTTTCTTTTTAAATTTGTTTGTTATATCAAAACGTATAAAGTTTCCAAGGAATTTAAATATCAGTGTGCTTAACCCTTTGTGTACAAACAACAACTGACAATGTTTGGTGCCTGCTAAATCTGCCTCTTCACACAGACAGTGATAATGCTATTCAGAAGATTTTAATTGAATTTCATTCAGTTTTGTAGAATTCGTTTCGTTCATATCAGCTGCATTGAAATTGCAAGAGTCAATGCCAAAAAAAGAAGAAAAAAAAAACAAATAAAAAAAAAATTTAAATAATGACAACAGCAACAATGAAAACACCAACACTTGCATTGTTTGTTTAATTAAAAGTAAACGATTTTACTTCTGTTCCAAAATGCAGAAATTCAACAAAACGAACTCAATTCAAAAATAAATTTCGATTTGTAGTTGAATGTAGTAGGTGGTATGTGTGTAGTATGCAATGTGGATAGTGTAGGTATGTGTGCTCGCTATAAACTGCATGCACACACATTCACATAACCATAGGGGATTATATGGCTTAAACATATTTATAAAGTAGAATAGTTTTAAATAAGTCACAAACACACACACACACACATACACGTAAATATCCGAATTGAACAAGCAATACAACTGCCAGCCACTTTGGGTTAGATCAGTTGGGAATTGGGTTGGGGTATTGCTATGGGAGCTATTCGAAGGAGATGTTGTGTTAATGTTTTGATACGAGAGAAAAAATGCAACCAAGTTTACTGACCGCAAATGCAAATGTAGCTAACAATCATTGGTTGGTATTGGTGTCTGTCTGCAATACATACTATATATATTCATTTCAACTCGCAAAGCATACAAGTGGCAAGTGCCAGACACATTCACACTAAAACACCAAGCATCGTCTAACACCAAACAAAAAAATTGTTTTTCAACCAATGATTTGAATTAAACTGAGCTGTCAATGCAATCGATGCTATTAAGTATGTGTGTGCTGGTCAGCGTATGCCCGTGAACATGTATGTACTCAAGATCATCATTGTTGTAGGGTTGCCATAGATTCCAATTTGATTTTGCATTAGTATTTATGCAGAGTATTTTAAAGCTAGTTTGTATTGCACACTGGAGCAAATATGTTGAAATATCTTTTTAAGTTCTCTTGCAGTGGGCAATTTATTTCAAAATAAATTTTTAGCTATTTCTCTTTTTCCTTTAAAGTCATAAGCAATGTATTGACATAGCAACAACTGTTTTGAGTTCATCTTAGCCTTCGAGTGTTGACCACTTTAATTGTTACATTAACTACGCAGGGGATTAGTCAGACCCCATACATATTTATATGAGTTTCAATAAAAAAGATATTGGTGATAGTTTTATTTCAAACATAAAAAATTCACAAAGTGTACACCTTTTTTGTACACGAGTTATACCACAGTCTTCAATACTGTGATTAGTCCCAAGACTTATTATGTTTTCAATTCTTATTAACCTTAGACCCGTTTACATGTTTTACAACTTAATCCCGTTTATGTGGGTCATATTGACCCGTAGTGCATTTTGTAGGGAAATTAAACATTTTTCAATGAGTTAAAATTAAAAACTGCTGTTATTTTATGAAATATTAATTTTAATATTTTTTTTTTTTAAAATATATGTTTATACAAAATATTTGCAATTTACATATGAATGTTGAGGAAAAAAAAATAAAACAAAATTAAAAAAAAACAAAGATATATAACCGATTGATAGTGTCGCTTCGATTGAGCTGTATTTGTTGTGGTAGGCATTGACGGATCTGTTGCATCATTATCATTGTAATCTTCCAATATATCAGGTTCTTAGTATGTAACAAAAATGAACAAAAAAATCATTTGACATGGAAATCATTTATTTATTTCTTACCTAAACTTGTGGCATTGGAAGCGATTCTGTAAGGCTTTTTGGCTTCATACCAATCAAATTCAAAGCAATTCTTAGGATGTTTGCTATTTGGAAACTATTCACTCAGATGACGAAATTTCGACAGTCTGAATGAGAATATTTGGCACTTGTGAGGTGAATATGACTGTCAAAAATTCATGTAGCCCCAGGGGCTAGTATAAATTTTGAAAATTGGCAAGGGAATTTTTGACACAAGCAATAATAGAAAAAAAAACACTTGTGAGCTTGCGACTCGAAAATTTTAATTATTTTTCCCAAAATTACTCTCGTTCAGACATGGGGATAAATTCTTTGGTTGTGCCATATATGGCACACTATGCATTTAAGGGTTAAATTCTTGCGCTAATACACTACCGAAATCTAAAACGTCACAATTTCTAGTTGTCAAAATCTCATCATCCTTTTGGCACAGTAAAAATTACAATTATATTTCAACATAATTGTATTCAAGTCAGTAACTTCTTCTCTATCACGAGAGAAAAGTTTCCGAATAACACACGGCCTTATTGATTGTTTCATTGGAGTGTTGCATCGCATTTCCAACTGATTTTTAACATGATATAACGCCAATACTTAAAGACAACAGAAAAGAGAACACTGCTCTTGCACAACAGATCCATATAAAAAGTATGTTTTCATACGTGTAAGTGGACATAAGTATGAAAAGTACATACGCCAACGACAGAATAATGCTCTCTTTCACTTCCAATGTACTCACAGTTACAAAAAATTTATAAAGGATTGCACAACAGCTAAAAGTAGTGAAAAAAGTACTACAAAAACTGATCCTTCATACAAATCGTATTGTAGAAAATGTCGGGTAATTTTGACCCAGATAAACGTATAGTGCACAAGTCAGTTTTTTGTCTCTGCTATGCACATATGTCACATATGTACATTTTTTTCACTCTGGTTGCAAAGATAAAAGTTCAACATATAAAATGGTTAATTTTTTTTTCTTATTATTGATTTTTAATATGTTTTTTTGCAAATGAAAAGTGCCTCGGGTGATTATGACCCGATAAACGGGTTTAAGGTTAAGGGAGTATTCCTGGTTGGAGGGCTGTTTTTGGGCCCTCTTTGAAAAACTTCTCATTTGAAAACGCAAAGAGTTATTTAAATTCTGTGTTTTTATTGTGTAAAGAATATATTAAATTAAATAAATTTTTTTTTTATTCGTACGAGGGCTGTTCAAAAAGTTGTCGGCCTTCAAAGTTCGGCGGCGAAAAAAAAGGTATGCTACTTGCAGCCGAGATAGCTCGACTTCGGATCATCTGAAATGGAAAAAGTAAACGGCGTTAGATTCAGTACAGTAGTTCTGGTCCCTACCTCAATCATAATAATTTTGCGATTATTTTTTATATTGAAAACTAATTTTTGAGCTTTAGGCCAAGCATGTTGACAACAAGACAACATGAAGACAAAGAAGGCAACAACCAACAACATATCTTCATGTTGTCTTGTTGTCAACATGCTTGGTCTACAGCTCAAAAATTTGTTTTCAATATAAATAATGAAAGGCCGTATTCAAATATTAAGATTAAAGATTATTTATTATAAAATGGCGGTCATTGAAAAATGAAAAACTGATTTTGGGTCTTTTTTTTTTGTAGTTTAGTGTAAAAAAATAGTAAAAAAGTGTTTAAAATTATGATATTAAATTAATTATTAATAGCGAGCCCATAATATGTTATCTGTGAGTTTGTCTGCACCCTTGCCGCCAATGCCTCTGTTCTCTTTTTTGGCCTTGCAGAGTCTGGTGCCCATTTTTTTTTGCACGTGCGATATACATTCTTTTTTTTTCGACAATTAGGTCGCCATCGTACGGATCGTCGTCTATAATAGCTTTGAATGTTTTTCAGTCGCCATCGCCGATATACTTGCAGTATTTTACGCCATGCTTTTGGACTGATATGGCGAAAATTTCCTTTATCGCATCCACCTCCATCTTCCCGGAGCTTTCTTGATGGTTGGCACGGCATTCCTCTTCGTGGTCTTCAATCCAAATTTCATATGCCGGTGGGTCTTCTTCTTTCTTAGCTTCCCAATACTTGCAACTGTTGCATTCGCTGGACTTTACAACAGAGTCGACTATTTTTTTACTGTATTTGCTGATCAACGTTGTGTGAAGTGAAGAAAAGTCACGTTTTTTCCAAATGCCATCACCTGATATGGAAAACATTGTTGGGTTGCACTGTGGATCGGCTGTGACCATGGCATATTTCTCTTCTTTCACGGCTTTTGAATCCATACATCGCGCTTGCAGCTGCATGAAAGTTCTCCAGGGCAGTGTAGTATAAAGAGTTACCCACACCTCTGCCGATATACATGAGGCCAAAAAACGTGTTAATGCCTTTTGGGCCCAATGACTAAAAGCCTCATGGCAAAAATCAAGCGCCGGTTCATAAAATGTGATTTGCCAACCAAAGACGACGAAAAAATGTATTTAGTGGTCGGGCAAGCGCAGTGAACATCAATTTTGAAGCCAATTGCATACGGCGATGTTTTTTTAAACTCGATTTTTCCCTTCACATTTGGCACATATCACCAGATTAGCAATCGCCGAGAAAACTGTATAAAACTTCAAAATGCCATTCTCCGTTTTGTTGTCAATGCTTATGTCTTCGTTTTCATTATTTTTAAATTTTTTTCCGATGTACTTGTGAATTCGGTGTCCTCATCTCTTTCGTGTTGGTTACCACAAAACTGGCGTTTTAAGGGACGAGTTTTTCGATTGCTACCAGTGTTTTTTTTATTTTTATTTCTGTTACTTTTTCTATCCATTGTCTTTAGCACAAACAAAAATTTTTATCAAAACTTTACTTTTCAAAACTGTATGCGAGCGCGCGTCTGGTTTATAACTCAATTCAAAGTGAACTAAACGCTGCCAACATTCGAATACCTAAGCTCTAAAATGTGTATTCATTTATTTTTAAAATTCGTATATAAACAAGTTATTACCTACTAAAGAACCCGTTGAACGAAATTCGGTGGTTGCTTCAAACGTTGCATTCAAAAAGTAGCCAAATTAAGCAAATCGCATTTTGGCGAAAACATTGCTGGAGTATTTAGAATTTCAAAAAACCCTTTTAGGAAGATATTCTCAAATATCCGAACTAAAGGGTGTTTTTTTTTAGAGGTATAGAACTTCGAATTGAAATAAAACACAAGAAAATCGTTTTAATGTCCATCAATTTGGCTTTATTGGAAGGATAATTTTATGCCATTAATGTTTAAATATGATTTCGGGCATGTGGCCGCCGCGGCTGGCTCGAATAAAGCCAATTCTACAGGTCCAATTTTCAACCACTTTTTCGAGCATATGGGGCCGTATGTCGGCAATAACGCCACGAATGTTGGCCTCCAAGTCCCCTAACGTTTCTGGTTTGTTGGCGTAGACGAGCGACTTCACATATCCCCAAAGAAAATAATCCAATGGTGTCAAATCACACGATCTTGGTGGCCAATTGACAGGTACATTCCGCGAAATTATGCGCTCATCGAATGTCTCCTTCAATAAATCGATTGTGACGTGCGCTGTGTGGCATGTAGCGCCGTCTTGTTGGAACCACAACTCATCCACATTCATGCCATCCAATTCGGGAACAAAATAGTCGGTTATCATGGCTCTATACTGGTCTCCATTAACGGTAACTGACTCTCCAGCATTATTTCGGAAGAAGTATGGCCCAATGACTCCACCAGCCCATAGAGCACACCAAACAGTCAGTTTTTGTGGATGTAATGTCGTCTCAAGGATCTCATGTGGATTCTCTTCACTCCAAATGCGGCAATTTTGCTTGTTGACGTAGCCATTCAACCAAAAATGAGCCTCATCACTGAACAAAATTTTGCGATGAAAATCAGCATCGAGATCAATCTCATTTTCGGCCCATACACCAAAATCACGACGCATTGCATGGTCTCGCGGCTTTAATTCTTGCACAAGCTGGATCTTGTAAGGTCGCAAGCCAAGATCTTTGCGCAAAATCTTCCATAAAGTTGATGGACAAAGCTCCAATTGCTGTGCACGGTGGCGAATCGATTCATTTGGGTCCTCTTCAACATTTTGCTCTACAGCGGCAATTGTTTCTTCGGTGCGCACTGTTTGACGTCTCTGCGGATGCGTATTATCACATAGAGTAAACGTAGTGCGAAAACGACCCATGGTTAACCAAATTAATTGCTCTGATGGACGATTATGTCGACCATAAAATGGACGGAGCTTGCGGTAAACTTCGCGAACTGAACCATTATTTTCGAAATAAATTTGCACGATTTGCAAGCGTTGTTATTTTGTTAACCTGTTCATGATGAAATGGCAAACCAAACTGAACATAAATGACATTAGAGTTGCCAGATTTGACCACAAAATGCCAGTTTTATCTCTATTCGAAAAACAAACCCCTAAAAAAAACACCCTTTATAAAAGTATGCAAAAAATTTTTGCCAACCAGGAATACTCCCTTAAAGTCTCTCTTAATATAAGTATAAAATCTTGCAAAGAATTTACCACAACAATAAAATATTTATTAAAAATAAAAATAGTCCATATTTATCGCGTCAAAACAAAGTGTACACTTGCGTAGTAAGCTTAGAAATTTCAAATATTTTAAACAAATGTAACGGTATCTCTCTCAAATTGGTTAATTATGATGTTAGTTAATGTTTCTGCATCATTCGCCTTTGGTAAAGTGAGGAAGTAAGTAGTAAGAAAACTTATTTAAAATGCGTAGTTAAACTTATATTGAAACACGAAAAGTAGTGATAAAATTCCATAAAGCAGGAAAATCACTTCGCGAAAGCGCTTCAATTTTTGATAGAGGTCATAATGTGAAACGACTCTGTGAAGTGGCGGCCTCGGTAGTCTAGTTGGTAGCGTGCTCGACTGCCACCCCAGAGGTCACGGGTTCGATTCCCGGCCAGGCCATGGTCCTTCGCTTTAAAAACCTTTCTAAATTTTCTATCCTCATTTCTAATCAACTGAAATTGAAAATTCATCAATATTACAACTTGAAGTTGTAGTTGATGGTAGAGAAGTTTGTGGATGAGATTGCCTTATAACTTGAATTGACTGAGGTAAAGGCATAACACTTGCCTCTGATTCAAATTCACATGCTTCTTTGGCTTTCCACCACGCTTAGAACATCCTACACGTGTTTCACTTGATTGCTCTTTCCTTCCCACTAATCTATCATCCCATTTCGAACCAAGGCAGACTTGACTGAATAGGTATCCCACCTGAAATCCTTGGTTCAAAGCTAAAAAAAAAAAAAAAAAACGAACTTCGTTTGTCGTGCTTGAAATCGTTATTTGCAAACGTTTCAACAGTTCTCATAATAACAGTTCAGTTGCGAGAAATGGGTCATATAGTTGCAGGAAATTAATTTCGTTTGTCATAAACGCGAGTGATTTTTAAATTGCAGCAATTGAAAACTTCGTTTTTCCCAACTGAAAATTTTGTTTATTTTTCCCTTCCTTCTATAAACATAACGCTTATAGTTTAGAGTTACTTTTTGGACAAATTGTTACTATATAAGGAAATTGGTAGTTTGCTTAATACGCGGACGGAGATAGCAACGGAGGTGCAATCCATAAGAAGACATAAAGAGAAAGATTATTAATATAATAAATAATATTGATCGAAATAGCTTGCGGTGTCAAAGAGAAAGATGCTCAGTATGCTTTGACATTTCATCATGAATAGACTTACTAACGAGCAACGCTTGCAAATCATTGAATTTTATTACCAAAATCAGTGTTCGGTTCGAAATGTGTTTTATCGACAAATTTTGTTCAGCGATGAGGCTCATTTCTGGTTGAATGGCTACGTAAATAAGCAAAATTGCCGCATTTGGAGTGAAGAGCAACCAGAAGCCGTTCAAGAACTGGCCATGCATCCCGAAAAATGCACTGTTTGGTGTGGTTTGTACGCTGGTGGAATCATTGGACCGTATTTTTTCAAAGATGCTGTTGGACGCAACGTTACGGTGAATGGTGATCGCTATCGTTCGATGCTAACAAACTTTTTGTTGCCAAAAATGGAAGAACTGAACTTGGTTGACATGTGGTTTCAACAAGATGGCGCTACATGCCACACATCTCGCGATTCTATGGCCATTTTGAGGGAAAACTTCGGAGAACAATTAATCTCAAGAAATGGACCGGTAAGTTGGCCACCAAGATCATGCGATTTGACGCCTTTAGACTATTTTTTGTGGGGCTACGTCAAGTCTAAAGTCTACAGAAATAAGCCAGCAACTATTCCAGCTTTGGAAGACAACATTTCCGAAGAAATTCGGGCTATTCCGGCCGAAATGCTCGAAAAAGTTGCCCAAAATTGGACTTTCCGAATGGACCACCTAAGACGCAGCCGCGGTCAACATTTAAATGAAATTATCTTCAAAAAGTAAATGTCATGGACCAATCTAACGTTTCAAATAAAGAACCGATGAGATTTTGCAAATTTTATGCGTTTTTTTTAAAAAAAAAGTTATCAGGCACTTAAAAAATCACTCTTTATATATATAAGATATATTTTTAAGTTATGACAACTGAATATTCGTTTGCGGAAAATACAGCTCACAAACGAAGTATAGTTGGTGAATTTTTCAGTTGTGGTAAACGTAAAATTTCTTTACGTGCAGGAACCAACGTTAGTGCAAGTACAATAAGACGTGTATTAAATGCAAATGGTCTATTTGGAAGAGTCCCTCGAAAAAAGCCTTTTATATCAGAAGAAATCAAAGGCTACGCATGGATTTTGCTAAGAAGTATGAAACTAATGATATTTAATTTTGGAAAAACATAGTTTTCAGTGACGAAAGCATATTCGAAAGTTTTGGAAAGAAAAAAATCTATAAACAATATGGAGAAGCAAAACTCAGAGTTCAAGGAGCAAAATATTACTTCTATAATAAAGCATGGTAGGGGCTCGGTGATGGTGTGCGACTGTATGACGGCAAATGGCGTAGGAAATTAAACGTTTATTGACAGTACAATGAATAAATTCGATTACTTTAATATTTTAAAAGAACATTTGCCGGCCAGTGTTTATAAATTAGGACGGGATCGCTTGCAGATGTTTCAGCAGGACAACGATCCGAAACATACAGCCAAGGTAGTGAAGAAATGGTTGCTGTGCAAAACTCCAAAATAGCTAGATCACCCCCCATAATCACCGGACCTCAACCTGAAAGAACATTTGTAGGAACATATGAATAGACAAATAAAAAAGAGGACGATATCCATCAAGCACTGGCTGAAAGCCGTTTAACTTGAAGAATGGCACAAAATTTCATCAAACGTAACAACGAAATTTTTGGAATCAATGCCAAGACGGTTAAAAACTGTCATTTCAGCACGAGGAAAACAAAAAAAAAAAAATATTAATAATTGGACTGAAGTTATTTTTTCTTATTTACAACTTTAAGTGTACACTTTGTTTTGACTCGAAGAAAATGGAGTATTTTTCGTTTTTGAATTATGTGAAAATTTGTTGTAAAAGAATTTATATTTTGAGTTAGTATATAAAAAGAGCATAAAAAATTAATTCCAAAAATACTAAAATTTATTTAAAATTACTTTTTAAAATTTGGAAATAAAGTAAAAAGTATTCAAAAATAAGGTGTACACTTTGTTTTGCCACTCAATGTATTCATATAAGTGTAATGAATAATTTTAATTAAAAATTTATCTATTTAATGTTTTTTTTTTACATTTAAGATATTTGTAAGACCAATTGGGATGCTTTTGGCAAATAGGGTCCAAACATATTTCACAGTAGAAACGAGTTTTACGCCGGGCTTTGGCATTGAAATAGCATAACGCTAGATGGCATTAGAAAGATAAGTTTTTGTACTGAAAAAACTTCTTAGACACTTTTGTGAATGCTTGACTCAGTTTTGTTTGAGCGTGCGTAATGGACACCAGCAAAGAAAGAATACGCAATATTTTACAGTAATTCTTCGATAAAGGCGAAAACGCAGGCCAGGTGGCTGAAAATGTGAATAGTGTTTAAAGTCCTGATACTGTAACAGCCAATCACGAGTATTTTTGGTTTTGTCGATTCAGTTCCGGTAATTTGGATATCAAGGGGGTACCACGCTCTGGAAGGCCAATTGTCGAAAATGTCGATAAAATCATGGAAATCGTCGAGTCCGAACATGATATGGTTTCAATTGTCAACATTGCTAAACATTGATTGTAGCTAAACTTGCACAAAAAACCGTTAAGAATCACTTGAATAAGGCTGGATACAAAAAGAAGCTCGATGTATGGGTACCACACGAGTTAACGCAAAAAAACCTCATGAACCGAATTTCCATCTGCGAATCGCTGCTGAATCGCAACAACATCGACCCATTTCTGAAGCGGATGGTGACTGGTAATGATAAGTAGGTCACTTACAACAACGTCAAGCGAAAACGGTCGTGGTCGATTCGCAGTGAGGCGGCGAAAATGGTGGCCAAGACCGGGTTGACGGCCAGGAAGGTTTTGATATGTGTTTGGTGGGATTGGCAGGGAGTCATCTACTATCAGTTGCTCCCTTACGGCCAAACTCTTAATTCGGACCTGTACTGTCAGCAATTGGACCGTCTCAAGGAAGCAATCGCCCAAAAGCGGCCAGCTTTGGCCAATAGGAGAGGAATTGTGTTCCAACAGGACAACGCCAGGCCACACACATCGATAGTGACTCGCCAGAAACTAAAGGAGCTTGGTTAGGAGGTTCTTATGCATCCACTTATAGTCCGGACTTGACACCAAGTGATGACCATCTATTTCTGCCTATGGCGAATGATTTTGCTAGTGAGAACTTCGTCTCAAGGGAAGTATGTGAAAATCGACTCTCCTAGTTTTTTGCCAATAGGGACAAGGGCATCTAATTTGGAATTAGGGACCCCGAAAACTCCCAAGTAGCGAAGTTCAGGGCAATTAGTGAAGTATAAATGGCTAACCGAAGTGCGCATGTGCGGTACTAGGCCGCCATCTAAGAATTTCCTAATTTTGATAAAAGATTCTTAATCAGCTTCAAAAAATCCATAGAAAACGTATATAAAGAACTCGGTGCCAATAGAAACTGATTGGCGTGACTGAAAGGGTTAAATAACAGCTTCTCGACCTGGGTCCATAACTTTTTATTTCATTTCAAAGAAACTGTTTTTGAAATCCTTAGTAAAAAAAAAATTGTTAAAAAAAAATGTCTAATATTTTCGACTAGAGGGACCATTTTATTAAAAAACATAAATAACGTTTGTTTTTAATTTTACTCAAAATTTTAAATGGCTCGCAATGGAACCACAATTGCCGTGTGGTTCGGCAAGTATGAAACGACCCACTGTGCGCAGTGTTGAGTGTTCTAAGCGAACAACAACGAAACAACATTTAATAAAATCTAAGAAAACAAGCAACAAAGTAATGCAATTACAAATAAAAATAGCTGTCATTAATGGCTTTGTACAGCACAACGTGATAATTACCCGGCGTTGCCAACATAGTTGTCCACAATAGTTGAAAACATTAAAACAACAATTAAAACGCCAACTGCAAGTAAAACAACAACCCTAACATAATGCGTTCAAAGCGTATTTGAAAAAATAAAATAAAGTAAAAAAATTCAAATTAAAAAATAGCGGTCACAGAGGAATTTGTCCCCCTAGACCCTTCGTGCTTGAAGTTTTATTTAATGCTTATATTTTATTACATATTCTACAGCTTCTACAAGTCTGGACAGGATGTGTTGCATGCGCAGCAAAAAAAAAAAACAGGAGAAATAGCTTCATGCAGCCTCTTGCGAAGCTCTGTTGTACACTTGCAAACTTGCAACGATGTCTTTGTGCGCAGTTTTTATTTGTAAATAAACTTAAATTGCAGCAGTTGCAGTAGCAGCTACTGTGCTACTGTGCTACTGTGGAGTAAAAACAGCATTCTTGAGGGCTTAAAAAAAACAACTGTTGGGACATTAAGATGCTGCTTCAACAACAACTAGCAATTGCTATGTTGGCATCATTTATTTCTATTAAGTTTCGAAAAGCTTTTTCCAAGAACTCAAGCTTACTTTATTAATGGTGGCCATTTTCAAGTGTTGTAGTGTATTGACGCAGCTTTTTGCACAAGTAGCGAAAGAAGTGGCGAAGGACAGGGACATATAAAAGAATCTCAAGTATAGATGTTGCTGCTGCTGCAATTTTAAGATGTGCTTTAAAAATATTTCGATTAATTTTTTATCCTTCAATTTATAGTTTAAATTGATTGGCAAAGAACTTCTAAGCATTACATATGGACTGTGTATTAAGTAGGGATATGCTTAGAAAACTTGACGTCTTTGGTTTTGTTTGTATTTTTGTCTTAAATTCAAAGAATTAACCTTTAAAAAAACAATAAATTACTGGCCATTTCAGCCCTTGAAAGGACTTTGACCTAGCTTCTTATGATAAATTGTGTTGTGCGTGTTATTAAGTTTGTACAAAATTAACCGAGAACCGGACCTACATGCTTAACGCCGACTCTGAACGGCGATGAACGGAATGTTCTCGTTCTCAAGAAGCTTTACATGGCATTTTGATTACTCTCTGAGGTTTGCCATTGTCTGCAGAGAGGTGGCGTCCGTACAGAAAAATCATTTTTATTCAAATAATTTTCTGTCGCTGCTGGGGTTTGAACCCGGGTCTCCAGGTTCATTGACATAGGGGCCACGCACTTTAACCAACTACGCCACGGACGCCACAGAATTAACCTTTACTCTCCTACTTTTATCATTACATACATACTCATTAGTAACATTCCATGTAACACCTTTGCATTTTCGAAAAATGCCTTTTTCCACTCTTTTGGAAACTAGCGCGTCAAAATGTGACGTTGTTGTGTCAATATATTTGACTTTTATTAATTTTGTCACTCCGTTTGTAACGCCCATAAGGAGGCATGGTAGGTAAGTAAAGTATATATATTTTTGATCAGCATCTCCACCCAAGTCGATTTACCCATGTCCGTATCATGATTACAGCCGTAATTTTCAAGCCATCATCACAAAATTCGATATTTAAGCTTGTTTCTAAAACATAATGATCAAGTTTGAAAGTGAGCTAAATCGGATAGAAACCACGCCTACCTCCCATACAAAGTGACTTTATCAAAACGAAAATCTTATTGAATTTCACAAAAATTAACAGATGGACTTCAAATTTTGCATATGAGCTTTGATATTTAATATACACTCTGAGAGTTCATCATTCGACAGTTGACTTAACAAGTTCGTTCGTTTTCTTTTCTGTATTTATAATATTTCTATGTGTTCTTACATACAAACTCGAATACATACATACATTAAGCATTCCCAGTGGGCAAAAGCAGGGCTTCGAAGCGCTACTTGCAGGCCTTCATATGGATTTTGAAGACCTTCCGCACTCATATCCAAGCCCATTAACTTTTTTATATGAAACGAGCAAATTTTCTAGGCCTTCCTCTCTCGCGACTCTAAAGAGGCCTGCCAGAAGCTCTTTTTTGAGAATGCATGTTAAAAGACTTTCTTTATGAGGGCTTATAAAAGCACTCTGAAGTTAACTAAAAATAAAAAAAAAAAATTCAGTAAACTGGTTTTTGTTTTGCAATTTTTCTATTTTGAAGTGAAACTTCTTAGGTCACTTTACTTCATTTCGTCACACGATAGAGAAGAAAGATATGTTTGACAGTAGAGAGAATGAGAGAAATATATATAGTGTATATATATGACTGAAAAATCTTCTATCACCGCTGAGCGTCGAACCTGCGACCTCAAAATTTCAAAAACAACGCCTTCTCTATTGAGCTAAATCCTCCATTCACGAATCTACTCTACATACCAATTAAACAAATAGCTGTAGATGCCCAGCGGAAAAATAATTTCAGAGTTGTGGACCTCATATTTTTATATACATTTTGTTCACAAGTTATCAAACGGTGAAATAGCAGAGCGGTAAAACGTTTGACTATAACGCCAGCGGTCCGAGTTCAATTCTCTCATGTGACAAAAAATAAAATTTTCTCGCTTTGTTTTTATTTATGTTTTTTATAGGAGAGCGCTTTGCTCTGCTTGGGCTTACACTTTATGATATGTTTCACTTCTTTTATGTTTTGCGTTGCACAGAAATAAAAAATTTTTGAGCCCCATCCATAGGAAGGGCTTCTAGAAGTGCTCATTGGTACAGCGATATTAGGAGGTATAAAGATGCCAATAGTAGTAGTCTTAGCATGCCTCCTTTTGTTAAGGCCTAGTATAATTGCCCACTGGGTTAGCTCTTATAAACATCCAAAAATTTCATCTCCATACAATCAATCAAAATCATGTCGGTGTGTTACGTGTGTGTGTGTCATCTATTGCTAATGACTACATAGCTTGCAGTTTTTGTTTAAGGAAACTGCATCTTAGGTGTACCGAGCGTGGAGCCCAATATTTCAACCTAATTCAATCTAATTAGAATTTGTGTTTTGTTTGTGACTCTTGCATTGATTGCTCTGTGCCTAAATTAATTATAGACATATTAACTACCAGTAAATCGCTTCTTGACCTTAAGCATGTATGTGTTGATGGTGCTCCCTCTGAGAGTAACGGTACTGTACATAAAGAATCTGTAAATAAATGCATGCTGATTCGCTATATACTACTGGAAATCTAAAAGGTGGTGGTGTTTAAATTGCCGTTAATAGAAATATCGTTTCATCTACTATTGTTTTGTTAAATCCTGATTTACTGCTCGATCAATTGAGAGTGGCTATTACAGGTAAATCGGAAATGCTCAACATCTGCGTGTCTTGTATTCCTCCTAACAGTTCGTTGGGAGTTTACAAAGCGCATACTGATAGCATATCAGCCATTCCATTTTGAACGTATCACTCATACGGGTTGACCACCTCCGATGTTGCTCAAATTTTCAGAATTGAATCTTCTCATGAAATAAAAACACTAATTTGAGTAAAAAAATTTGTACGTTTTTTTTCAAATTTTTACGTAACATTAAAATTTCGTCAAAATGGGAGAAAAAGTGAAATTGCCTTACTCTTGAAAAATCATATATTGAACAAAACTAACTCGATTTTCACGTTTGAGGTATTTTCAAAAAGACAATAAATAGTTGTTTTTTATAAAAATATAAAAAAACAAAATTATTTTTTTTAAATTTCTTAACTTCAAGGTCAAATTTTAGAAGTCATAAAAGTAAGATTTTTCCCTACTTTAAAAATTGAAAAAAAAATCTGCCAAAAATCTAGAGGGTGTTATTTTTCTTTCTATTTTAATAATTTATTTAATATTTTTTAAACGACCACCTACCATATTACTTCCATACAACCATACTATGTACATTAGACTGTACCTCAAGAAAAAAGTGCGCCGTATACCAGCGAATATGACGCGTTTTTGCAAGACAATTACGAAAAAAATTTCCATTTTTTTTTGACCGAACGTAGGGGTCGCGCATTGACATATTTCTTCATATCTCTGGTGTTTACAGTCGGATTTTAAAGTTTGATACATCAATGTTTTTGTCTCAAAAAGACCTCTATAGAGGTCCTCTATATTACCTCTATAGAGGTCATTGACCTCAAGTTCACGGTTCTAGTACTTACCTTCCATATCTCAGTTCCTACTATCTTAATGTGCCACCCTAATATCAAAAATAAAGCTCTTAAAATATCATTAATCTTTTGCTCAGGAAGTATATCGATATTTCCAACAGAACTATTTTTAAAAAATTTTTGAAAAGTTTTTGCCGAACGTAGGGCTCCCTTTTTTAATTTTCATCATATCATCGGTATTAAAAGTCTGATCATATTATATGACATATCGATGTTTTAATCTGAAAGAGACCAATTATTTTTTCTCCAAAATAAAAAATACATATCTGGAGAGTAAGAATAGAACGGTGCAGCTAGAGGTCATATTGGTCTTCTTGAGACAAAAACATTGATGTACCAAACTTTAAAATCCGACTGTAAACACCAGAGATATGAAGATATATCGTCGTTCGCAAATTATTGTGTTCTATATGACAAAAATGTTTTTTTGGTAAATCAAGTTTAAAGTTTAGTAAAAAACTGAACCGAAAAATCTGCCGCGATATTCTTACCAATAAAAGTTCAAGAGTTTGTGGTTTTTTCTGTTTAAAAAAATGTTCATCCTTGGAAGCGTTTTTAAGAGTAAGATGCGTTTAAAAAAAAATAATTTGTTCTATATGCACTTATTTACGAAACTATTCTTGTTTTATAGCATATAGAACAAAATGTAATATGTATTGGAGAAATGAAAAGCAATGTGATTTCACTCAATAAAAACTTTATTTCATATATTATAATATTAACTTAATTTTAAACATAATCTTATACATATGTTCTTATGAGTCCACTTAATCAATACCTGTTAATTTCTTTAAAGGTAAGTTGCGACTACAAAATCAAGTAAAAAATTAACCAAATTTATTTGACTTCGATTCCACGAAGTTCATGCTTGATTTACGGAGATTTTTTAATTGAAGCAAGTTTGTTAAAAAAACGAAGACAAAAAGTTGTACCTATATTTTAAATTGTATCAAACAAATTATTATGGGTATTCACGGGTTGATGCGAAACACAGTTGCGACGATGCGAAAATGCAAGATTGCGAATTTTTTCTTTATTCCAACAACAAACACATTAGAAGCAATTTTGGGACTCTTCTTGAATAACGCACTGCTCAAACCTATTGCGAAAGCGCACAAACAGTGATGCGAAACAGATGATTCATGTTATGGGTGTTTTCAAGCATAGTTGCCATCTGGGTAAAACTTAAAAAAGGCTAAGTTTGTGATTTAAATAAGTTTTTGTTATTTTGAAATAAGGTGGCAATATATTTCTTTCCGCTATTGTAAAGTTACAATATTGATGCTCACGCGTTAGTGCGAAAAATATGTTGCATTTTCGCATTCTTGCAATTCGCATCAACCCGTGAATACCCCTATTGTAGTATGCCACTGCATCAAGTGATAAAAAGTTGTATAAACTTTTCACATCATTTACTTTCTCCAATGATATCTTCTTATCTATTGCTTATCCATTCTTATTCTTAGTATTAAGCTTTTTTTAAACGTTGTTGTAAAATTTAACTTCTAACCTTATGTTATTTATGATGGGTATTTTCTTTTTTTTTTGTTTCATTTTATTTACCAACTGCAATCTAAAGCGGGATTTTTTCTTTTTTGTTTCATTTCATTTGCCAAGTGCAATGTGAAGCTAAGAAAAAAACCAGAAAAAAACAAAAAACCAGCAAAATACAAAGACCTCCAAATAATAACTTTAATAACTTTATTTAGACTTGCATATAGAACAAAATAAAAAAATATTTTTTTTACTTAGTATTTTTGCTTCGTTTTTGTTCTATATGCACGATTTTTTGCATATAGAACACAATAGGTTACGAAGCTTGTCACAACAGTGTTGTATAGCACAAAGTCGATGTCTCATATTTCGAAAACTATAAAAGATAAAAGCAAACTGATGACACAGATCGATAGATCTCGAAAAATTTGCCTATATACCAGTCTTATCTCAATTTTTTCAATTTTGTGATATAGAACACAATAATTTACGAACGACGATATATCAATGCGCGACCTCTACGTTCGGTCAAATACAATTTTTTTTTTCGTTATTGTCTTGCAAAAACGCGTCATATTCGCTGGTATACGGCGCACTTTTTTTTTGAGGTACAGTCTAATGTACGTAGTATGGTTGTATGGAAGGGAAAAATCCTATTTGTATGACTTCTAAAATTTAACCTTGAAGTTAAGAAACTTAAAAAATAATTTTGTTTTTTTATATTTTTATAAAAAAAAACTATTTATTGTCTTTTCGAAAATACCTCAAACGTGAAAAACGAGTTAGTTTAGTTGAACATATGATTTTTCAAGAGTAAGGCAATTTCACTTTTTCTCCCATTTTGACGAAATTTTAATGTTACGTAAAAATTTGAAAAAAAAATGTACAAATTTTTTTACTCAAATTAGTGTTTTTATTTCATGAGAAGATTCAATTCTGAAAGTTTGAGCAAAATCGGGGGTGATCAACCCGTAATTTACGTTTTTTTGATGCGTTTAATTTGAAATGGCTGATATCTATTTTGGTGGATTCATGTGTTGACAAGCTGGGCTTTGTGATTTTATGAATTTAATAATTTAAAAAAATTAAAAAATTTGCGATCCAAGTATTACAAAAAATGTCTTTTAACCCGAAATCAAACCCGTTTTCTCAACTATTGAACTATATGAGGGAATTCAATTTTCTAGCTAAGTATCTGTATATGCAGTATATTTTAAAATTTGAACATAATATTAAAAGTAATCCAAAGTCTTTCTGGAGCTTTGTCAAATTAAAAAAAGGATCATCGAACATGTCCAATGTCGATGTTTTTTAACAATAAGGTCTCGAATGATGCCTCTATTACTGCGAACCTTTTTGCCGATTTTTTCCTATCTAATTTTGAACCTGACTACAATGTTGATTTTGAGGTCACAAATAATGCGTTACCTGATATTGACTTTGGATCTATCTCGTTGTCAAAGGTCGGTGTTGTAAATGGGATTCGTAAGCTTAAATCATCCAAAAAATTAGATGTTGATGGTGTTTGTTCATTTTTTTAAATAAAAGAAGCCTTGCTTATCCTTTAATGTTAATTTTTAATAACTCTCTGCGCTCTGATATTTTCATTGACAGTGGGAAAGTATCTTTTGTAACGCCTTTTCATAAATCGGGTTCTAAGAATAATATCTCTAATTAAAGGCCTATAACTACACTAAGGGAAATAACGCATATTGACATTATCCACGCCTGAGTATAAATTTTATTTATATATTTACGTGGATAAATCAAATATTTTCCTTACAACTCGTTTTTTCCGTATTTAAATTTTATTTATACCACACACGTACACACATATTCCATACAAGCAAGCAGCAGCATCGCACATGTACACACATATTCCGACAAGCAGCAACAGCATCGCACTCTGTTCCTGCAGTTTATTTCTTGAAGGTTTCTTATAGTTCTCATTTAGTTAATGTTGCAAGGGTAATATAGGCTGAATATTTGGCCAAGATGATTTGTGAATGCGATGGGTGGTCGTTTTATGGATTGATGTAGGGTTGAGTGACAACTTGATATTTTCTGGTTGTCATTTACCTGCATATTTTTCTTCTTATACATTTTAATTCTTATTGAATTTTAATATGTTGGTCTTTAAATTCAGTATTTTTATATAAATTTTCTCTTAATGTGATAGTTTTATTTTCAAATATTAAATATTTGAAAGATATTTTAAAAAAATTCGTGCACAATTTAAATATATTTTTTATTAATTCTATTTAAATATTTAAATATATTATTTAATTAAGAAAATATTTAAATAAATGTTAAATATTTACGTATTCGATTTATGCAAATGCGTTATTGGTGCAAAAATGACTCGCTTTTTGAATAAATTAAAAAAAGTTTTTGAATAAATTTAATATTTTTTTCCCTTAGTGTAAGCTCTCTACTATTTCTAAATTATTCGAATCCATTATTAAGGAAAAATGTTCTTTGCTGTAAAGAATTTAATTTCACCATATCAGCATGGCTTTATGCAGGGTCGCTTAACAGTGTCTAATTTGATAATTTTTACTGATTACTGCATTACAGCTTTTATGGAGGGATGGCAAGTTAATGTAATCCATACAGATTTCACCAAAGCGTTTGTTAAAGTATCGCATTCTCTTTTAATAAAAAACTTGAGATGATTGGGTTTCATTAATCTTTTATTCGTTGGTTGACTTCATATTTGTCAAATAGGCAGTATGTCGTAGCATTCGATAACGTTAAATCCTATTCATATGTGGCTACTTCTGGTGTTCCACAAGGTACCATCCTAGGGCCCCTTCTATTTTTAATTTTTTATTAATGATATAACTACTCTTTTCTCATATAGTTCTTATTTGTTGTATACTGATGACTTAAAGATTTTTCTAAGAGTTAACCCATGGAAGATGTAAAATTTGTAGTGTACTCATAAAGTCACTATTACTCCCCAACACTTTTTTCATAAAAAGACCAACAATACGCAAACACATAAAACCTTGCAGTTAAAAATTAAAATTTTCGATAAGCATTTTTCATGCTTACCTTAATACTTTTCATCCCCTTCGCTTTGCCCCGCTAGTCATACTTAACATAACCCAATGCTTGGCACAAGCGTTGACAACAACAAAAACAACAAAAACAACAACAACAACAACAACAACAACAACAACAACAACAACAACAAAAACAAAAACAACAACAACAACAACAATAAAAAGATGAGTGCATTGCCCAGAAAGAATATCATGTTACAATAGTGCTAACGACACATTTTAATTCAAGGCCAAAATAAATGCACTTCTTGTTGGTGTTTTAGATTAAAAATTAAAATATGTTAATATATGAATTATGTATATATGTATGTAAATAAGTATGTATAGACCAAAAATGAAATTGATTGGCGATCGATGTTAAAGACAAAAATTAAGGGAAGAGCTCAGAAAATACTGGCAGAATATTTTTTAATTTTTAATTTTTAATTTATTTTTTAATAGTAGTAAAAATTGTATATAAACTTGGATATTTCAAAAATAAAGACAGATTTTAACAAATAGCTTATGTGGCTTTAAAACTAAAAAAAGATCTCACACTTTTAATTAGCCTTTGCGGCTTCATGACAAAAAAAGCCTTGTGGCTGAATAAAAAGGCGTGTGCGCCACTAATACACAAGTCCACACATAAAACACTACACACAAACAGTTTATATCACCACAAATTGCTTCAAAGTGAGATTCACAAGCGTGAAAATTGGTGTTTTAAAAACTATCTCTTTTTAAATTTATCTAAATGCGTTTCTATGTCTTATTCTAGGTCTATTAATGTCGTATCTTCTTCTTATCAATGCTAGTTTATCCAGTACGGTTGATTTTAAGGACTTAGGCGTTGTCTTTGACAGTAAACTTTCTTTCGTTCCTTATTTGCATTACATTATTCCAAAGACGTATGCAATGCCGGCCTTTGCACGTCGCAATGGCTCTTGCTTTACGGACCCGGAGGTATATTTTTTTTCTTGTTATCAATGTTAAAATTTTTAAAATTGAGCAATATATAATTTAATATAACGGATATTACATAAGTTAGTATTTATAATATAACGGAGTTACATAACAAACTATACATGCACCTACCTAAAATCGGTTTTTTGACCACAAATCCCGATTTTGAGGGAATATTACAAAAACTAAGTGGCGTCCGTGGCGTAGTTGGTTAAAGTGCGTGGCCGCTATGTCAACGAACTTTGGAGACCCAGGTTCGAACCCCAGCAGCGACAGAAAATTATTTGAATTAAAATAATTTTTCTGTACGGTCGCCACCTCTCTGCAGACAATGGCAAACCTCAGAGAGTAATCAAATTGCCATGTAAAGCTTCTTAAGAACGAGACCATTCCGTTCATTGCCGTTCGGAGTCGGCGTTAAGCATATAGGTCCGGTTCTCGGTCAATTGTGTACAAATTTAATAACACGCACAACACAAGTGATCATAAGAAGCTAGGTCAAAGTCCTTTCAAGGGCTGAAATGGCCAGTTATTTATTTTTATTTTTTTTTTTATTTTTCAAAAAACCAAGTATGCAGTTATCTTATGTTCTACCAAACCTACAACCTCTACTATATCTCGAGCCAAGTTTATTTTCACTGTTACACCGTGTAATTTTTCATAGTCTAATGTTTGAAAAAAATAAAAAAAAAAAAATAAAAAAATAATTAAATTCAACCAAATCGGAAAATCACGCCTACCTTCCATACAAAGTAACTTTATGAAAAAGGTAAAATACCTTTAAATTTCACAAAAATATATATAATATATATTTACTTGAAATTTTGCAAATGAGCGTATATATGCACTCTGGGTATATAATTAAATGAAATCGAATAAAAACCACGTCTACCACCTACTACGCGTGTATTTTCTGTCAAAACTATGACGAAAATGTTTTTACAAATAAACATTTTATTGACTGCATAAGACCTTGAATCACTGATGTTAACGGCACAGTAATTACTGTTTTCTACAGTAATTTGACTGCTCATACAGTACGACAGTAATTTTTCGAAAAATCAAGTAATTTCAATGGCCGGCCAAAAATATAACGTTTATTTAGAAAAAATTTATTAAAATCACATTTATAACATCTCTGTTCTTCTCATAATGTAACCATCCCTGGAATTGCTAATTGCGTTGCTATCTTTGCAAATAATAGTGTATGCATGGCTAACACTAACAACCCTTCAATTCTAAAGAACGCATTTTGAGCTTTTAAAAAGATCTATGTAAGATCATTTAGATGAATACTATCTTAAATTCTTAATTTTTTGTAATGTATTAAGTATCCAAACATATGTTGTTACATTTATATTATTATTACTATATTATTATTTATTTATTTATAACAGCTGAAGACTCAGAAACATATTTTTGTGGTGGTCGTGGCCGAGTGCTTTGAAGTGCCTGCACCACTCGGTGAAAATTTTCGAGTCGCGAGGTTCGAATCCGCTACTAGACACACGCTACTAGACACAAAATATTTTCAATTGAAATACATTTTTCTGATCTGTTGTCACCTCTCTGCATACAATGGCAAGCCTCAGAGAGTAAATAAAGCCATTCGGCATAAAACTACGAGGTCCAGTTCTCGATCAATTGTGTACAATTGAAATTGTGCCAACGAATTGGGCTGAAATGGCTAGTTTATTATTATATTTTATTATTTTTTTTTGAAAAAGTAGATTTACAATTTAATTGTCTCGTAACCCGAAACTCTTTCTTGAGCATTCATATGTATTTTTTTATATTGTTTAATTTAGTCGTTAAGTGATCAATAAACTAGATCAGTGATGTTCACGTAGTACCACGCATGGTGAGACTCGAAAGCTTTATTCGAGAATCGAAACACGTACACGATCGAATGCACGAAGTTCTCAATCAGTTGGCGCTGAAACTTCAAGCAAGATGTTTCGCGCCTCTTGGTCGCGCCTCTTGGTACACGAAATGTTTGAGGCATATGAAAATGAGTTATTTTCAGAATAATAATGATGGAAGTGACAATGGATAGAGACAATGATAATGATAGTGATAATAATAATGATACTGATAATGATATTGATGATGACAATTATAATTATAACACAACTCTTCATAGGCGCCGGAAGCTCATTTCATCTGGGTGAGCAGTACAACTGGGGGGGGCAGAACATTTTTTATTACATTAAAAATGTCATTAAGACGAAAAAAACATATCAATAAAATATTACGAAAAGATTGATGTAAAAATAAGTTCGATAAAAGCATGTAAAAACAAACAAAATATTTAAATTCAATATGAAACGAAAAAGTTGCTAGTTTATAGTTAAATTTATAACTTTTTAAACAACCACTTTATTTTTTCTGGTGCGAATTTGCACTAGTATGGACTCCACGGGTTAGAAACAAGTAAAAACAAATTTTTTGGAACAAGAACAAAATTGGTGGAAGCAATAAACTTTAATATTTCTGAAATATTTTTTCCTATCCTTTCGAGAAATAAATTCTCGCATAATGTCTGATAAGCTTAATTCTTCCGTTTTTTCCTTGTGGATATGAAGAAGTGTGACGTTCCTGCGTCATAGTTGATCGGAGATATGTTTTAAGGAGGCGAAGGGCACTAAAAGAACGTTCAGACCTTGCTGCAGATGCTGGTACCGTTATTATCAAAGCAATAAATTTAACAACTTCGTTTAACAATTCTTATATCGAATGAGATTTTTTAAAATTGTGATTGTAGAGCCCCCCCGCTTCCGGCGCCCCTGCAACTCTTGCTTAATACCTGCACAACAATTTTTGTCAGTGCAGAGAGCGAGAGAGCTACAAGCACAAGCACAAAAGTCGAAATTTGCAGAAGTATGCGTGTGTATTTCCAATACAAGCGCAAAATTTTTGTTTTAGTAAGTGAGTGCGAGCAGAATACTGAAAAAAAAAAAATACTTTTGCAACTTTTTTTACACTCATAAGGTAAAATGAGAGGAAAAAGTGTTTTTGATAGATAGATTAAGGCTCATAAGAAGGGTTTAAATGAAAAAATAAATAAATTCCCATTCAGATCGAAACATGTTTAATTCATTCATATATTGCGTCTGTACAGCATTTAACAAAATTATTTGCGCAAGAGATGCTTACGCCACGAAGTGCATGCAAACGCAAACTGATTCTCTGCTAGCGTTGTAGAAGTTCGGTACCTTCGCATACACGATTTGTATGTGAAAGCCGAGTGGCTCCGGAAGCATCTGGTGTGCATCACTGAACTAGATACACACAAAATCGTATTAGTTCTCGCGTTCTCGTTCTTAGCAGCAGAGGAATTTATTTTAACCTATCCCAGCGACCCAAAATATTTGTAATATTCCCGTTCTAAGAACAAATAAGTTAACTTATAAAGTTAAGTTACAGTCACTAGGTCCAATTTATGAAATGGAAAACTACTGTTAGATAGATAGATAGATAGATATGCTTGTGGCGAGCTAAATCAGCTCTGGCACTGCGGCATCTTGTGATGCCTATTGTGCCATACCTTTTCTTTTCTTAAAGCAGTTCGTTTGCTTTAGTTTTTTTCAGAAAACATAATATATTTTCGAGGTTGAGGATCGCAAGGTGTCCTTGAGAGACTATTTCGCTATTTAGGATTCTCTTTCTTATATGGAGAAGGGCTGGACATTCTGTGAGAATATGTCTGGAGGTTTCTTCATCCTCAAGGCATAATCTACATAATGAATCAGTAGCGAGATTCATTTTGTGTAGGTGTTTCTTTAGTTTGCAGTGTCCAGTTATGATTCCGGTCATCATCTTTAGGTCTTTCTTCCCTAGGTTAATAAGAAATTTTGATTTCTTGGGAGAAAGTTCTGGGAATATTTGCTTAGTGCATATCTGTCCTAAGCAGTTCTTCCAGATGTCTTGAGATTCGCGGAATGAGTTTTTTTTGACGTGTTGCTTGAACAGATTCTTACCAACCCCACAGAACGGTTCCGGTCCTGTGAGTGTTGATGATGCTCCCTGTTTGGCCAGGGAGTCTGCTCTTTCATTCCCGTCAAAACCACAGTGGGCAGGAATCCACTGTAGAGTAACTTTATTGTTTTGCGCAGCCAGGTCGTTGAGGACGTCTACAGTCTCCAGCACTAGCTTGGATTTTATGATAGGTGATGTCAGAGCTTTAAGGGCAGCTTGACTATCAGAGAAGACGAAAATTGATTTGCCTCTAACATTGTTCATACAGTTCAGTCTGACGCATCTGTTAATGGCAAGGATTTCCGCTTGAAAGATTGTGGTAAATAGATCTGCACTGAAGAAGTGGCTCTCATTGGAGTGTTCTCCAAAGACCCCTGCTCCCGTGCCTTTCTCCATTTTGGAGCCATCTGTGTACCACACAAGGTCGTTTTCGGACGGGTTTAGTTTCTCGTGTTCCCAGTTGGATCTGGGGGGGATAACTACGATGAAGTTTTTGTTAAAGCGGCTTTTGGGAAGCATGTCATCTAATGGCATGCAGAACTCCTTTTCTCGCTTTAGGGTTGTGATTAAGGTTAGGTGTCCCTTTAAGGGATGGTTTGGGACAGTGTAACCCAGATGGAAAAGTCTGTGAAGGCTGAGCTTCGCCTCCATCTGGATGTGTATGTGGATTGGGGTGAGCCCTAAGATGACGTTGAGGGCTGCTGTTGGCGTAGATCTTATGCAGCCTGTCATACATATCCCTGCACATCTTTGAACTCGTCCTAACCGCTTGATGGTTGATCCTTCTAGCGTTTTCGACCACCATACTACAGACGCGTATGTTAGTGCTGGTCTGACGATCAAAGTATAGAGATTGTACATCATCTTAGGGCTTAACCCCCAGTTTTTGCCGCAAATTCTTCTGCAGGTCCACAATGAGGCTGTTGATCTGCTGATGATGCGGTCTATGTGGAGGTTCCAAGACAGTTTGCTGTCCAGGATCACTCCCAGGTATTTTGCTGAGTTGGAAAAATCTACTTTTTCCCCAAAAAGTACCGGGCAAGTCAGATTGAGCTTGCGTCGTTTTGTAAAAGGAACAATGACTGTCTTTTTTGGGTTTACGGAGAGGCCTTCGTTATTGCACCATCTCTGTACTGTGTTCAGTGCTGCTTGTAAAACATCAGACACTGTGTTTTCAAAGCTCCCCCGTATGATGACTGCTACGTCATCAGCATACCCAACCGCCTCTATCCCAGTTTCTTTGAGTTCAACTAGGAGACTATCTACAACTAGTGACCAAAGTAGAGGTGATAGGACGCCTCCTTGTGGGCATCCCCTGGTTGTAGTTGCTTTGAGGGAGGTGTTATCCAGGCAGGTCTGGATAACTCAGCTATTGAGTGTCGTCATAATCCACCTGCCTATGATTGTTGGCATGTCAAGGTTATTAAGTGCCCTTCTAGTGGACTCGTATGACGTATTATTGAAGGCTCCTTCGACGTCAAGGAAAGCGACAATACATATTTCCTTGCAGTCGATAGATTTTTCAATTGTGGTTATAAGGTCATTAAGTGCTGACTCTGTTGATTTACCCGTTTGATAGGCATGTTGTGCCTTACTTAGGGGGGGTATTGACAGGGCATTCTCCCTGATGTATTTGTCAATTATTTTCTCCATGCTTTTCAGTATGAAGGACATAAGGCTGATGGGTCTGAAAGATTTTGGATTACTCTCTGAGCCTTTGCCAGCCTTAGGAAGGTATTTTACTATCACTTTTCTCCATGCTCCAGGTATATGGCCATAGGCTAGGCTGCAGCTGAATTGTTTTGATAGTAGTGGTATCAGATGTTCTGAACCTTGTTGTAGAAGAGCTGGAAAAATACCATCTCCACCAGCAGATTTGAAGGGTTTGAAGGAATTTATGGCCCAATTAACTGCTGAAGTATTGCAGATCTGTTTGCTGATTCTCCAATCTTCTCTACTTGGCAGATTTGTCTGTTCGTAGTTGTAAGATTGGTTTGGGTGGGGACCGTTTTGAATGACGGAGCCCGGGAAGTGAGTATTGAGAAGGAGTTCTAGGGTCTCTTTCTTTGTTTTTGTCTGAACACCGTTCCCATGTAATAGACTACCTAGGGATTGTGGTCTGACAGTTGATAAGATCTTCTGAAGGCGACAACTCGTTGGAACATCTTTGATGGAACCACAGAAGTTCCTGAACGAGTCCTTTTTAGCCTTCTTGATCTCCTTATTGTAATAAGTAAGAGATCGGGAGTAGGATAGCCAATCATTATTGCGCTTAGCTCTATTGAACAGCTTCCTTACTCCTTTTCTGAGGTCGTTGAGATGGTTGTTCCACCAGGGTGCTTGTCTCTTGAACTTCTTCAGTTTAAGACGGCAGTTGTCCTCAAAAGATTGAGTAATGCATGATTGGACATAGTCTGCTGAGTATTCCAATTTGCTTATCGTATCGATTCTGAGGGGAAGTTTATCGGGGATGAGCTGACCAAGCTGCTCTTTATAGGAGTTCCAGTCAGTGTCTTGTTTTCTGCGATAAAAGAGGTTTTGTATAATGGCTGACTTTATTTCAAACCTAATGTGTCTGTGATCCGAACACGAAGGTTCTTTTGAAACATACCAGTCAGCTATTATATCATCATGAGCTGATGTGGTAAGAGTTAGGTCTAGAACCTCTCTTCTATTTGCGGTAATAAACGTTGGTTCATTTCCAACGTTGCATACATACAAGTTATTACAAATAAGGAAGTCTAAAAGGTACTCACCTCTTTGGTTTGTGTCTGTGCTACCCCACAGTGTATGATGAGCGTTGGCATCACAGCTCAAGACAACTTCTGTCTTGTGTTTGGCAGCAAATTTAAGCAGATCAGCTATGCAGTCCGGGGGACAAATGGGCTCGTCTCCCGCAAAGTAAGCTGAAGCTACAATGACTTCCTTTTGATCATTGAGCTTCATCAGGCCCGCAGTGAGGTCTTGGTTGATGAACTCTGTTAAAGGAAAAAGAGAGATATTATTATTATGAACAATACAGGTTCTGGGTCTAGAAGATGAGTTGGAATATGTAATCCTACCTGCATTATTTAGACCCAGGATATCGCCGTTTGTGCTGGTCCAGGGCTCTTGCACAAATGCAATGTCTACTCCGTGTTGAAGCATTGTCTGGACCAGAACTGCGGAAGCTGCTTTGGCGTGGTGAAGGTTGACTTGTACAGCCTTCACCATTAGTGCCTTTTTTGGGGATTCTTACTAAAGGAATCCCCCTTTTTTCCGCCACGTCCCCTTCGTTGCGGTCCTCGGTTTTCGTCCGTTGGTCTTGTTGGCGGTCATTTAGTGTGTTTGTCCGTCCTTTTTGGGTCCGTTTTTTTGCCAGCCGGCCGTGCAGGGGCAGATGATTTTGCCTCTGCACTGGTGGATGGCAGTGGAGGTGGTGTTGTTTTGTCCGAGGGAAGCTGACCAGTCAATCTTCCCTCCTGACACACAGAGGCTACTGGTGTTGAAGTGGACCTGGAGCAGGATGGGTGCTGGTCATCCACCTTAGTCCCCGGAGTCGAGACTATCGTCTTAGTCTCTTGACTCGTTGTGGCGGAAGGTCGATGATCAGCCTCCTTCCCCCCCACGTTTCCACTCACCTTAGCCTGGGGGGATGGACGAGAGTGCGGGTTCCGCTTGATGCGAAACTGTACCCTGTTCATATCATAATATGGCAGATTGTCCAGTTTCTCAAGCAGTTTTACCGATCTCTCATCCATCGAGATGGTAAGGGCAGTACCTTGAGGGTTCACGACCTTCCTCAATACTTTCCAGTCTGAGGTTGGTAACGTATTATTTTGTACGCTTAGTACGCGTAGTATTTCCTCAGCACCGCAGTCTGCTCCAGGAAAGTATGCAGTGGCGACGCACGGCTTAGGAAGGTCATCTCCTTCCAGCATGCGCAGCTTAGCATCCTTCCAAGGGGCCATGACTGCAATTGCCTTCTTCAACCAGTCTCGCGTTGCAACGTCCGCACACTTGACAGTCATCCAGCCCGGTTTGAAAGAGCAGCCCAGAAACCTAATCTGTGGACCACCGGTGGGGAGCTTATGCAGCTCCTTTATGATGGTTTTCTCCACTACTTTTTGTTCATCCTGGGTTAGATGACTGTTGGGAAAGTCCAGCGGAACTACAGCCACCTGGATTACACCTGCCACCTCAGCGAAAGAAGGTATTTCTGGCCTTGACTTCTTCTTCACTGTGACAACTGGTGAGTCGTCACTTGGCCTTCTTCTCTTTCCAGAGGGGACAGATGCACCAGGCGATGGCACCGCCAGGACCTTCTCTAGTGCTTCTTTGTATGGCATCTTGTCAGCCATAAGGCGCTTGATCATTTTTTTCTGCGATGTGCGCAGTCTCTTTCTAGAGATGTTCAAACTGCCAAGGTTCAGTTCGCTCACTGACTCTCCTTCATAGGCAATTGCTCTGTCTATGCAGGTTACGTCCGAGAGTTCTGAGCCTGCAGAAGTGACGGATTCTCTGTCACTGTCAGAGAGCACGATCGAGTAGTCAGACCGCTCGATTAGCTCAGGTTTTTCAGCCATAGGCTGACAGACAGAGATCGATGAAGGATCTCCGTCAGGTTTTAGAGTTGTTGCGTGTTGGTTTTCTATTTTGGACCCACGAGAAGCTAGGGAAAGGGTGGTCCACCACGCCAGAGCCCCGCTTGACGTGGTAAGGCCAAGGTTACTCACTGAGGTGGCCAGGTGTCAGTGAGGCTCCGTTCTAATACAGCCGGAATTAACCCCTGGCTGCAAACCATCCAGTAGGCACGGTACGCTTGACACCTTGGATTAGGGGTTGAATAGCCTTTTGTTCATTGCTACACCGCAGCCTGTATGACAAGGGTGACCCTACCAGGAGCCGAAGCTCCCATCATCATAGCCTGTTGTGTCACGGCAACCTAAGCCCCTACACCACATCAAGGTAGCTATTCAGGTAGGGGAAAACTACTGTTGGACTTTGTCATTTTGAAATTTATTAACACAAAAAAGGTTCCGAACATCAGTTATATAAATATAATAAAACAATTGCAAGAAAATTAACATTTTAATTGATTTTATATTTGTTTCAGTTATACAGTAATTCCACAGTAATTTTTGTTCCAATTCACAGTAATTTCGCATCAAAAACAGTAATTTTTCGTGCTAAACACAGTAATTTCAACAAATTATGTTAACATCACTGCCTTGAATATACTTTGGTTGAGCCGCGGGGGTATTTTAACTTCGGCCCAGTCGAAGATCATCTCTTACTAGTTTTGTCTATTTTTGTTATCGGGGCTTAAAACCAGCCCTTATTGGTGTGTAATACTTTCTTAGGCTGCGAACATAGTAGACGCGAGTTGCTGATCCGAGCCGATTGAAACTCAAAAACGCATTCGGGTAAAAGAGATGCATGACTTGCGTACTGTATTGCTCTAATATGTTTTCCGGCTCGGCTCAGCAACTCGCATTCACTATGTTCGCAGCCTTACGTAGCACCTATAGATAGCTGGTAATAATTTCATGTAACTAATTGGAAGTTTCGTTGCTTAGGTAGCTTTTTTAAAATTTTCCGATTTTTTTGAAGCTTAAAGCATATAATTCTGCATTGGTTTTGTGGAAAATCATTTTATGATGCGATTATTAGCTTTACAGAGCTGGTGGACTGAAAAAAAAAACTCGAAACATATTTTCTAATATTGAAATATTTGTTGCTCCTTCTTCATTTATTCAAAGTTGAAACATAATTGGTGTTCAAGAATTCATTTTTTTAATTGAAATCAACCCGGTTGACATGGCATGTCCGATATAAAGAGGCCGTATCACGACCCATACAGTTAAAAGGTTTAATATCTTTCATTTTTTACTCTTCCAAAAAAGAAATTTCACAACTTTTAACAAAATATGTGTGCAAGTTTAAATTAAAAGAGCTTTTTTTCCTTCCATCACTCGACTTGATGTTCGAAAGTTTGAATGAGTGCAGCCTCAAGCTTGTTGCATATTTTTGGGATGTCTTTTTAATTAAATTCAAATATGTCGAGAATCTTTTCTTTGATAGCCTGAAAAAGAGAAACATGCGGCTCTTCCATGTAAATATAAATATATATGTAAAAATAAAGATACTTTATATTTAACTCATATCCACTTTTTATCCGTTTTACGTAAATGAGAAATTTTTTAACTTTTATTGCAAATAATATAAATTTCAATCAATAAAGAATTCGACATAATCTACTGACCATGACCATTAGTTTAAGCCTCTTGTAGCTTTTTTCTCTAATTCGGTTTTTTTTTTTTTTTTTAATTTGAAAGCAAATTGAGTTAGGATTATTTCAAATAAATTGCTATGCAAAATGGGTAAAATACCAAACTTATTGTCAGAGTGCAGAAAAAAAAACAAAAACCGAAAAATTAAAAAAGTTGATGAAAAAGAATTTGAGGACCAGCGAAGTCAAAGTTACACCCACTAAAAAAGAAAAAACAAAAAAAAACACGACGATTCGCAACACACAGGCAAAAACAAAAAGGGAAAAAACAAAAGTCATTAAGAGGATAAAACAATAAAACGAATAGGAAAAAGTGCTTAAAAAAAGTCAGTTACGAATGAATGAACCTAAACGAGAGCGATGTTTGAAGTGTGCTGCTACTGCTGCTGCTGCAATTTGCTAAGGAGCAACATTTTTGCATGGAACAAGAAGAGCAGGAAACGCAATTGTTAACTTCTCACTTTGTGTTATAGTCTTGTGCTTAGTTATTGTTTGTGTTTATCTTCAAACACACACACACCCACACAACCACACACACGCACCTACAAAAACTCAAATACTAACGCATGAACGCACTCACAATAACAGCACAAATCAAATGGCAAAAACCAAAGCTGCGTACCGGAATTTCCGCTCATTATTTCTTCCTTTTCCGTTCAATTTGCAAACATTCAATAAATACCAATACAATGTTGGTTGGGAACTCTTTCATTTCAGGCACAAGTAGCTGCCACCATGTGAGGTGTAAGTCAAAGAAAGTTTCTCATGATTTCATGAAACGAGAGGACGAAAGTTTAGTGAAAGTTTCGAATTGTTTTGTTTATTTTTTGGGTTTTTTTTTTTTTTCCTAAGTTTTAAATTTTATATAAGTGAGCGCTGCTGATTAAAAAAGCTACAACTTAAGCAGTTTGGAGTAGGTTGTACGAACTTTGTGATGGATTGGACTTCAAAGACTTTGGTTGAATTGGAAAAATTTAAATTTGAAGTACAAAAAGGTTTTATTTCGTAACTTGTAAATGAGGTTCTTAAGTTATTCAGTTGCAACTTTTATACGACAAAAATCTGTCTTAATTTGGTTTCGATAGTTAACATCATAATATACTTTGTTTTGAGAGTGTATGCTTTTGACTCACTTATAAAATGATATATACCGTTAAGCTTTCGAAAAGTTCACACTTACTGTGCTAAGTGCTGGCAGGCATTTGTTTTGTGCAGTCGCCACACATGTTTAAATCGAAATTGATGTTGTAACGAACTTT
Source organism: Pherbina coryleti (assembly GCA_943735915.1). Lineage (NCBI taxonomy): Eukaryota > Metazoa > Arthropoda > Insecta > Diptera > Sciomyzidae > Pherbina > Pherbina coryleti. The sequence goes on along the minus strand of OX030949.1, from coordinate 62,126,919 downwards.
GTAGCCGGGGTTAGCTCGCCAGATAGCCGGGGTTCGTACAAAAAATTTATTCCCGTATTCTTTTTAAATTATAAATACAAGGGTTCATTTAACTTCGCTATTTAAGTCTTTATTTCAAATGTTTGTTTTCAGAAACCAAAAAAAAAATCAATTCACACATTTTTTATTCATTTTCTAAATAATCGCCGTTGCTCCTGATCTCCCTCGAAGTCCTTTGAAATAGGATCCGTGAATTCCGTTCGTTTGTCTGTCCTCTGAGTATTTGCGATGGGCCGTCCGGTAAAGAACCACTCGGGCCAGGTGTAAGCTTGGTCGTTGTCCTTGTACAAAATATGGTCTGAACCTAGTGGGCGATCGACTTGGATGCTTTTAGAGCAGACCGTCCGGTATGAAACAACTCGGGTCGACAGAAAAACAACTTTCGTGATGCCTGGTATGTTTTATGACCGGCCGTCATATATGAAACCACTCGGGCCGACAAGAAACACTGTTCACTACTGCCTTTAGTCACTCGTGCTTAGTCACTTGTACACTTGTTCACTTTGTCACTTGTTCACTGGGTCACTTGTTCACTCTGTTACTTGTTCACTTGACTCACCGATGTGCGTTGTTCGCGTGTTGACTTTAAAACAGACCCACTGTTGGTTCGCTGACTCCTTTTATCCCCAAAAAGGGTAACGGGACCTTGTTTGTGTCGCCAATTTTCATTTGATCTCGACCTTGAATTTTGCTCGCCTAGAGATAGCGGCAACCTTTTGCCTTGCATGTTATTGTTGTCATAGTCGCTGTTTAATGACCCCTAGTATTTTGTTATTGCCACGTGTGGGTGCATAGAATGCATGTTGTTGTGTATTTTGATCATGCTACTGGCTCGCTGTTTGTTTTGTTGTTGTTTGATTGCGGGTCGCCCAGCTGCGTGTTTTATGGACAGGGGCGGTTCGCGGGTTCTTGTCCAGGTGCGGTTTAGGGTTGCACGGCGGGTTCATGTATTTCGGGGTCCTTTGTGCAGCGGTGTTTTATAGGGAACTGTAAGGCATAAATTCAGCGAATTTATGTGTCCTTACAATGTGTGAAATGAAAATGTAGTGTTTTGAAAATGTTCTCATGATTCGATTCTAATTTTATAACCATTTATGATCTCATTCCCCTTTTTACTTAATACGGTTAAACTATTAAAACCAACTTGTGACGACTTAAACAAAATATAAAAAAGTCAAACTATATGAAAACAGGATATCTTTAGAAAAAATATTACAGTGGGAATACGTATAGAAGCGATCCCTATGATATCCTTTTATTATCCATTTTAAAGAAAGAAAGTAAAGTTCAAAAAAAGCACACTAAAAATGCAAATTTCTATAAAATTTTTATTTCGCTAGAATGTTAGGACTTTGCCATTCATTATAATATATAATAAACTGGCCATTTCAGCCCTTGAAAGGACTTTGACCGAATTTCTTATGATCAAATTGTGTTGTGCGTATTATAAAATGTTTGAACATAATTGATCGAGAACTGCACCTACTTGTTTTATGCCGAATCCGAAGGGCTAATGTGCAAGTTCTCAAGAAGCTTTATATGGCATTATTTACTCTCTGGGGCTTACGACCGAATAGAAAAATTAATTCAATTGAAAAACTTTCTGTGTCAGATGGAAATTGAACCAGGGCTCTCTGGTGTATGGGTTACGCACTCTACCCACTGTGCCACGGCCACCACACTATTGCTTTGCCGCCACACATTGCTTGATTTTGCTTTTCCTTTTGCTTTACTTTTGATTTTACTTCTGCTTGTGTTTTTGCTTTTTCTTTTGATTTTGCTTTTTCTTTTGCTTCTGCTTCTGCTTTTGTTTTTGTTTTTACTTTTACTTTTACTTTTACTTTTACTTTTACTTTTACTTTTACTTTTACTTTTACTTTTACTTTTACTTTTACTTTTACTTTTACTTTTACTTTTACTTTTACTTTTACTTTTACTTTTACTTTTACTTTTACTTTTACTTTTACTTTTACTTTTACTTTTACTTTTACTTTTACTTTTACTTTTACTTTTACTTTTACTTTTACTTTTACTTTTACTTTTACTTTTACTTTTACTTTTACTTTTACTTTTACTTTTACTTTTACTTTTACTTTTACTTTTACTTTTACTTTTACTTTTACTTTTACTTTTACTTTAACTTTAACTTTTACTTTTACTTTTACTTTTACTTTTACTTTTACTTTTACTTTTACTTTTACTTTTACTTTTACTTTTTACTTTTACTTTTACTTTTACTTTTTACTTCTAATGTTGAGTTTGTGATCTTGTTTTGGTTTAACTTTTCATTTTGCTTTTTCTTTCATTTAATTTTGCTTTTGATTGTGCTTTTGCTTTTGCTTTTCGTTTACCATTTCCTTTTGCTTTTGCTTTCACTTTTGATTTTGCTTTTGATTTTGCTTCTGTGGTTGAGTTTGTTTCTAATTTTGCTTTTCAAAGGTCAAAGAATTTGCCTTTTTTGAAGTACCATAACTTATATCATAGCACCTATACTTCCAGTAAACTGTCCCAGATCGAATTAAAATTTAAATCCGTTGTGACATTAATATTTCACCACTTATTTCCTAGGCATGTTTATTTCTAGGCGAAAAAGTAATGCACTCTCCTAACAAGTGACGCGCTGTTAGCTGTCATCGTCCTGATAACATGTTAGGTTGATGTGCGGCCCAGCATGAATTCCATTACCGCAAGAGTAAGACACAAAACTCGTTGAGCTGTGCTGGCCAACGTACAAGTGGCACCAAGTTGTCCTTCGTAATAAATTTAGTGTCATGTCAATCCTATGATTGGTCAATTTAATTTAACTGATTCAATTGAAAATTGAAATGTAATTGGAACTCTGCAGCTTATGCGAATGGAAGATATGATCCTCGGATTCAGCACCAAGAGCAGTGTCAATCAGTTCGTTGGTTTGTTTGGTTGTTTGTTTGTTTGTTTGTTACTTGTACGACATTTAATGCTGTTAAAACCATGCTGGTCTGGTTGCTAGCAAGGATTCTGCCTTATTACTTGTGACACTTTGGTTCGCCACCAACCATTCAACATCCACTAACTTCCTTCTTCGTCTGTTATATCGCATGCTGCTAAGTTGTCGCCAACACGATGCTTTTTTTGGTTTATGTTGCCAATGAATGGGATTTATTAAACTTTTCGTTTAATATTGTTTTTTTTTTTTTGATTTTTTCTTTTTGACGTGTCGTGCATTTCTTTGAGGCCCTTGATCCTTAAATCCTTAGTTTAGAAGTTCTATGATTGCTTTTGTGTCACTTGGAGCAGGTAAGGTTGTTCACAAAAACTTATTTATTAAGAAAAACAACAAACATTTTTGCAAGACTTAGCTGTTCAGGTTTTATACCTTGTAAAGCTCTGTTTTATTTAATATCAGCTTCGATATCGATTTCATCTACAGATTTAATATGAATTTCAAAAGCGATTTCAATTTCAATAGAGTAAACAATGATAAATAATAAATATATAAGACAAAACTTCCATTATTTTTTCGACGAGAATGAAGTACAAAGTTTTCCGAATTTAATAGCTTTACATTGTATTTCAAAATTATAGTGCGCTGTAATTTGGGTTGGTCTTCTGGCAAAGAGCAGATATCCCTTTCGTACCAAATTTGAATTTAGAGCAGAGGTGTTCACAGGCATACTACTTCAATTTTCAACTTCTGTACTTGTGTTAGTAGGTCTCTCACTCTCGGACAAAAATTGTTGTGCAGGTATTAAGCAAGAATCGTGTTATAATAATCATTGTCATCATCATTATTATTATCAGTATCATTATCCTTATCACTATTATTATCATTGTCACTATCATCATCATTATTATTATTATAATTCCTAAAATAACGCAATTTAATATGCCTCAAATATTTCGTGCAGTGCAAAACACATGACCAAGCGACACGAACTTTCAGCTTCGAGTTTCATCGCCAACTGATTGAGATAACTTCGTGCATTCGATCGTGTACGTGTTTCGACTCTCGAATAAAGCTTTCGAGTCTCACCACGCGTTGTACTACGTCAACATCACTGTTTTAGAGCAAGCAAGCTTTATTCGAGAGTCGAAACACGTACACGATCGAATGCACAAAGTTCAGTCAGAATTATAATAATAAGAATTAAAACTGTAATGATTGTGATAACGATTATGATAATGAGAATGATAATGATAATTACAATAATAATGATAATTACAATGATAATCATAACACAATTTTTGCTTAGTAGCTGCGCGAAATTTTTGTCAGTGCAGAGAGTGAAAGCGCTACAAACACAAGCACAAAAGTCGAAAATTTTAGTAGTATGCGTGTGAACACCACTGTTTTAGAGGCCTAAGGGATTGTTGATTGGTGCCAATATTTATAATTTCTAAGTTCCAACAGCACTTGTTTCTTGAGTTAAAGGATGGTTCGTTTTATTCCTAATTTGAAAGCTATTTCAAATCTTATATCTCTATAACCATTCAGTATAGCTCAATTTTATAGAAAACTGAAAAATCATTCCTTCCATTGTAGTGCGAGTCGTTTCAAAATATCTAAAATGTCTTTGCGATACTTTAGCTCTACCTTGTGATTCACAAAATTTATAAAAAGAAAACTTTAGAAATCTTTAGAAACATTAGAAATCTTCTGATTTTCTTGGAAACTTATTTAAGTGCATGCTGCTCATTTAAAAATTTTTATGGATGTACGAGGTGTGTTCAAAAAGTAAAGGGAATTTTTTAATTTCACGGATGTTATTGGTCCGTTTGGCACGATTTTTTTGTTTGTCAAAAGCAATTTTAACTAACGTAAAAATAAGTGTGAAGGAGAAATTGACGGTGGAAATTGAGTGAGATTTTTTTGTTTTCCATAACAAACATTTTTCAATATCAGCAGATTTCAGTTGAAAAAATATTTCATCCTTGGTACGCGATTTTCTCAAAATCCTGTTGTAGTGAAGAATTTTGGGTGCCAGATTCATAATCAAGAGTCTTGAATTAAAAATATAAACTTAAAAAGTTGTCGGTTTCTTACTAACATTTTAGCTGTGGAAGTCGGAAACGTATTGAAAAATTTAAGAGTGCTCAGTCTAAAGACTTTCTAAAATGTCTAGGTTTTTTGTTGGCTTTAGACCAGTGATGCTCACTAGATGGTTTCCCATAGCCCGCGGGCATCGTGTTTTGAGCTTTTGCACACGAAGTACCAATCGGCTCGCTGTGTTTGTACACTGCGTAAAAGTTTGTTTTTTTCTGCTTTGCTTTAAATTTCAAGTCAGTATGCTTTGAGCGTTCATGTGGTATGTGAGCCACTCGCTGTTTTATTTGTGAATGTTCTTAAATATTTTGTGATGTTTCAGGAAAAATATTAACATATTCTATCCTTCACTTTTACCTTTTTATAATGTTTTCTATATTCAAATAGCGAAAAACAATCCCAAAAATAAAATATCCAATACTCGACAAGATTTCCTTGCACCAAATGTTGTGAGAGCTTTTAACAACTTCTTGTTTCAGTGTAAAGCTGTGTACTCGGAAAGCTCTCTTTGTTGTTGTTTGAACCGTGCGTTGATCACCACTGCTTTAGACCAGTGGTGCTCACTACATGGTTTTTCATGGCGCGCGGGCATCGTGTGTTGTGCTTTTGCACACGAAGTAGCTTTTGGCACGCTGTGTTTGTATACAGAGTAAAAGTTTGTTTTTTGTGCTGTTCTTTAAATTTAAAGTCAGTATGCTTTGAGCGTTCATACAGTAGGGGTGTCGCTCGCTGTTTTTTTTTATGATTGTACGCAAATATTTTGAAATGTTTCTGGAAAAAATTGATACATTCTATTCATCACTTTATCTTTTTGATTTTTTCTTTGTTATAATAACAAAAAACAAAAATAAAAATAAAAATGAAACCATTATATTGAAAATCCAAACACTCGATAAGATTTTTTTGCACCAAATGTTGAGAGCTTTTAACAGCTTGTTGTTTCAGTGTAAAGATGTGCATTTGGAAAGCTCTATTTGTTGTCAATGGGTCAAACAACAAGTTTTTTTGGGAAAAGTATAAAAAAGCACCAGTTTTTTGATAAAAATTGTTTGGCCAAATTATAATTTTGAAAAAAATGTTCACAAGGCATAGGGAGCTATGTATATCCCAAAAAATTATATTAGGCATTGATGCAAAGAAATTCATTGCTTTTTTAATTAAGCGTGTTGAGCGCTTGTGTAAGAATGATGACTGGTTCAAGGCCAGACGAAAAAAAGCAGAATATTTTTTTAAATATAAAACTTTTTTTAAAAATTTTTTTTTACGAAAATCTATCAAAAATATTTTTACTATTATATAAAGGCTTAAGACTTATTTTCAACTCTCTGCACTAAGCAGCCAGAGCTTTTCCTTTCTTTTTTATTTCGTTGCTGTAAAAAGCTCTATTTGATTACGCTTTGCTTATAGACATGATCGGAAAAAAATAGGCATGAGCTAATGAAGCAACAACAATGTAACTGCCAAAATAGACAGGATCTATTTCCTTTTTGATGAAATTTCCTACAGTAAAATGTTTAAAATATATAAATATGTAAACATGAGCATATTAAAATATATATAATTCTGTGTATATTTAATCCATATAAGCTAACCAGCAATAGCAGAATATCTTATATTGTCTTTAGTTGGAAAAGTATGTGCGCATTAGTTGATTGGTGTAAATATGAAGTGTTTATATAGAAAGTTGTTTTATGTATGCTTTCGTTTTTTATTTTTGAGGTGAAAACGTTACGTTTTACCTCGCGGATTTCAAAAACAGTTGAGAAAGGGATTTTTCTAAAATTCATTGGCGTTGCATGAAATTGTTACTCAATGACTATAGATGCTATGATAAAAGTTATTAAACGACAGTAAAGGTAAATTCTTTGACTTTACGATAAAAATAAATAATTATTAAGGACGTCATTAAGACCATAAATATGTTGCATGGAATTATAACGTTCTTTCTACAGGTGCAACGGTAGAAAATATCATACGTCAGTAAAGGCTTTATCATAGCTTCATGAAAAAAATATAAAAAACTGGATTTCGTTATGAAGCCACGCGGAAAGCCGCTACGATATCGAAAACGCATCAATTATGCTACGTCGTTGCATGGAATTATAACTCGGTGAGTATATTCGACACGGTAAATGCTATAAGTATTTATTCTTGGCCTTCGGATAAAAATAAAATAATAAATTATGACGTCCTCCGGTCGTGGAGGTAGGAGCTTATAAAATCAAAATGCTGAGTAGAACTGTTGCGAAAAATTTTATTTTGCGACAGAAAAAAAAAACAAACAGGATGTTACCGGTAAAACAGTAAAAATGCAACAAGAATAAAGGTTAGTTTTCGGTCACATGATAACAATCAAAAAAGTAAAAAATGATAGCCTCTATCACGCCCCTGTTACGTTAAAATCTATGGGTGTATCGACGATAAAGCCCACTTTTGTATATCATTCCAGTATAACCATGAGTTATATTTAACCACGAACTCTCTCTTTCGATTTGTTCGAAGCTTTTAACCTTTAGTAAAGTTCTTCTAGACTATAATAAAAATGCAGAACTTAAAAATTTTGACGTTTTCTGTTCTTTTTTTATGGGCACTTTTATACAACTTTGTCACCAAGTCCATCTGAGTATAAACGAATTGGCCATTTCAGCCCTTCTAAGTACTTGAAGTGAGCTTCTTAGGATCAATTGTGTTAAGCATGTCATTAAATGTTGGAATATAAATGATCGAGAAGTCGACTTACGAGTTTTATGACAGCTTCGAACGGCTCATGTCCTCAAGAAGCTTTACATGACAGATTTTACTCTGAGGTTTGATGCTGCCTGTAGAGAGGTGACAGATGGAATATTTGTCCAAATATTTTGTATCAAATGGGATTAGAAACAAGATTCTCTTGGCCTACGGACGCTATTGATGCACCTACAACTATATATATAATAAAATCAAAGCAACGCCTGTCTAATGGCTAAAGACTCCGAAACTGCTGGGCTGGTTGAGCTGATATTTTGGCAATAGATTTTCGTGTACGAGATTTATCGCCCCTAATTCAATAAAAATGCTATTTTTCAGACGGTTTTGTTCGTATTATACCATGTCTACACAGAGAGTTTAGTTTTAAGTTAACCATAGCTGTTCACACGGAGATGCGTCAACAGAATTGTGATTAGTGTGACATTTCTTTTTTTACTTTTGTGTTCTCATATTTTTTCGGTACATCCACTATCATGACATCAATTCCACATAAAGACAAGGCTGCAGCGATTTCTGCGTACACATGCGTATTCTTCCTCGCACTGCTCAATTTTGAATTTTTACTGGCCCATACTAATATAAAGACCTCACCTTCTACACTTGCCCAAATTCTTTTCTTCGCTCTTTTGTTCATTTTTTGCAAATAGTAAATTGTACAATTTTAGAACAGCTGTTTTTGACATATCTCACCACAAAATTGTACAAGTTGCATCTGAACGTTACTTTTTTTAAGAACATTAGCATACTTTGAGGGATTTGTTTAATTGAGTTTTGATAAACACAGAAACAAAATTGAGTTTAGTTGAGTTTCATTCTGCAAAATTGTACTGGAGAACTCAAGAGATTACTGGAAACTCAAACTAAACTCTATGTGTAGACATTAGAGAAAAATTTGATACTAGAAATGGATGTGGCCACAACATAACTAAATTAGAGAACACACAATACAGAGCTTTAACGGATAACTTCAGTTTGTACGGAAGGTAGAACAGCAAAACTCAAGAACTACTGCACCGATAAAAAAATTTAAAAAAAAAATTATCTAAAGGGGGATGAAAAATTTCTAATTTTTGTTTTGTTTTCTACATAAATAATTAAATTTTACGTCATTTTAGGTAAAAATAAACTTTTCGACATTTTTAACCACACCATCTATTGAAAAAAACGATACATTGATTCGTTTTCAAAAAACAAAAAAAAAAACAAAAAAATAATTGGTGCAAAATGCTATTTTTACAGCCCTATTGAGGAAAATGGTCCCTGAAATCTTTGAAGTGCTATTTTTTGCTTTCAATATTATCTGCTGTTAAATTTTTTGCTTTCGATTTTGGCGCAAAAAATTGTATCTCTCTGAAATAAACGACTTCTCTACGAAAAGAAAAAAGTGAACTAGTGATGCCAAGGAATTTTGTTGTTCTATGCTTTGTTCATTTGGTGTTTGAATATTTCCATGAAATCCACTGGCACTTGATTGATTTTCAATTAGCTGCGTTCAACATCTTTGCTTGAGGCTCATCCTCGTCCACTATCACGTGTGCTGTGCTATATGTAGCGTTTTTCAGCTGGTTTCGTAGTTTTTATTTCTGTCCATTTGTCTGTGGAAATGCGTATCGGAATTTGCAAGTGAAATTGATTGGTGTTCGGTTTTGTGTTTGGATTATGAGAAGAAAGAATCTTCAAGGTGGTACAGTGCCAAAATGGCGATCAATTTTGAAATGTGAAATTGCAACTACTGGCAGAGAGTCACGTAAGTCAACGAAATATTTCGTAGGAACAAAGATATCCAGGAATAAATTGACACCTGACTTAGCAGACTATCTGTAAAATACGTTGAAGTCGTTAGGCTTTCAAAGGCTTATATGCAATGCTGTATTGCATTTATTAGGGCATGACCTCATAAGCACGAATCTACCTTTCACAATAATAGGCCATCGGAGTTGGTATGCTACTTACCACGCACAAACATGATGAGATCACATGAAATTGAGTGAAATTTCGCTCAATTTAAACAAATCTCAAAAACACAAACAGAAACGAAACAAACAAAACGAAGATGCACAGTAGGTCAAGTAACCACTTTTTCTCTGCGAAATTAATACCAACTAAAATATTGTATTATATGCAGCCAAAATTATATAAAAGGTAAAAGAAAGGATAATGGCAACAAATTTGAAAAAAAAAATTATTGCTTTCTCGCCCATTAACCGTTCTCAGGTTAAAATAAAAAAAAAAAAATTAAAAAGTCATTGTACAGTCAGGCCTCGATTTTCCGTGATTCGATTAACCGGCAACATCAATCATCCGTGCAAGAAAAAGACAATTATTTTTTTTGCTTTGATTTACATTTTTTTTTTTGCATCGTTTAACCGTGATTACCTCTAGTATCCGGGATTATAAGCACAAAATCCAAGTTTACCGCATCCAAGAAAAGCTTGTAAACGAAAATATGAAATTGAAAAAGACGAGACAAGCAACATTGCATGATTTTTTTTAAAAAATTACTTAACAATAAATTCTTATGCTTGCTTTTTTCTGGCAAAATACTTTTTTTTTCTTATATTATTTAAACATGTACATTAAATGCTTGAATTTGTTACTGTAAAACTATGTAGAACAATATTCCTTTATTAATTAAAAAAAATATATAAAAAAAACTACTAAAATTTGTTACTCAATTAACCGGGAAAATCGATTATCCAGAATGCTTCCGGTCCCGACCATTACGGATAATCGAGGCCTCACTGTATTTTATTTTTCAAACATATATTTTTATTCATTTTCAGTCTAGTTAATTTTTTAAACATAACTCTTTCAAAATGTTCAGAGAAGTAGCAGATAAAATTTTCTTTCGTCATACAATCGTCTTTGCTAATATCCTCTGTTAAGTTATCAAAACTTAACGGGATTCAACTGCATTCCAACAATTATTTAGCAGTATCCGATAAAAACGATTCAGAAGAAACTGTTCCTATTATTTCACTTACGTAAATACTATAGGGTCGACATTTCAATTTTGCAGCTGCAATTTCCTTATATTGGGAATTCATATTTTATCACAGTTACTCAATTTACTTCCACGACCTATTGCATTATATTGCTCTTTTGTGAAATTATTTTCAAGATAGAAAAGTTTTTAGTATTGAATCGGCAAAATGGTACTTGCGGAAGTCCAACAGGCGAAAAAGTTGATATTTTCTATGGGTTTTTAATTTCAAAAGGTATTTCAGTTGTAAGCCAGGTGTTGTTTTTACATTTTCCCCATTTTTTTCAAAAATTCGCACTTTTTCATATAAGACTTTTTGGGAATCATCGGAAATGTCAGTAGCATTAATTTTTTTTTTACGACATACTTATCTGGCACTTACAATCATTGGTCGGTTTTGGTCTCGTATAAGAAATTGCGCCAGTCATTTCTATTTTTCGCTTGCTGGCGCCAGTTGGAAACACCAAGTGTAGTCAGGTTATCGAACACTTGATCCTTCCAACGAAGATGTGAACATCCTCTTCTGCGTTGACCACCACCCGGCACCGAATCGAGTATTTTTTTCGCTGGAGCATCGTTTTCCATTCGCTCAACATGACCTAGCCAGCGGAGCCGCTCGTTTTTAATGCGCTTAACTATGTCGATGTCAGCATACAACTCATACAGCTCGTGGTTCCATCGAATTCGGTACTTGCCATTGACGCAGATTGAACCGAAGATTTTACGAAGGATCTTTTTCTCGAAGGCTCCCAAAGTCTTTTCATCAGAACTGCTCAAAGTCCAGGTTTGTGCTGCATATAATAAATAGGACGGGCATGATTATTGACTTAGAGACCGTGAGTTTTGCTCGTCGAGAGAGGGCTCTCGCTCAGCAGGTAAGCCATCGGCTCCTGCGGCTTTGTTGTTTTTAAGCCGAGCTATATCTTTCAAGACTTCACTATGGTCGGGCAGCGGAGTTTCAACGCTGTCGTCCAAAATTGGGGATTCCGGGATATCATCTCTATTGGTGGGATTGTTGTCGTCGTCGCCATTCAGAAGCCTAGAGAAGTTTTCCCTCCACATCATCAGTGTACTCTGGATATCTGTCACTAGATTCCCATATTCATCCTTGCAGCAAGAGGCCCCGGTCTTGAAACCATCGGACAGGCGTCTTATATTTTCGAAAAATTTTCGGACCTCATTCCTGTCACCATGCATCTAAATTTTCTCGAACTCACGCATTTCCGCTTCCCTCTTCTTTTGCCTGAATATGCGTCTCTCTTCCCTCCTCTTCCCTCCTCTTCTCTTTGTATCGCTCTTTAGCAGCACGCGTTACAACCGACTGAAGGGTAGTTTTGTAGGCGGCGTCTTTTTCTGCAGTGGCGTCGCGACACTCCTGGTCGTGTCACTGGTTTCAGCGAGGGCGATGATAGCCAATCACCTCTTCGGCAGCCGTACGCATAGAGTAAGAAATGTAATTCCACTCGATCGGAAGAGTGCTTTCTTGAAGCAGGAGTGAGAGTCGGGTAGCGAAGTCTTCGGCTGTTCGTTTTGATTTTAGCATTCTTGGTTGTTCACAGACGTGTACGGATCTTGGCTGCGACAAGACAATTATCCGAGTCTATATTGGCACAAAGGATCGTGCGTACATCTAAAACACTGGAAAAGTGCCTTCCTTCAATCAGAACGTGATCAATTTGGTTGCGCGTCTTTTGATCAGGAGACAGCCAAGTGGCTTTATGAATATTGAGATGCTTGAATCTAGTGCTACTAACGACCATGTTTCGCGCTGCGGCAAAGTCAATCAGCCTCATTCCGTTATCGGAGGTATTGTCGTGGAGGCTGAAATTTCCGACTGTTGGACCAAAGATATTTTCTTTTCCCACCTTGGCGTTGATGTCACCAAGTACGATTTTTATGTCGTGGCGGTGGCTGCGCTCATAGGACTCTTCAAGGTCTTTGGTCTCGTCCTTATCTTCTGTCGGAGCGTGTGAGCAAATCAGGCTTATGTTGAAGAATTTCGCCTTGACACGGATTATGGCAAGTCGTTCGTTCACAAGTGTGAATCGCAGGACATGATGCTCTTGCCAACCACGAATCCGCATCCAAATTCGTGCTTCTCCGCATGGCCGCTGTAGTAGATATGACAGGATGCTTGCCGTGAAAATTTGGATCACTTTTTCGCATAATTGGGGCTCCATATCGGTGTTGGTGACTACAATTTTCGCTTTGAGAATTGGAATTGTTGGCGAATAGTTAACGTAGCCTTTCTCTTAACATAACCCCCAAGCAAGAAGACTAACAGTGTTAAATCGCAAGATCTTGGTGACCAAATGGTGTCTCCAAAATGCCAAATTGCGCGATTATGGAGCTACGTGTGAAATAACTCGATTGTTTCGTAACTTTAATGACACGTAGCACCATCCTGCTTAAAGAAGAGGTCATCTGTGTTCGTATAAATTATCTTCGACCAAGAGAAATTGTTTAAAATATCTCTGTAGTTGACTCCATTGACTGTAACGACTCTTCCCTTGTAATTTTCGAAAAGTACGGCCCTATGACGTCTCCGACCGACAATCCACACCAAACAGTCACTCGTTATAAGTGCATTTGCATCTTCTGAATCACTCGCAGGTTTTTGGGTCCCTAATTGCGGAAATTTTTCTTATTAATTCATTTTACAGAAGTAATATTTCATTGTTTTTTGCAGAAGCAACCATTCACGTCTTCCAAGGGAGAACTTACGGCACTGCTGGTGGTCTGTCGTCGGTAATTTTCGAGTTAATTGTATCTCTTATGCATGCAAACCAAATTTTTCGGCCATATTCGCTGCAGTGTAAGCGTGTATAAGTCGAGTTCTTGAAAACGGTAACGACTTGAGGTGTTTGGGTCGTTTTAAGCATTTTCCTACACTGCTTAGATATTTTCGGTCGAACGTCCAGGGCGAAACTGTTTCGGTGTCTTTATATCTTATACTTAGCCAGTCTCTTTGAATTTTTTGATAATGTTACGAGCACATTCATGCAAAATTCCCACGCAAAAATCTCATGCATTATAACTGCGATTAACGCATTATAACTGCGATTTAACGCGAATATTCATTGACAAATGCAGCAAATTCTGTTATCTCTGTCGCTGTCTAGCATTCCACGGAATGCTATTTCCTATAATATTAAAAACAAATGTCAACATCTATATCTATCTATACTATTATATAAAATGAACGTGAACATTTTTTGTGTCCGCAAAACTCCAAAAGTACTGGTCCGATTTTTTTTAAATACGTTTTAAAATATCACGTTTGTGCTACAAAAGGTTCATTGGTTATTTTTTTTCGAAATTTCAATAATAAGTATCTTTAATTAAAGTCTTAAGTTTTTTAAAAAATCATCCACAATGCCATGCATTGCTTGATCGTTAGCTTTTCATGCGTTTGTGCTGCGAGAGCCTCAATAAACTGCATGTTGCTCTCTACTATACTCTTTTTGTTCTCAGCAAACACAAAACAACAAAACAAACAAAAAAATACATATACATACATACTTTGCTGCGCTTAAAGCTAATTGGACCGAAGTACATTCTAATATGTTGAAATTAGTTTTTATGTGGTGAATTAATCTAACACAGTTTTGTTAAAAGGGGATTCACTGACCACCTTTAGCATGTTGAGGATTTTTTTGATGAGAATGAGAATCAATCCAACTTGATGTATGTATGTATGTATGTATGTTTATTTGTTTCGCAGCATCCAACTTTTCTACACATGTTTTGACGGTGGTTTTCCTGTAATATATAAATGAACAAAAGGAACAAACTGCTGACTTTTTACTTTATAGAATTGACATTGTTTGATTCAATAAGTTTTTTAATAAATAAACAAGAATAGAAAAGGGATAGAAAAAGGGGTTATGGCTTCGACCACACAAGTCAAATTATTGATATTGAATAGCTTTGGAACTAAATGTCGCATAACAATAAAATTCAGTATGGAGTTACTAATTGCCAAAGTATTTCTACTGGAAAAGTGGTATGTGCATTGGAAAAGGGGGTGTGGCTCGATTCTGTATACAGAATAGCTATGGAAGCTAAAATCACAGGACATTCAAACTCATAATGGAATTGTCACCTGGGAGTGATGTTCTACTGGGAAACTGTAACGGGCAGTGGAACATGAGCGTGGTGTCAGACTAAGGGACTAATAAAAGTTTTGAATTTACTTAGTATTTCCAAAATACTTGCCGGGTATCGCTAGTTTGTAAATAATACGCCTTTGCAATCTTACACCTCTTGTTGATACACCCTTTAAAAAAGACAAAATTTAAAAAAAAAACTTTATCAAAGTAAGAAGAAGATATAATATGCTTTGAATAAATCTTCTCTCTAAATCTGGAGCTTGTGACGAGAAGCTCCATTTGGATAGTCAATCGATTTATTAGAGACTATTTCTGAATATGTACATTTTGAATAATTGAATTTGTGGTTGTGACAGTCAACACGCTTTGCACCCCCACACACACAAATACACAAATACACATGCATGCATCCGCTAGTGTTGCCAATGCAATTTGCATTTGAAGTGTTTTTGTTTTTTAAACTCTGCCCAAAGAAATCCAAACGAACCAAGTCGTAAATTTGTCCAACTTCGAAGGCTTATGAAAAAAAAGAAAATTCAAAAATATAGAAAAATCAAGTTAACTTTACATGGGTGAAGCTGACAGTCAGCATGAACCGTATAATGGAGTTTGCGTTGCTGTAGATGACACTGGATATATGGACATGCATGCGGCAGTTAAAAAACTTCGATGATTGCTGTCAACATGCAATACAACAACAGTTTCCGTTGTCATCGAAGATGTGGTAGTTTGGTTTGGTTAGTAAGCATCATCATCTTCACCAGGCGAAGGCTTCGTTGGTCTGCATGTGAAATGAGCAATAAATGAAAATAAAAAAAAAAATAAGAAAAAGTGCAGAGCAGGAATTGAATAAAAATGGCAGTCAGTGCCTAGGAAATATATTCAGTGCAACAACATATCTCAATATGGAAGGAAACAAAAAGTGTTCTGAATACTGCTTAAATTCGAGTGGTAATCGAATCTACGTCAGCTGATGAAACAAAGATTATGCCCATACAAAGCATGGGTGAACATTTGAATTTTAAGTAAAGAAAAAATATTCGCAAATTGCTTAAAGAACAAAAACAAAATAAACAAAAAAACCAAAATTAACTCTACGAGATATTTTCGATTATTTGCTTCTCAAAAATCTAAAGTATTATATTTGCAAACATTCAATGAAATTCTTTTAATCACAAAAGAAAAAACTCTTGTCCAAACGGCTTGGGGGGAAAAAATATCATTCAAAACATTTCTGCAACTTCCTCAATTAAATCAGAAATTTTGTTTATTGCCCAACACCGCTACAGAACAGCCATTAGCTGCTGTCCCCTGCCACCTTCATCACTGTTAGTTATATCTTTGTTGACAACAACGCTGTCAATCTTGTCACTTTATGTTCACCACAAGTTGCCCTTTCCCAGACACTACTACTGCCTATTTTGATGGCCAAAGTTTACGATGTTGATTGAATAATGTTCGATAATGTCGTTCTGTTGTCCTCGTTGTCCTCACCACCAGCATCAAAAACACTAACAACAACGACGTCAACAACAACATCAACAAAATTATTGCCGTAAACCAACTTCAAAACCGCAAGCCATGCCATGACATTCAATAGCATGCCATCAAGAGAGCGGAAAATTATTATTATTGGCCGTCTCAATAAATTAGACAAATTAAAAGTTCTGCAGTGAGTTTCTTTTTTATTTTAACTATAATTGTGATGATGATCAAGATGATGATGATGATGATAATGATGATACTTTTGTGCTTTAGAAAAAATTAAATTATCCATCGTCTATAATAGACATAAAATAAGTTCTTAAAGTTCGTGCAAATTAGGTAGACAAACTTAGTTAAGTTGCCAATAAAAATGTTGGTTCGTAGCCGGAAAGTAATATACAAATGGTGTGGTACACAACGGAAACCATTAGACTTTTAGTAAATAGACAATGTGAACGAGAAAAACAAGTTCTTAGATCAATATGTAAATGTTGATTTTATAAAGGGATTGAAATTCGTAAATAAGCATAAAAGTATTATCCAGAGCGATTAAAATTTCTCTATGTATCATGGCAGGCCCGTAGCCAGGATTTTTCTTGGGTGAGGGGAGAATTTTGATTCCGATAATATGTAGCCAAATTGCACACTTTTGAATAATGACTCGATGAGGGGAGAGTGGGGTGGTTAACCTCAAAAATACACCTCGTCTAAAGGCCTGTATCATGCTTCTGTACACTAAGGGAAATAACGCATATTAACATTATCCACGCCTGAGTATAAATTTTATTTATATATTTACGAGGATAAATCAAATATTTTCCTTACAACTCGTTTTTTCCCGTATTTAAATTTTATTTATACCACACACGTACACACATATTTCGACAAGCAGCAACAGCATCGCACTCTGTTCCTGCAGTTTATTTCTTGCAGGTTTCTTATAGTTCTCATTTAGTTAATGTTGCAAGGGTAATATAGGCTGGATATTTGGCCAAGATGATTTGTGAATGCGACGGGTGGTCGTTTTATGGATTGATGTAGGGTTGAGTGACAACTTGATATTTTCTGGTTATCATTTACCTGTATATTTTTCTTCTTATACATTTTAATTCTTATTGAATTTTAATATGTTGTACTTTAAATTCAGTATTTTTATATAAATTTTCCTTAAATACGATAGTTTTATTTTCAAATATTAAATATTTGAAAGATATTTTAAAAAAATTCGTGCACAATTTAAATATAAAAAAAAAGTAATTCTGTTTAAATATTTAAATATTTTATTTAATTAAGAAAATCTATATATATAAAAATAAGTTGCATTGTGTATGAAATTGATGTTCTCTGTAATGCGTGAACAGATTTTGTTTCTGGAAATTTCCCATGAAAGTTGACGTCAATACGAAGGTTTTTTTGTACAAACGATCTTTGTATGTGTATTGGTTCATGAATTATAGGCATGTTAGTGAACTTATCAACAATACAGGTGGGAAAAAATACAGGTGCGTACATATGGTGTATATGGGGAAACATTTGCAAGGGAAATTAGAAATAAATGGAATAATTTGGCAAGACTCATTTTAGCTTGCATTTGCGCGAAAAATATAGGCATTGTAAAAATTTTCCATACCCCTTTTTTTCCTACCCCCTTTTACCGCCCACAAATCAATAAAAATGCTATATTTAAGACTTTTTTGGTCGTATTAGACTAAAATTTGGTAAATAGGTTCGTATGGTTACTGTCGGCAACTATACTAAACTGGGCGTGGTCTAATATATACGCCCACTTTTTAGAAATCATTATTATTCCTGAGTGGTACATGTTTTGATAGTGATACTTGATATGTAGATGCTATGGGCCCAAGAGGCAGTTACTATATATTTAAGCGAACATTATACAAGGGGAAATTTGGCCACACAGGCCAAATTTATGATATCGAATTGCTTTGAAACTAAATGTCGTATGTAACTATGCAATAGACTCCTAAACTACTCATCCGATTAGCATGAAAATTTGTGTATAGAAGTTTTTTGGTACGGTGCGTGTTTGTGGGCTATTTGGTACGTGTCGATTTATACAAATGCGTTATTGGTGCAAAAATGACTCGCTTTTTGAATAAATTAAAAAAGTTTTTGGATAAATTTAATATTTTTTTCCCTTAGTGTACTAACGCAACTATAGCAGAATGAGTGGCGGCCGTGGCACAGTGGGTAGAGTGCATGACCCATACGCCTGAGAACCCTAGTTCAATTTCGTCTGACACAGAAAGTTTTTTCAATTGAATTAATTTTTCTCTTCGGTCGTCACCTCTCTGCAGACAATGGCAAACCTTAGAGAGTAAATAATGTCATGTAATACTATGTTCAGACTGAGTTTGAAATGCGCATTTAGAAGTTAGAAACTTCTTATAAATGTCAAGTGTTCAAACTATGTAAATGCCCTTATTTCGAATTTAAATTGACAGATTTATTAAAATTATTTTTATGTTTTAAAAATGCTCCAATATTTTAAAAAATATTATTTCAGGAACGAACCAGAAAGTTTTGGGAAAATTTTAATCATTTATTTTTTTTTTAATTATTAATATTCATTATTCATGCATTAATATTAATAATGGAACAAATGTATCAATGACAAATTAAATAAAACTTATAACCTAAACGATTTTTTTATATGATTCGAGTATGCAAGCCTGCGCTGGTGTCAATATCCTTCTTTCTTCGCACACGGTGTAGTCACTATAGAACGTTATAATTCCCTTTGTAATTTAGTAGGCATACCCAGTGAGAGTAAATGTGGCTCCAGTGAGTGTGCAAAATCTTCGAGTGGATCTTCTTTCAATACCATCGTTTCTGTGTACTACAAAACCACTGCGTGGAGATTGTACCGCCCAGTAATCTTTGTCCCAGTCGAATACTTGATTTGGCGTTTCAGTGGCAGACCAACCTGTCCCGCAAGTCTGTTAGAAATTTTGTGCAAATCTGTTTCAGCTTCTTCAGCTTTGTTGCGTCCCAAACCTATTTGCAAATGATTTTTACCAAAGAAAAATCTTGAGTTTGCTTTCCATTTTTCTCACAGATCTTTCAGCAGATAATTCAGCACATCTTCGATAATTTGTTGCTTCCAGGCCAGTCCCTTGCAATCGGTTCTAGTCAACGAAATCTTCTGATCTTTTTTTGTGTATTTCATTAATAAAATGAAGAAAACTTAATACATAACAATTGTTCAAATTTATCACTCGAATGTCGAACAGGTGATTGAATTTAATAATGAGTCCTGTCAAAACAAACGAGTAAAATGTATTCTAACTTCGAAACAGGGTGGCAAACTCATTTGAAGTAGCATTTATGTGAATTTACTTGACAGAATTTTATATGGGTATATTCGCATTTAGAGAAGCTTTAAGGAAATAAATGCGAATTCAGCTCTAAATGCGCATTTAGCTCCCAGTCTGAACATAGTATAAAGCTTCTTGAAAACATGCACATTAGCCGTTCGTAGTTGGCGTTAAACAAGTAGATCCAGTTCTCGATCAAAGTAATCCGATGTTCGATGTTCAAACATTTAATAACACGCACAAAAAAATTTGATCATAAGAAGTTTGGTCAAAGTCCTTTCAAGGGCTGAAATGGCCAGCTTATTATTATTATTAGGTGAATTCTCTCTTGTGCAAGGACAAGTCAGCCACAATTGCAGTCCTAGAAGACAATATTACACATCTTATTGGTGAGATGCCGGCCGAAATATTGAAGTAAGTATGCCAAAATGTGGCGTCCGTGGCGTAGTTGGTTAAAGTGCGTGGCCGCTATGTCAACGAACTTTGAAGACCCAGGTTCGAACCCCAGCAGCGACAGAAAATTATTTAAATTAAAATAATTTTTCTGTACGGCCGCCACCTCTCTGCAGACAATGGCAAACCTCAGAGAGTAATCAAAATGCCATGTAAAGCTTCTTGAGAACGAGAACATTCCGTTCATCGCCGTTCGGAGTCGGCGTTAAGCATGTAGGTCCGGTTCTCGGTCAATTGTGTACAAACTTAATAACACGCACAACACAATTGATCATAAGAAGCTAGGTCAAAGTCCATTCAAGGGCTGAAATGGCCAGTTATTTATTTATTATTTTATTTATGCCAAAATTGGATCTTACTCATGGACCACCTCAGGCGCAGTCGCGGGCAACATTAACATGACATAACCTTTACAAAGTAAATGGCAGACATTGACGTATCGCTCCAAATAAATATTTCATTCATTCTTGCAAATTTTCTGCTTAAAAAGCACCCTTTACTTGTTTATCTCCATTTGATAATCTATGTCAAAATTCTTGTTTTAGTTAATGTCCAAATTTCTGTCCTAAACCTTTTTCAAATAAATTTCACTATCCTTGTCTCACACTTTTTTTTGCAATCCTTGTCCCAATATTTTTCCTAATTCTTATTTTCAATGTTGTTCAATTTCCTACAGATACCTCATCTGAATCCTTGTCCTATCCCTGACCAAATCCTTGTTAACTTTCTTTTTCTTTTCGTTTTCGTAGTCCTTGTCCAAACCATTGTCCCAAACTTTGATAGCAGTAAAAGCTGTGATCAATCTTCGAAAAAAAATGCATATATACAGAGCCAATACCTGAAAGTTACAAAAACACGATTGTGTTGCCCTCTGATGGTATGTAACAGAAGAGAAAATAAAAGCTCTAGTTTCTAAGAATTGAAAGATTTGTACCCTCGGCCAAAGAAAATTCATAAACCATTCGGACAAAGCAAACTTATGTAGCTTTGTGATGGATCACATCGAAAAACACACAAGACTACTGATGTAGTAGCGACCAACGAAACAGCTGTATAGTCTGCGGTGTGATTTGCTCTATACAGAGTTATTATTGTAATTATTTGTTTTTTAGTTTCCTCTGAAGAAAATTTGGGATTTTAGCCTTAATATATTTTGGGTTACAAAAAAACAAAACAAAAAAACCTCTTTCTTAACATAAGGAATTATTCCGACAAAATGGTTTTTTCCAAAAATGGCAAGTTAATGACATAAGTAGGCACGATTTCCACTCAAGTATCTTCACCACCATTTTGTATCCACTATCTTGAGGATTTGGAAAATACTCAAATAGGAGTTCCAAAAACATTCTTCAAAAAAAAAAAAATCAAAAAATTGAAATGAGGAGATAATTAAAATCCATTCTTAGGTAAAATTAGCGAGTCACGGTAGTGTATGATGGGGCTTTGTCTTAGTTAATATTGATAAAAATATAATAAAATTTTGTACTGATAAAGATTAGTAATGTTCGTTCCAAAAATCTTGCAAAATGTGGAAAGAAGTGACAAACACAAAATCCATAATTTTTGGAGTTACTTAAAAAACGAAATATGGGCATTTCCACAGAAAAGTCCACCGGCACCAAAAAATAAGAAATTAATAAAAACAAAATTTATATATGATTTCATATAAAATAAATATTGATATTTTATTTTTTTAAGTAATTTGCAGCTTAACTCATTTGTATACAGCGGAAAATATGAAATTGCATATTTGTATTGAATAACCGCAAAACAATTTCGATGACACAGATATGAGTCCCGTCAAATTCTATGTTGAAAAACACAACATAAAATTTGCATATTTTGCATATTGCATAAAAAATGCATTTGCAAATAAAAAATTGCATATTTGCATATAATATGCATATGCAAAATGTGTGCAAGTCCATTTAACCGCAACTGCATGTCTGTGTGTGTTTGTGGACCAACAATAACTTCTGTCATAGAAATGGGCGTATGCAGGTGGTGCAGGGAAAGTGTCCCCCTTTCCCCCTGCTTTGCATTTTTAAAAATCCTGCGGACACCGATGATCATAGGTAAATTAAGTCAACCGAAGTTGAGTTCTTCAGAAATATAATCAACCCAAGGTCGAAGATGTTTGTTGTTGTTTTTGTTAGAATAATTCGGGCAAAGCGATGGCAAGAGTTCAAGGCCCCTTTTAGAAAACTGAAATCCGGTGTTATTTTTTGGCCCATCTTGCTTCTTTTTTAAGATATGGCGCTCTTTCTAATTTTTTTTATTTATTACTTTGACCGATACCGCTACCTGTGCGTCTCAATTTTGAGACTCCCTTTAGATAACCCAAAATCACTGTTATTTTTGTCTATCTTGCTTCGTTTTTGAGTTATGCTTTTTCTAATTATTTAAGTTTAAAATATATTATCGACTCTCTTTACTTGTGAGCCCTTTTAAAAACTGAAAACGATTGTTGAAAATTTTTCGATGCGTTTTGATGGTGCACTCGGTGTGCATTGATTTCCTGTTATTTTTACATCAGTGTCGTTCTATGGTTTGATATTTTATTTCATATTAAAACCTTCAAAATACAACGACACTAACGAAGAGCTTTTAAAATATGCAATTCTTGTTTTGTTGGCTTTGCTTCATACAAAACATTTTTGTTCGATGTCATGGCTACACTGAAAAACACTACACCAACAAGTGTATACTATTCAAGTATTGTGAATAGAATGTTCTGTGCAGCTCTTTATAACCAACACATATAAATAGTATGTATTATACCACATGTGTATAAATTCATTATAGTTTCAGGTTGTACAATCATTAAATTTGAATGAAGCAGTGTTAATAAAAACCGCACAAGAGTTATTTCAAAATTCACTTTTATATAGGAGTTTTATTTTTATTCAAACCCATTTCGGACAATATTTTTAAGTTATTGCCAGTTTGGAAGGAAAGGGTATGAGCTTAAAGAAATCTTACGAAATATTTGAGAAAGCCCAAGGAATTATATGAAGTTTCTGAAATGTTGGGTGACGACCTTCGCCTTAAATCAAAGCTCGTTATGGAAAGAAACCCAGATTTATATCTGTTTTAAAAGCAAACGAAATTTTAAATAAAACTGCAGTGGATTACCTGGAGTAATATAAAATTATTTTTTCTAAAAAGCGGCAAAATTTCGCCGTAATTTCAAATTTTTTATGTATGAAACTTTAAGTTGAAGTTAACGTGTCGATATCGGAAAGAGCGGATGGTTACCATAATAACTTAAGTTTGGCAGCACCTAGAAAAAAAATAAATTCATTAATAACACAGGTCAACAGCAAAAAAAGGCTTGACTAACCACTATATAGATTTGATGCATCATGGCTGCCTAAGTACAAAAATGGTAAAATTTTTCAATTCTATGGATAATTTTTTTTTTAAAAATTTTTTAAGTAAAATTGACAATATTTTGAGACATTTCTCCACTTATGTTGTCATAACTCAAAAACAACTAGTCCGATTTTGTCGAATTAAATTTACAAAAATTAAGGTTTACAATATCTTTAAATAACGCGTACAAATTTTTTTAATGCGATGAATAGTTTCAAAGTTATGAAACAAATTGTTAGCAAAAAAAAAAAAAAATGCTAAAAAAAAAAAAAATTTTGAAAAACAAAAATCTGGAAAAAATCGAAAACTGCAAAAAATATTACTTTTTATTTTTTTGTAGTAAAGCTACATATCATGCAAATTAAACTAGATATGGATCATAAAAATCGATGCATGCTTTACATTTTTATTTACAATTAATTGAAGGTATCGCATATTTACAAGTACTGTAGAAAATTGTACCTACTATATAATAAAAATGCAGAACATAAAAACTCAGGTGCATTTTACGACACGCATTTTGGCAAAACCCCTTTGGGAAAAACCTCTATGACATTTTTATGATTCTAATAATTAAAAAAAAATAAGTAATAAACAAAAGATTGTTATCAGATCAGCTTAATGATGTAATTAGAGACCTTGGATTGTCGAAAAGATCTTCTGAATTACTTGCGTCCCGGATGAAAGAAACAGGTCTCATAACTAAAGAAACTAAAGTTTCGTATTACCGTACTCGAGAAAAAGACTTACTTCATTATTTTGCTGAAGAGGATGACTTTGTGTACTGCACAGATATTTCTGGTTTGATGACTGCCATGGGCTTACAGAGATATGATTCAAACGAATGGCGTTTATTTATCGACTCATCAAAACGCAGCTTGAAGTGTGTCCTTTTGCATAATGGAAATAAATTTCACTCCTTGCCGATCGCACATTCAACCAAAGTAATAGAAGAATACTATGTAATTGCATTGGTCATGAAGAAGATAAAGTATGATGAACATAAGTGGGTAATTTGTGTTGATCTTATGATGGTAAATTTCCTCTTAGGCCAACAAAGCGGCTTTACAAAATATCCTTGTTTTATATGTTTATGGGACAGCAGAGCTAAAACAGAACATTGGAAGAGAAAACAATGGCCTTCTAGGGAAACACTAGTTCCAGGTACGCCAAATGTTATAAATGTGGCTCTAGTGCCCCGAGATCGCATCATATTACCCCCTCTTCACATTAAACTTGGTCTAATGAAACAATATGTTAGAGCACTTAACAAAGATAGTGAATGTTTCCAGTATATTTCAAGGAAGTTTCCCAATCTAAGTATGGAAAAGCTGAAAGCAGGCATATTTGATGGCCCACAAATTCGCAAATTGGTGAACGATACTGAATTTGGCAGTTCAATGTCAGAAATTGAGAATAATGAATGCATGGGATTCGTTTGTATGGGTTATTAAAAATTTCTTAGGAAATAACAAGGGTGATGATTACGTTGCGCACGTTGAAGAGATGTTAACTCACTTCCAGAATCTTGTATGCAACATGAGCATCAAAGTACACTATCTGCACAGTCACTTAGATCGTTTTCCTGAAAATCTAGGAGACTTGAGTGAAGAACAGGGCGAACGATTCCACCAAGATATCCGGACAATGGAGGAACGATACCAGGGTCGCTGGGATGCACACATGATGGCTGATTTTTACTGGAGTATTCAGAGTAACACTTCGTTATTCAACAATAGTAGAAAATCGACTAAAAGAAAATTTCAGAGTTTGTAGTTTATAATACATATTTATTTATTTATTTATTTTCTTGTTTTATTTATTATAATAAATGTGAATAATAAAATATAAATTTTCTACTATTTAATTTATTTATTTATTTACATTTAAGCTCATCCAACACAAATGTCTTTCCGAAGAATAGAATCAGTATATTCTAGGTAGGGTTTTGCCAAAAAATACACGAATGTTACTATGTAATGCATTTTTGATGTGAAAATTTGTACATAGCATGGGGAAAATGTTTTCAAAATTCAATCAATCGAAAGAAGAACATTAACTACTCAATTTTATGTATATCAGACAAAAAACTAAAATTTGGTGAAAATGAGCGAATTCACTTAATTGTGAATAAATTCGAAAAAAATCAATCGATTTTTATGATCGATATCTCATTTTGTTCCTATTACATGTGGCTGTGCGATAAAGCAATAAATCTGAACGATTTTTGCCGTTTTCGATTTTTTATGATTTTTTTAAAACAAAAAAATTTGCTATTTTCACGTAAAAAAAATATTTTTTCCCTCAATTTTTTATTATAACTCCGAAACTACTGAGCCGATTGAAACACAATATATTAGCGGATTAAAGGCTATGTAAATTTCAGTTTTTCTAAGTTTATTTGAATAATATCGGACTAATTTTTTTTTAGTTATCATTATTTATGTGGAGAAACGTCTAAAAAAATTTATAATTTTACTTAAAAATTTTTTAAAAAAAAACCTCTCCATAGAATTTCAAAATTGAACCATATTTGTACTACTGGGACCACAATACATCAAAATTGTATAGTGGTTTTCAAAGCCCCTAAAATTTTTTCAAAATTGTTGCCTTGTGTAATATGAGTATGGCTATCGTGTGAAATAAAATTTAATAAGTTTGCTCAAAAACAAAAAAATTTTGAAGATTTAAAAAAAAAAATCGTAAAAAAGTCAAGTTTTTTTCTGGATTTTGTGCAAAAAAATATAGAAAAAATAAAAATGTTTGCAATATTTTAGTTCAGACGAAAACTATACATGTGGAAAGTATGCGGTTAAAATTTGGAGATAATCGGACAAGGTAATCATGTTTAACGATGGTAGCCAGGTATAAAATATTCATATGTTACATATGTATATCATACATAAATAGTATTAAAAATTAATAAAAAAATGTTTTTTGCAAATGTTTTTTAGTGTATTTATTCACCCCAAAAAAATTTTTTTCGATTATCTTAACGCTTTCCTGAACAAATTTTTTAAATTTTCACTCGAATACCGAGCGCGCCAAGTAGGGACATGCCTTAATAAAACGTTAATAGAATAATTGTTTCATTTTTAACATTTTCTTTCTCAAGAAACTTTTTAAATATAAACATTAATTTGGAAATTTTATAATTTCAGAAAATTTTAATGACTATAAGCAAAAATAAGCAGCATATTTCTTGCATATGTAGAAAATATGCAGCATATTTATTGCATATGCTTTTGCATAAAATTTGCATATCATAGATATGGAGTAAAACATGCATTCATGAAGTCAAAATTAGTACAAATCTAAAATTTGACTGCAATCAGACTTCAAATAAATTTTGCATACAATTCCGCTGTCTACTCATTTGTCATGATAAGGAAACTGGTTGCAACTGGACTTATATCTTTTTCGCTGAGAGCAACTTTAAATAGAAGTTTTTCTTTAATATTTTCTACTTTAAGAGAATAAAATGAAGTGTTGCACTCAAAACACAAAATGTGATTTATAACAACAATTAACTAAAAAAAATGTAAAGAGAGCAAAATAAGATCAATTAACGGTAATTTTTTAATTTGCTTTCTTTGGCATTCTTTTGTTACGTGCGCTACTCAAAAACATAATTTTTTATCATTATTTTTGCATTGTCAGGTGCAAGTGATTAAAAATTATAACTTAAAACAAGTTAATTGTATAAAAACTAAAAAAAAATTTTTTTTGTGACAATTAACTAGTTTTTTTTTAATTTCAAAGTTTGTATCGTCACGTCACTGAAAGTCGTCCGACCACTTGTAAAATAAAATATTTTAATTATGTATGTTATAAATTAATCGAGAACACATTAATAGAGTTAGATTAAGTATATTTCTACAAGCAGATAAGAGTTTTCTCTTCGGTAGATTGAGAAATGGAAGAAAGTGCCGAATATCTCTGGTATTCAAAAACTTCATTGCATATCATCTGACGAAAATTTAAATATAAAAGCAGTTCGAAACGTACTTTCTTCAGAAATAAATATTTTTTAAAATGCTATGCGGTATTCAGGACCCTGTCTAATCCGGCACCCCCTGTAATCCGACATGTCTATTATTATTGAATATTCCATTGAGAATCTTCGCTGATTGTATTGATTGAATCATATTATGATTTTTATTCATAATTTTTTATTGTTTCAGTATATACATTTGTTTGTACACAATTATTTCCTAATGTAAAGTTATTATTTTTTGTAAGTTCTATAGCATTAACGACGTTAATTTTGTAATAAAACGTAAGCCCTCTATTGTGTTGTTTAATCAGAGTATAACATATGGAATCTTATCATTGGATCTGTAATTTGTCGGATTACAGGGTACTATTTTGTAAAAAATTCCGGACTATAGGGGTCTGAGGGAGTACTATATCATCCGACAAATTCGATAGTTCAACACGTTTGTCGGATTACCGGGGGTCCACTGTAATAGAAATAACATTTTAAGACAGCAACTTTTTAATTTCAAATTACACTGTTCTACAAATATTTTTTTATTTAATAGACAAGAGCTCCATTTACAATTCTGTAAATGCAGAAAGTCATCATATATTACCACTTAATGAAATATATGCTTGGGATGTCTTGTACAGTTTTCGTGTAGTACAGTGTTATTAATGACCCGAATCTAAATTTACTTTTTTTTTATATATAATAAAATCCTAAAATCAAAATAAAATGAAGAATTTATTGAGTATATTAAAATAGAAAAATATGTTACGTAACGTGTGTATCGTACCGTATCATATTTTGGTTTAAATAAAAATAACTAAAGAAGATATTTCAACGAAACAATTACGAATATAAGAGCTACATTATTCCAGATTATATTAAAAAACAATTCATGAAAAAAAGCGTGTACACTTCGCAGATTTTGTCGTTTTTATTGATGCAGATAAACCCCAGTTCTATTTTTTGTTACGTAACGCGCCCTTTTTTGTTTGCTTATATCTCTGGACCACTAATTCGATCGCTTCCATCTCTTGCACTTATAAAAGTGCTACTAAAGTACCATCCAAAAATAGAAACCGGACATAAAAAGTTTAAATTTTTCTAAACATTTTTCTAAGAAGTTTAAATTGCTTTTTCTTAATTTTTAGCAACATGAAAGGCGTACGAACGTTACGTGCGCGACTATGGAAAGGCCCATATGTAGTATTAGTAACCTTCGAAAATATATAATTTTTGAGCTGTCATTCTTTTGAGCTGTGACTCTTTTGAGCTGTGACTCTTTTGAACTGAGGGTGCTACAAGGCGTATTAAGCTATACTGTGATGAAAATTGTCGCCATGCTGCCTACTCATTAATGCATCACCTGATAAACAACAGAAATAACAAAGCAGCTAGTAAGGATGACCATAAATGTATACACATTCATCAATAAATAATTAAGTAAGATTATCATGTAATCAGGTGAAGAATTATGCATTTCTGAAATTCATATGTAGCATAATATTATTTCTGTCATCAACAATGTGATGATGAGCACACAACAACAGCTGCTAGAGGCCATTAGAATTGGCAATAAATCAGAATAATGTAGCAGTTTGCCATGTTATTGTTTATGCTGTTGTTGTTGTTGTTGTTGTTGTTGTTCCCACATGACCACTTAGCAACTAGTGCAAATTGGATGAAATTTAATAAATCTAAAGAGCAATAACTAAATCATTATGAATTTATAAGTTAGTTGGTAACTTAATTTCTTCAGGAAATAAAATGAGGGCATACTAGATACAAAAATTACTTGTTTCTCTTTCCTAACTGTTTAACGGCACTAAAAGCCAGTTAGTATCTTTTTAGAAAGTTCAAATTTTTATATGAAGATTGAATGAAAATGTTTCTTCAATGCTTATTTAAGCTTCTCCAAAACTTCTCACCAAGTTTAATGAAAATTCAGGATTCGAAAACTTGCAATATCTTCACATAAATATACATCTACATATATAAATATATCACTAAGTTTTGTTATTTTCCCAAGTGGTTGCATGTGAGTGCGAAGCGGAAAAGCAGCTGCTGACCAGATGAAGGTAATGCCAAAAAACATTTTGCAGTCGAACGTGTTTCACTGACAAGCCAACATTTGCGAAAATCAGCTAAAAACACACAGTAAGGATGCGTTCTAAGCGAAACTCATTGTTTGTTCAAAAGTATTTCTTTTTTTTTTTTTTTGTATTTGAAATGCGTTGCCGCTACCAATACTAAGGCAATATGTTGTATAAAGTTTTATTCTGCTAGTGCTTGTGGATTTTATTTTCGCTCTAGATTTCAATGAATGTGCAAAGTTGCATGGAGTTTTTCAGTTTTTGTTATTTTTTCGTAATATTCTGTTTCTTTTTTGTCATATTAGACAAGAAGTTTGCTGACTGGCAAGAAAAAAAAAAAAAAAAAATCAGGTAAGGCACGTAGTTTTAAGCTTGGGACTTTCAACTATTGCTGCAGTGAGAGAAGCAATATCAACAAACTTAGAAGGATTGACAAACACACAAATGAGCTGAAAAATAATAATAAACAAACGAGTAAAAGTTTTGAGTGCTTGTTATTTTAGTTGCTCCCACTGTGCAGTCTCATAACGCAATGGATAGAATAAGAAGTTGTGGCATTGCAGTGCCTTTGGGTTATGTCTTTAAACAAAACAACCCAACCGAAATCTGAGTAAGGATCAAAGAATTAAAAAATGAATGAACATGACTATGAATATGCATATGAATATGAATATGAATATGAATATGAATATGAATATGAATATGAATATGAATATGAATATGAATTTGAATATGAATATGAAGAGTTAGAGTTAGAGCTAGAATTATAGTTAGAGTTAGAGTTAGATTTAGAGTTAGAGTTAGAGTTAGAGTTAGAGTTAGAGTTAGAGTTAGAGTTAGAGTTAGAGTTAGAGTTAGAGTTAGAGTTAGAGTTAGAGTTAGAGTTAGAGTTAGAGTTAGAGTTAGAGTTAGAGTTAGAGTTAGAGTTAGAGTTAGAGTTAGAGTTAGAGTTAGAGTTAGAGTTAGAGTTAGAGTTAGAGTTAGAGTTAGAGTTAGAGTTAGAGTTAGAGTTAGAGTTAGAGTTAGAGTTAGAGTTAGAGTTAGAGTTAGAGTTAGAGTTAGAGTTAGAGTTAGAGTTAGAGTTAGAGTTAGAGTTAGAGTTAGAGTTAGAGTTAGAGTTAGAGTTAGAGTTAGAGTTAGAGTTAGAGTTAGAGTTAGAGTTAGAGTTAGATTTAGAGTTAGAGTTAGAGTTAGAGTTAGAGTTAGAGTTAGAGTTAGAGTTAGAGTTAGAGTTAGAGTTAGAGTTAGAGTTAGAGTTAGAGTTAAAAATAGAGTTAGAGTTAGAGTTAGAGTTAGAGTTAGAGTTAGAGTTAGAGTTAGAGTTAGAGTTAGAGTTAGAGTTAGAGTTAGAGTTAGAGTTAGAGTTAGAGTTAGAGTTAGAGTTAGAGTTAGAGTTAGAGTTAGAGTTAGAGTTAGAGTTAGAGTTAGAGTTAGAGTTAGAGTTAGAGTTAGAGTTAGAGTTAGAGTTAGAGTTAGAGTTAGAGTTAGAGTTAGAGTTAGAGTTAGAGTTAGAGTTAGAGTTAGAGTTAGATTTAGAGTTAGAGTTAGAGTTAGAGTTAGAGTTAGAGTTAGAGTTAGAGTTAGAGTTAGAGTTAGAGTTAGAGTTAGAGTTAGAGTTAGAGTTAGAGTTAGAGTTAGAGTTAGAGTTAGAGTTAGAGTTAAAAATAGAGTTAGAGTTAG
The DNA here is from genome assembly GCA_943735915.1 of Pherbina coryleti. Taxonomy (NCBI): domain Eukaryota; kingdom Metazoa; phylum Arthropoda; class Insecta; order Diptera; family Sciomyzidae; genus Pherbina; species Pherbina coryleti. The sequence goes on along the minus strand of OX030949.1, from coordinate 62,095,602 downwards.
AGTTAGAGTTAGAGTTAGATTTAGAGTTAGAGTTAGAGTTAGAGTTAGAGTTAAAAATAGAGTTAGAGTTAGAGTTAGAGTTAGAGTTAGAGTTAGAGTTAGAGTTAGAGTTAGAGTTAGAGTTAAAAATAGAGTTAGAGTTAGAGTTAGAGTTAGAGTTAGAGTTAGAGTTAGAGTTAGAGTTAGAGTTAGAGTTAGAGTTAGAGTTAGAGTTAGAGTTAGAGTTAGAGTTAGAGTTAGAGTTAGAGTTAGAGTTAGAGTTAGAGTTAGAGTTAGAGTTAGAGTTAGAGTTAGAGTTAGAGTTAGAGTTAGAGTTAGAGTTAGAGTTAGAGTTAGAGTTAGAGTTAGAGTTAGAGTTAGAGTTAGAGTTAGAGTTAGAGTTAGAGTTAGAGTTAGAGTTAGAGTTAGAGTTAGAGTTAGAGTTAGAGTTAGAGTTAGAGTTAGAGTTAGAGTTAGAGTTAGAGTTAGAGTTAGAGTTAGAGTTAAAGTTAGAGTTAGAGTTAGAGTTAGACTTAGAGTTAGAGTTAGAGTTAGAGTTAGAGTTAGAGTTAGAGTTAGAGTTAGAGTTAGAGTTAGAGTTAGAGTTAGAGTTAGAGTTAGAGTTAGAGTTAGAGTTAGAGTTAGAGTTAGAGTTAGAGTTAGAGTTAGAGTTAGAGTTAGAGTTAGAGTTAGAGTTAGAGTTAGAGTTAGAGTTAGAGTTAGAGTTAGAGTTAGAGTTAGAGTTAGAGTTAAAAATAGAGTTAGAGTTAGAGTTAGAGTTAGAGTTAAAAATAGAGTTAGAGTTAGAGTTAGAGTTAGAGTTAGAGTTAGAGTTAGAGTTAGAGTTAGAGTTAGAGTTAGAGTTAGAGTTAGAGTTAGAGTTAGAGTTAGAGTTAGAGTTAGAGTTAGAGTTAGAGTTAGAGTTAGAGTTAGAGTTAGAGTTAGAGTTAGAGTTAGAGTTAGAGTTAGAGTTAGAGTTAGAGTTAGAGTTAGAGTTAGAGTTAGAGTTAGAGTTAGAGTTAGAGTTAGAGTTAGAGTTAGAGTTAGAGTTAGATTTAGAGTTAGAGTTAGAGTTAGAGTTAGAGTTAGAGTTAGAGTTAGAGTTAGAGTTAGAGTTAGAGTTAGAGTTAGAGTTAGAGTTAGAGTTAGAGTTAGAGTTAAAAATAGAGTTAGAGTTAGAGTTAGAGTTAGAGATAGAGCTTTAGTTGGAGTTATAGTAAGAGGTAGAGTAAAAGTTATAAAAAGAGTTACAGTTACTAACAGTCAGAAATAATAAAAAGGATAGAGTTAACGACAAACCTCATTGTACCAAAAATAAGTGAAAGATCACTTTACGGACCTCATTGTACCGTAAACATCGTCCTGCGTTATGAAAATGAATTTATCTTTTATCAAGAACACAACGCATATTAAACTAAAACAACACTTTGTGTTTGCTGACGATTTTTTTACCTGTTGGTTTCAGTAAGAAGAAGCTGCAAGATGTCATCGTCAATAAATTTGCAGAAAGTTTCAGATGGGCTAAAATTTTCTAACTGGGCAACAATATGAACCTTTAAAGTTTCCAAAGAAATAGGTTCTGATTTATTGTTGTGCTTCACAACCCTAGTTGAAGATCCTTTGCCCCGAGACCAAAGTGGTAAGCCAAAAGATTCCATGCTTCCATGCTTCCATGCTTTTGTAGTTTTGTGGAGTATTTGCAGTAGCAGTGACTCAGCACCTTGGGTATCAGCTCCTTCATCTATAGCTCTTTCTGCAGCAGTTTCTACCGTAGAAGCGGCTTCGGCCGAAGTGTTTTGGACTCAGTACCATTTTTAGGGGGGGTAGGGGGGGGGGAGTTGGAGGGTTGTACAGGGCGATGCGTACATTTCTATCGATATAAAGAAAAACTAAATTTATTTGAGGGATTTAACTACCATTTTATTGCTTCTCGTATTTTCTTTCTAACTAATGTAGGGCGAAAGAGAGACGTAGTGAACGACAGGCGAGAAATAGCAATCGTAGTAGACTCACTGTTTACCTTCCTATCTTCGCTTTCTTTTACTTATAAGTTCTTAAGCAAATTAAAAAATGGGAAGTCCCTGGAAAGTGAACGGGCAACATTTGCGGAGCTATTGGGACATTTCATTTGCGGGGGTTGAATTTTAATTCTTGTTTTTCATTAAATGTTTTGCCATTAACTGATACACAATTTAGTACAAACAAGCCCACGTAGTGGCCCGTATGGCCCTTCATACAATCTTTTTTCTATCTTAATTTTGTCTTTGCGATGAGCCAAAAGCAAAGAACGCCTGCAAAAAGCAACAACACAAACCTTACTCGTTCAGTGTTCAGCATATTTTCCAGCGAATTTTACAAAAACAAATGCATGCAAAGCAAAAATAAAAAAACGCACACTCGATGATGTCGATGCTGAAGCTGACTGTCCGGTTACTTGTGTGCGAGCTATTTTTCGTGACATGTGATTTTATTGCATTGTAATAGTTTTTTTTTTTTTTTGTTTGATTTTTTGCCAAACGCAGCGATGAACAACATTTTATGTTTGTTTTTTAAGCATTGGCCCGCTTTTAAAATTTCTTGGGCCCCACTGATTTTGTAGGTAGTTAGGTACATTGGTTAGATAATAAATGCGTAAAATATTTAATTATTAGTAATAGTTCTGCAACCGTTTTGAAGTTTTCTATTAATTCAATAAATGATACGCAATTGAAAATAAGTCCATTTATGATATAAAAGAGGTCGCCAAATACATGACTCGTCCAGGGAGTCTTAGTGGTAAAGGTCCTACCCTGTTTGGACTGGTCTACTTTTGGTGGCAGCGTCTTGAGACGCACACACTATTGCAGCAGTTCTTCGGAATGCAATTCCTCTGCTAACAGTGACTGGGGAAACAGCTTCTGGGGCAGCAAAATCTTCAATTGATGATTTAAACTCAATTTCGACATGACCAGCTACTTCGATTATACATTCTTGATCCCTATTAGATAAAACCTCACCGTCGAAAGTTTCTTTAATAGTCAAAGAGTCCACTTTATCGGGAGAGCATGCAACAATATTGTCGATATTTTCGTCCTCATCATCGTTCCACTTTTTGATAATACCTAAAAGCTCACTTGCTTTTAAAAATCGACAGCTAGCCATGATAACTAAATTCAATTTTCTTTTCTCTTCTTTCTAATCAAATTTGCTAGAGATTAATTTTTAACACGAGCAAAAACAGCTGACAGATGATGGGCATGACATGACAGGGTTGCACGTTGGTTGCACACGTATTTGGCCAACGTACGATTTTTCGTAGACCAATTTTCGCATTGAAATAAATAAGAGGAATTATTCCTTTTTTTCAAAAATAGTTCGGTTTATTGCATGTAGTAAAAACCCATTTTTTAATAGAATTATAATATTTTATATATATTTAAATTTCAGGAGTAACCTTTACAAATAAGTTTTTTTTTTAAATCCAAATATTAAATATATTGTTAATATTAAAAAACATTTATATATTTTTTATTGAATTTTAAGAAAAAATTTAAAAATGTTCAACCTAAAAAGAATTGGAATAAATTTTAACCCCCAAGTAGTTTCTAAAACTTTTGAAAAAAGGAATTAGTTAAGGAGTTCGAATTGTGTGGGAGCTACCCGGAAGTCATAGACCACTTATATATTTTTATATATTTTCTAGAAAAATGTTTTAATAAAAGTCTTCTATGTTCAAGTAATGGGTCGATGTTGGAAGCCACCTATCGCTATAAATTTGTTCAAAAGACACCGAGTCAAGCATATTCTGAAAGCTTGAAGGGAACAATATTGTTCAATGGTCTGGAATCTATTGAACATACACGAACAGAAATTGATTTTTTTATATAAAGATGTCTACGTATTAGTGCACCCTTTACCTTTTGCTTGAACTGAGCTACATACTGCCAAATTTTTAAACAATATGTTAAGGTGTGTGCGTTACTTTTGTTATATAATGTGTGTGTTTGTTTTCTAGATGGTTGAAGGCTTCAGTGCTTCTTGGGCTGTATATTATTTACGACAACATTAAAAACGCAGGGTATATAAAAAATATTTGCTTGAAATAAAAAAACAAAATATTTGTTAAACCTTTGAAAGACTGAGTACTTACAAGGACGATATCACGATATGACGATATGGGAACATATATGAGAAATCTAAGAGAGCATGAAATATGCTTTAATAAAATTTTAAATGCAAGGAAATAAGCTTACATCTAGCTTAATGCAGAGCTTTCTACCCATAGATTTAATTCATTTTAGCTCAGTTAAAGTTATGACAAGGAAAAAACTCAAAACTCTCAAAACTAACATAGCAGCAATGAACAACAACAAAGCACAAAAATACGAAGAGCAAACAAAACAAAGAGCAAAACAAAATAAAAAAATATTTCAATTTGACATTTGATTAAATTCAATTTATTCTTGCTTTGCTGAGAAAGTATTCAGAGAAAAGCAGAAAACTGCGACCTGAACATAAACTAAATACAGCAAAAAACCAAAAAACAAAAAAAAAAACACAATGAACAGGATTGGTCGAAGAAAATGAGAAAAGTTAAGCAGAGATGTAGTTGCAGATCCACGAAGAAAAGCTGAACAATCTAGTAGGTGAGTCGGTCGTGCAAGCCAAGCAACAGCACACAAAAGAATATATTAAAAAAAAAAACACAAAACGAAGAACAAAATACAAGAAAAAATATTATAAATAAGAATTTAGTACAATAGCAAAACCTGCAAAATAAAATAATAAAAAAAAAATAATTGGCTATAAAAGATATACAAGGCAGCGTTTATAAAAAGGATAATGAAGCAAAAACAAAATTAGTGCAATTAAGATAAATATCCACTTTGCTTAATCCTTAACGGAAATTGCTTTTATTTCACTTTTTATAGCAAAAATTTCTAAAAAAAGGGTGTGGAAAACTTTCGAAATGTTGTATCCTGTGAGCATTAAACGCTTGCAGCGTTTGCAAAACTACTTAAATGCGAACAAGTACTTTAGAGAATTTTTCCCCCAGGAAACAAAATCTTGAAAACAAACACATATAATATAGATAGTTGTATTTATATCGAAGTGTGCATGTATTTCAAGATGTACACGAAGAGAAATAATATTCTTATATTAAGCAAATATTTTTCGTGATCTAAGATAATTTAAAATGAAGCCTCATTTGTTCAAATCAAGAAAAAAACTTTAATTAAGAAAAATAAATATTTAATGAGCATTTATTTCTAAAATTGAGTAAAATAAGTGAATAATGATGATGATGATACTGACAATGAAATGATAATAGTGATAATGATAATGATACTGATAATGATAATGATAATGATGATGAAAATGATAATTATAGCACAATTCTTGGTTAATACCTGCACAACAATTTTTGTTGGTGCAGAGAGCGAGAGAGCTACAAAAACAAACGTCGAAAATTGTAGTAATACGTGTGTGAACACCACTGCTCTAGAACCTGGAACAAGACTTGAATGAAGAAAATATTTTTTTAATTTAAGCTATCGCAGAGAAATTTTATGGTTTTCAGCAAATTGTTTACTTAAATCTAAGAATGATAGAAACCAGATTACACGCTCCGGAAATGAGAGAGAGAGAGAGCATGACGTCATCCAGCGCTATTGTCAGACTTTGGAATAATTTTACTTTTACACCCACGCCTAAATATGTCTTTTTGATTTTTATAAAATGTATATAGACCTCCTAAACCTATGGTGCTATAAAATTTTGTTGGTCCCGAATGGTTTCGGAGATAAAAATCATGAAAGTTAAAAAAGTTGATATTTTTTCTTATACGAAAATATCCATATTTTTATACAGAAGAGTAGTTATTTTTACTTTACTTTTCCGCAAAAATTTATTTTCAATTTCGTCAATTTGCCTGAGCGATGGCACATTTGCATTTGTTTTTGTTAAGCAGAAGCGCTGCGTGACGTCATGCATTCAATTGAGAAAGAGAGCATTAGATAAAGGAACTGCGGAACGCGTAATCTGGTTTCCATCGGTTTTGACTTGAATCAAGCAAATTTTTCTCACTCCAACTTATATCGGCATGCTTATAATTTACAACATGTTCACAAGAAAACATGCACTACGACATGGCACGCAGGCCAAGTAAAGCAGGGGTGCGCAAAATTATACATTCACATTTTATGTTTGTATTGCAAAGCTTTTGTTTTCAAAGCTTGCACTGAACGAAAAGCACTAGTTTGTTCATTCGTGCGACCACAGCATACGATCAGGCGTTGTGCGAATTTCATGCTGTATGGTTGCGGTTGCTTGCTACTGCGTTGCCTTATTAAACACGATATCGTATTCGTTATGACATAATTTATAATGTCTTTCTACATAATATTTTCTTAGACGTGTCTCCTTGTGGTGACACACCATGCATTCGGCCTCACCAAAAAAATTTTCTACAAATAAGAATTCAATTTCCCAATTTATATCAAACATTTTGGCATGTACATAAAAATAAAATCAAAGCGTAATGATGAAGACAACCTGCTTGCACAAAGTTAAAATATCGACTGAACGAACAAACGCAAGAATGGTAGCTTGTCGTATTCAATAAGGCCACGCAAAAGCAAACGACCGCAAGTAAACAGCATGATGTACTGAACACATTGACGACGACAGCAACATTACGACATCTGTCAAATTTTTTTACATGTATTTCTTATGGAGAGAATTTGGTCTAATGTCGCAATGTCGTGTCGTCGATATAAAACTATTCCTAATTTGACAGCTTGTCGTCGCTGTCGTCGTCAATGTGTTCAGTACATGAAGCTTGCACAACGACTGATCGCATCGAATGAACGAACAAACGCACTAACAGTGTTGCCAGATGGTCCGATATATCGGATTTGTTACGATTTTTAGCATTGGATACGATGATCCGATATTTGGCCAAAATTCCTCAAAATGTTACGATTTTAGGTAATATAGATCCCACGTCCGATTTTACATATATGTATTTCTTTATGTATATGAAATGAAAAAAATTTCAAATAAAAAAACATGGCGCTAACTTTGAAGCATTATTTTTAATTAAATATCATTGGTAGCACTTCTGATCACGAATGTCAACATAAAGAATGACAATTTCATTCGCTGCATTGTTTTCAAAACTTTTCTTTGTGTTTGAATTATTTGCTGTTATATTTGTGCTAAACTGTGTCGTGGTTGAAAATAAATCTCTTATTTGGATATAGATAAATTTCTGATTAAAAAGGTAAAAAAACTAGTTAATTATTGTTGCAACATAAATGCACGAGTTTAATAATAATTTTTACTATTCTGTTAAGGTATAAGTAGTTTGTACCCCAAATTGTGCAGAGCAAATGCTCTAATTTTGTATGTTTGTAGTATTAAATTGCTTAAAGAAATGGATTATGTAGAAAATGTAATTTATTTAAATGAATAAACCTAATAAACCTTAAATGTGGATCATACATCTATATTGTGTTTTATTTGTCTTCCTTCCGACAAACGCGACGAAAATCCGACGGGCTGAAAGCAAAAGTTACGATGCGAAATTTTTTTCCCTGGCAACACTGCGCACTAACCATGAACCAAGAAATAATACCCAAATCGCAAAGGCGCGTTAGGTCGGTCGCGCTTTGACAGCTAAAGTAGAAACAACGAGTTGTTATGAAGCAATCCATAATTCGACCTCAAGCTTTGATCGTAGTTTGTATCGTAAATATCGTCGAATCTCGTAAGAAGGGGTAAAGTACGATCAAAGCGCGAGCTGCTGAAAAAAGTTGAGAAGTGTTCAACTTGGTCGTGCGTTTGACATTTGCCGATAGCGCAGGGTTGTATTTTCCTTGAGTTGGCTAAATATATGAGTATTGTTGAGTTGTAGTAGGTAAGACATGTTTGCATGGGATTTGTTGTTTCATGAAAATATTTTGTATTGAATGTAATTTAATTTTGACTTTTTTACAAGATAATTTCATTCATAACATCAGTGGCTGCTTATGTTACGGTTGTTGCCTTGTTTGAAGCGAATATTTTTCAGTACCTGCTCGTGTTGTTGTTGATGCTGGTGTTGTTGTTTATATCGACTCATAACCGCCAAAATATCTTAAGCGACATAATATCCGATTTATGTTTTTTGATGAAAATCGATAATTTGCGATGGTTTACATCGTCTGTCAAAATTTCATAGGTGTACGAAATTAGATTATGAATTTAAACCAAAAGCAATTTTAGCTTAAGTACACTAAGGGAAAAAAATATTAAATTTATCCAAAAACTTTTTTAATTTATCCAAAAAGCGAGTCATTTTTGCACCAATAACGCATTTGCATAAATCGACTACGTAAATATTTAAAATTAATTTAAAAACTTTTTTAATTAAATAAAATATTAAAATATTTAAACAGAAATAAAAAAAAAAATTATTAAAATTATGCACGAATTTTTTAAATATCTTTTAAAAATTTACTATTTGAAAATAAAACTATCACATCTAAAGGAAATTTATATAAAAAATATTGAAATTAAAAGAATATATTCAAATATTTCTCACGAGCTGCGTCCATTAATGCCATTAGCATGGTTACTTTATTTTCTTTTTTCGTTCCTTGATATTATACTATTTTTGACAGCCGGAGCAATATTATGGCACCAAATGTCATAAATAATATAAAACTATAAAACGAAAAATTATAAAGCAATATATGCAGGCAAATGACAATCTGTGCGACAATTTCGTGGGAAAATGTCGAGTTGTTACTACAACCTACATAATCGCATAAGCAATCGCTCATATGTACGACCAAATATTTCTGTTATATTACTCTTGCAACAAAAACGAAATGAGAACTATAAGAACTAAGGTTGCAACTGCAAGAGAACAGAGTGCGATGCTGTTGCTGCTTGTCGGAATATGTGTGTACGTGTGCGATGCTGTTGCTGCTTGCTTGTATGAAATATGTGTGTACGTGTGTGGTATAAATAAAATTCAAATACGGGAAAAAAACGAGTTGTAGGGAAAATATTTGATTTATCCACGTAAATATTTAAATAAAATTGATACTCAGGCGTGGATAATGTTAATATGCATTATTTCCCTTAGTGTACACACTACATGTTTGTTTACATTTTTCATGACAGCAAAGTGTCGCTTAAGATGAAATTCTCTAAAAGAAATTAATCAATATAAGAGATAAAATTATTAAAATAAAATTAATAGCAAAGAGATAAGAGATAAAAAATAAAATTAATAGCAAAGATAATTAAAAAAAACCTTCTCCTGTAAAATTTTCTTTTTGGCGCTTAAGATATTTTGGCGGTTATGAGTCGATATGTATGTGAATTTGTACGTGTTTTGTTGATGCTGCTGTTGTTTATATGTATGTAAATTTGTACGTATATAAATAGATATCAGTTGCTTAAGTTTTTTTCGTTTGTTATTGTTTTTGTTAATCTTCAGAAATGTAATACAACATATAACTTAGATGTTTATTTATTATATAAATAATATAACTTCTACGCTGGTTAGATATGCAGAAACATTTATTTATTAAACACAATAAATTGTAATTATTTTCTTTATTATATAAATAATAAAGCATATAACAGCATATAATTTATTTATCAATAGCGACGGCTATTAAAATATGGATAGCTAAAATAAATAAAGAAATACAGCCATCATTTACTTCTACCACAAACATTGTGATTGGGGATTTCAGACTTTGTGGGATTTTTTTGGCTTGACTGCGTACAGTGGCATCATCTAAGTGACAAACGCACGACATGCTAACGCGACATTATGATTTCAAAATTATAAGGTCGGGCGTTTTGACAGTTCATCCCGTAAAGTTGACCAAAGTACGTTCAAAGTACGGTCAAAGCGCGACCGACCTAAAGCGCCTTTGCGACTTAGCCTTTAAGGCTAAAGATCATGCAAAGAAAAGAGCCGCCATATTGTAAACAAAACAAAGCTGGTAGGTCTCATGGTATAATAATACAAGGTAGCATTGACAGTTGCTTGGGAAATCATATACTGTCAAAAAATATACTCAAAAAGAGAGCGCTCACAATCCGCCATTGAAAACACAAGCAATGTTGAAAACGTTGAAGTGAAAAAAAACAACAACCACAGCAGCTGCTGATGTATTTCCACAAAAAGCTGTTTTTGACAGTTTATGTTTTCCTGTTGAAGAGAAAATAAGCAGTTGTCAATGCTACCATGTATTATTATACCATGGTAGGTCTGACGTCATCGGTCACAAATTGTTTTGTTTACGTGTAGCGATTATATGTGAAAAATTATTTCTTGAAGTTTAAAAGAATTATTAGTGTTAATAATTCAGTAATTTTTTGTGTTTTTTATAAAAATGAAGTGTGCTGTAGCGACGTGCAATAATTGGAACAGCAAAAAAAAATTACTTTAAATTTCGTTACTGCATGAAAATATAAACAAAGTATTTAAACACTTTTTTCGAGAATTAAACTTGTTAATTTTATAATTTTCCACTTTTATTTAAGTTTTCACATGTTTTGCATGAAAAACGTATGCAATATAGCTTTTTTTGTGACTAATGACGAGGCACTGCTTATTGCTTGATCTTGTCTTGTTGGTTCATGCGCACTAACGATAAGTTGTCGTGCTTAATAAGGCAGCGCAGTAGCAAGCAACCGCAATCACAGAGCAACAAGTTCGCGCAGCGACTGAATAATAATTCAGTGTAATAGTCCAAACCTCGACTGAAAAGCTTTTTTAATTAAAAGCTGTCGTATGCGTGTGAAAGCTATCCGCCCATGGGCGTCCTTTTGAGTACTCCTGAAGTAGTGACAAATTAGACACTGCGCCTTCGAACCATGCCATAGTTCGTCAGTCCGCACCATTAAAAACATGTTTTCATGTAAACATGTTGTGAATTATAAGCATGCCAATATAAGTGGAAGTGAGAACATGTTTGCTTGGTTAAAATAAGAAAATGAAGTTTTTAATATCAAGCAAAATATTTAAGTATTAAGCAAATTGTTTACTTGAATCAAGCAAATTATTCTAGTTTTCAGCAAATTGTTACTTGAATCAAGAAAATTTTTCTTACTTCAAGCCAATTAGTTTTGAATATCGAAAAAATATTCTTGAGTTTTTAGCAAATTTTTCTTGAATTAAGCATTTTTTTCTTAATATCATGTGTTTTAAATAATGCTTGAATTGAGAAATTTACGCTTGTGTGTAAACCAGTGATGGTCATGAAATTGTTTCCCATAGCCCGCGGGCATCGTGTGTTGTTGAGCTTTTGCCCAGAAAGTAGCAATCGGCTCGCTGTGTTTGTACACTGCGTAAAAGTTTGTTTTTTCTGCTTTGCTTTAAATTTGAAGTCAGTATGCTTTGAGCGCTCATGTGGTGTGGAAGTCACTCGTTGTTTTATTTATGTGCGTAAATATTTATAATTTTTCAAGAAAAACAATACGTTATTTTTTTCACTTTTACCTTTTTTGATGTTTTATATGTTAAAATAGCGAAAAACAAACACAAAAATAAAAAAGAATGATTATATTGAAATCCAACTCTCGACAAGATTTCTTTGCACCAAATGTTGTGAGAGCTTTTAACAACTTATTGTTTCAGTGTAAAGCTGTGTACTCGGATAGCTTTCTTGTTTGTTGTTTGAACCGTGCTTTGATCACCACTGGTGTAAACTGATAGCCTCTTTGCTTGATTCCAGCATAGAATGCTTGATTTTTTTCTCTCCGTGTACATGTATTGGGCTTACAAGCAAACACTCTGGGGGAAACTTATTTTTATGCTTGTTTTATTTGTGGCAATTTGTCTTAACTTCCTGTCTATCTATGTTTATCTATTAATATTCTTAGCATTTACAATTATTTTGTAAATATCTGCTGTAAACATGCTAAGAAAAGTGTTTGTGTAAATATCTGTGCAATCGTTCAGATAAAGAGAATAACAAAAAAAAAAAAAAAATAAAAAATATCTTTCAAAATAACAGCATCTCAAGGCGTTAAACAAGTTTTCGTTGTTCTTAAATATACCCAATAGATTTGAATGTATTCCCTGCACTCATGTCACAGCTGTTTACACTGTGTCACTTGTTTACATGTGTTTGTAAATGTTACTTTTCTGATGTGTGATATATAAGTAAACGATTAGAAGTGATGCTTAAATACACACATGGACAAAATAATAGGAACATTCAAATTGTTTAAGAGCATTTTATTTTTGATTTTTAAGTGATTTTTTGAGTATTTTTCTTGGTAAAGGTTTGTTGTTGGAACATGTTGGCAATATTTTTGTAACAGTTTGTATCATAAAGCGGACAAAATCATTTTACTACGGAAGTACTCATTTTACGAAATCAAGAGAATAAAAGCTTAGGACAAAGTGATCGCCAAATTATATTCCGATTTTCTCTTGCAATTTTGTTGCAAATGCCCTGCAATCAAATTAGGCGAGAGAAACTAATGGCAGATCAAAAACCAAAAACTTTTCACATAACAGAATGTCGGTCTTTCTAAAAACGATCCATTGGTGATTGTGACAGTTATCGACAGTGCAGTGTTCTACAGAATTGAGCGTAGGAGACCATAAAAGGAAAATAAACCTAGAAAATTATAAGAAAAGTTAATTTGCTTAAAAAAAAAATTGGCGTTGAGGTTAAATTTTCGCAAAAATTTAGTTAAAGTGCTGAGGACCTGAGGAGTTAAAAAGAATTAACCAAAATATCGTGTGGAGCAATGAAACAAAAAATGTTTACTTTTTTCATGACAAGGACGGCGCACAGTGATGCGATTCATACAAGTAAGACGGAAAATATTATTTTGTGGATTTTTTTGGTAGTTTTCAATGTTTTAGGTATAGGAAAATACAAAAAAAAACCTATTTCAGAAATTTTGGACAAGGGGGCGTGGCAGCTGCCATACAGCTGAAATATAATTTGAGCTATATCTTAGAAATTTGATAAGCTACGACAACAAAATCAAACGTAGATTTTTTTTATGTGATTTCCAAAAAGAAAATAATATTTTGGCGTGATTGGAGAAGTGGGCGTGGCAGCTGCCATAGAGCATAATAAAATTGTTCGCTATATCTTAGAAATGAGTTGAACTACAGTAACAAAGTTAAACGTAGATGTCTTGTATGTAATTTGAAAAAAAGTGAAAAAAATTTCAGCGTGATTTAGCAAGTGGGCGTGGCAGCTACCATACAACTTAATCACATTTTTCGCTTTAGCTTAGAAATGAGTTAAGCTACGATAACAAAATTAAACGTAGATATTTTGTATATAATTTGCAAAAAGAAAAAAAAATTTCGGTGCGATTGAACAAGTGGGCGTGGTAGCTGCCATACCTGTGGACTATATTTTGTCCATAACTAAAAAATGAGGAAAGCTATGAAATATTTCGATATACAAACTTTTCTCTGAAAAATAAAGGTCAAGTTGGAAAATGAATCAAATCGGATGGAAACCCCGCCTACCTCACCCATACAAAGTGACTTTATTAAAAAGGTAGAATGTCTTAGAGTTCTACAAAAATTAATATATGGACTTGAAATTTTGCGTATAAGCTTCGATATTTAATATGCACTCTGAGTATGAAATTCAACGAAATCGGGTGAAAACCACGCCTACCTCCCATGCAAACTGACTTTGAATATACTTTGGTTCGGTCGTGGGGGGCTATTTTAATTTCGGCCCAGTCGAAGATCATTGCTTACTAGTTATTAATTAAATTTACAATGAATATTAAAAGCACTAGCAGCTTAGGCTATCGACTTATCACAATTATAAAAAACAGTCGAAACTTGGTTTTGAAATGTAAATAAATAGCATTTTTATGACCATCAAACAGGTAATAAAACACGGAAACCAACCATTTGCGCACCTTGTCACTTTTGAAGCTTAAATAAGACATAATAATAGTCAAATAAAAAATATATTTTTGCAAATATAAAATGGTCCTTTTTTTAATATTACAAAATATTTTATCAATTTTTGCGTTTTTTAAAAAAAAATCCTCAGTTAAAATATTTTTTTTTAATTAATATACATATATTACAATATTTTTTTTTTAGTGTAAAAATATTTTGTAATGTGTTGAGAATATTTAAGCACCATATACAGTCTAGTCGACCTCAAATTCAATACATTTCATACTAAACGGTTAGGTCCTAGTTTATACATGCATTTTTAGGACCATCAAACAGGTTAAAAAACAAGGCAACTGGCCATTTGCGCACCTTGGCACTTTAAGAACTCAGAGTAGACATAACAATGGTTAAATAAAAAATACATTTTTGAAAATACAAAATGGTCCTTTTTTTTATTTTCCAAAACATTTCACCAAATGTTAATTTTTTACGGAGTTATATCGATAAATACCGTTTTATAGCGCAAACATTTTAAAAGATAGGTTATTGAACATATTTTATTTAAAAAGATCTTATCTTTTTCATAAAGTATGGCGATTTTCAATTCTTTTGGGTACTGGGAAATATTAAAAAAAAAAGTAAGTATAACTAGAAAACTCATAAGCAAAAACTTAAAAAAATCACTTTTTGGGTCAAGAATTTCAAGATTCAAGAAGGTCAAGAAGGTCAAGAAAAATTCAAGAATTTTTGCATTTTTTGTAGAAAGCGCATGTAAATAAAAAAATTATTTTTGAGATCAATGGATATTATTTAACAGTTTTAAATATGTAAAATGTAAAAATTTTTTTCCGTCTAGCATGCCCTTTCGCATCACTGTGCGGCGTTAGGAATACCTATTTTGTGCATGCTTTCTTTTTAAAATAAAAAAAAAACTTAAGCAAGGTGGAGTTAATAATTTTTTTTGGTATGGTATGGGTCCAATACATCGAATAAGCAATACCATGAACCGATTCGAGAAAAAGACGTGTCGAAATTAGACATGTCTGAACAATAATATTCAAATAGTAAGGAATATATTATGTCTTACCTTGGCTAAAATACGCCCAGAGTCGTGGTGTTCACTACAAAATATCCAAAATTATGAAAGTTTTTGACGTAGAATACGTCATTCTCGGAGGTAAGTAGGGTGGTTGATAGTGATAGGTGTCGGTATTTATATCACAATTTGAGCCTTTGGTGTACCTTAAGTACTGATCGTACAATGTTGATGTTAGCACTTGTTGATCTGCTTGATCCTCACTGGGAGAAAAACTTATGTTTGAACTCTCTTATTTATATGAATATTACACAATTACATGAAGTATAAAGCCAATACTTGATGTTTTTGTTTGCTTAAGTTTGCTACCTATTTATCGACAGCTTCCGGTTTTATCGAAAAAACCATAAAATTTATATGGGAGCCCCCATAAGGAGTGGTCGGAGGGAATAGGTGTCAAAGGCAAAAATGTTCCTTTTGCAAAAGTAATGGGGGTCAGTGATACATATAAACAGTTTCCGGCACAAAAACCATAAAATTTGTATCGGAGCCCCCCTAAGGAGTGGTCGGAGGGAAAAGGTGTCAAAGGCAAAAATGTTCCTTTTGCAAAAGTAATGGGGGTTCGGTCATACACATTAACCCTCTCCGGCACTCTCTTAAAGGTCATATGCTCAGGTGTATGGAATAAATATACAAAAACCATAAAATTTGTATGGGAGCCCCCCTAAGGAGTGGTCGGAGGGAATAGGTTTCAAGAGCAAAAATGTTTCTTTTGCAAAAGTAATGGGGGGTCGGTCATACATATTAAACCTCTCCGGCACTTTCTTAAACGTCATATGCTCAGGTGTATGGAATAAATATACAAAAACCATAAAATAAACTACTGTATCTTTTTTTATTTTGATGACGTCAGTTTGCTTGGGATATGGTAGTTTTCATGCAATACATCCAAATTTTATACTCATTATAAGTTGTCAACATCAGAGCCTATGTGTTAAATATCCAGTTAATCCATTAATTTTGGTGGAATTTATGAAATTTTTGCTTCTTTGATGACGTCAATTTGAGCAATATGCGAAGTTTACAATCAATTTGCACAAATTTCAAACTCAGAGAGCATATTTAAAATCAAAGCTTATGTGTGGATCAAGTAACCAGATTAATTTTTGTGGGAATTTAATAAATTTTATCGTTGTGATAAAATCATGTTGTATGGTGGGTAGGCCTGGTTTTCATTTAATTTTATCAAATTTTAAACTTAAAGCATGTATTTCATCTTAAGGGGGGGTTACAAATCATAGGTTACAAATTAAAAAAAAATTTTTTTCGGGATTTTTTTTTCATAGAAGAAAAAAAATATATCGTTTTCAAATTTTGCACATATATTTATTAACATTTAAAGAATACAAGAAAATTTTTTTCAGAATTATTGAAGCGGTTTTTGATATTGTTTGATTTTGTTAAAAAAATGCCAAAAAATTGACGGTGTGCAGTATATCACCAGTCTGGAACATCTGAGGAAAAAATAAAAAAAACAAATTAATTCTTGTTTAAGTGGCCACCACCTGAACTCATGTGATTTCGCCAAATTATGTGCATGTCAAAGCTTGTGTGCAAAATATCAAGTTTTTAAACGAATTTTTGTTAAATTTTAAGAGATGTAGAAATCGTTTTGATAGGGTAACAGTTATGTATGACAGATACACCGAGAAAAAAGCTTCTGCAAAATTAACAAAAAATCTAGTATAATTTATAAGATGTGTTTGGCAATTTTCAACCTTACATGTTTAACTAACCGATATTGATTTGGATAAATTAACTAAGTATTTTTTAATTTAAACATTATGGCTTCGGCAGTTTAAATTAGTGTGCTTACTACAGGCAACTTCTGAACAGGCCGTACCGATATCCGCAGCTGGTCTCCAAGGTGAAGAGTCTCTAGTCGATACAACAATGTAGGTAAGGGAAGTCGGCAAATTAGGTCCGTAACTTCGGGATAAGGATTGGCTCTGAAGATTGAGATAGTCGGGCTTGATTGGGAAGCAATAACATGGTTTATGTACTCGTTCTGGATAAATAGAGGTTTTCGGATCTTGTTCCCTGGATAGCTGTTCGTAACCAATTGTAAAACTTTCTTGCTAAAATTTTTAAGGAATTGTCGAAAGTTAACGTATCGGTGGCATTTGAGCTTCAATTCTTATGTCAATTGGATCGTAAGCGGATATTTACTCAAGTCTTTTCGTAAAATACGCCAATTCCTTGTAGACGACGAATAGACCTTCAATTCTGTCGCACTTGCAGCAACACCGGCAATAATCTCTTTGGCGGCCTCGGTAGTCGAGTAGGTAGCGTGCTTGACTGCCACCCCGGAGGTCACCGATTCAAATCCCAGTCAGTCCATGGTCTTACGCTTTAACTTTTCTTCCTTTAGTTTTCTTTATGTCAAATCAACTGAAATTGAAAATTCATCAATATCTAGTACCACATAAAAGTTGTTGTTGGGGGTCTGAATTGTTGGAACGATTGTTCGGTCGTTAGTAAAATCAACCAAAATAAAGGTAGATGCACTGCCTGGATAATAGGCAACGATTCAATTGATAATGTTTCCAACATCTCTGCAGATAATCATAATTTTCTTTAGATACATCTTTTTACCTATGTTTTTTGTCTATCTGTGTTTGCTATTTCTTCTCTTTTATGTGCAGCATTCACTTTAACGATATTTTTTATTTACAAAATGTTTTTGGTTACACCCGTGTGATTTTTTCTTTCAATTGATTGCCTGTATACACCTTTTTTTAATTTGTACTTATTCAAAGCTAATGCTGGCACCTATTATTTTGACTATGTGTATGTAACATAAATATCCGTTTTTCTTACTCTACATTGCCTACATTCAGTATTCGGTGCTATAAAAAGCGTTTTAATTCTCTCACCTAATCAAGCAATTTGACGTAGTGCCACACAATAAACTACTCAAAGATAAATTGCCAGATATAAATTAGAAAAGGTAGAATGGCAATTACCAAATGCCATTAAGGATCATGTGGTTATGATAAAAAATGTATGTATCTGTGGACAATCTAAGTTTTGTTTCCTAATTATAATAACAATAAAACATGTCAGCATATTCAAATGTATGTCAGTTAATCGGATCAATTAGTCCTTTGTTGATTTTAGTAATAGAATTTAATTTATCCTTATATAATTTTAAAATACCTTAAGGTAGCCGGGATTTGTTTACAAAAAGTCTGATTTCTTAAACAAATTTACGTTAACCGAATCATTAAATTCATATTCGTAGACATGGGTGAAGGTTGGTCATCGTTTTCAATATTATTTAATGTAATCTTTTATTTATTCTTTACTGTATTCTTTAATCCTTAAATCCATAGTGTGCCATATACGGCACAAACAAAGAATTTATCGCCATGTCTGAACGAGAGTAATTGTGGGAACAATTATAAACCTTTTGGGTCACACAGATTTAAAGCTTTCTTTCTCTTTAAACCGTTATACTTACAGAATTCAGCTGACTGAATTATTTGGAGCAAAAGTGAATAAATGTTGAATGCAAAAAAAAAAAAAGCCATACATTTAAGGGTTAATGTAGTATCTAACTAATAGAACAAAAAAAAAAAAAAAAAATTGGTGTACAGAATTATGAAAAGATATTTATTTAAGGGCACCCTTTACCTTGGTGACCCAAAGTTGAAGGTCTCCCTAAAAATTAAATTACACTAAAATTATAAAAGATATCGACAAACGGGTTTTTCGTTGAACATATATAATATAAAACTTTGTTAAAAAATATTTGTTATTGTTGTTGTTTTTTTATGTCATGTCAAAGTAGACCAAGAAAAAAAAGGTATCCTGCTGGTTGTTATCAAAAACTTTGTGTGCATCATGTGAAAATAAAAATCAAACCGGAAATATGTTAAGCACTAATGCCGTTATCGCCGGTACTAGAATTAAGACGGTCTTTCAAAAAATAATATTCCAAAAGTAGCTGCCAAATGTCAAGATTTTAAATAAAGTTATTTGTTAAGATTTGCAATAGGTCCAGAGTTATACTAATAGTAGGTTTGGAGCTATCCTAATGATTCTAGTCTAGACGAGAATGACGGTTGTTTAAAGTATAACTTTAAGTCATAGAAATAAAATATAAGGAAGTGGTGTTCTATTCACACATACTATGCGTGTGTTGAAGAATTTTTCAAGCGAGATAGAGCATGATTTTTTGACATAAGCTCTTACACATCAAAACAAAGAAAATGAGTGGTGAAAAAACATTAAAATATTAAATAATTAGCGATTGTCATCGCTATAAATTGTATTAAAATGAACATAAATAAAATAAATAATTAAATAAGCATGCGTTGTGCCGTGAAAAGTTGTGAAAGTTCACAAAAAACACATAATAAGTAGGTTTCATTTCACAGGTAATCTTGCTTTATAGTTTGTTGGTTTCCCGCCATTTGTGTGAATGAGTCATGTGCAAGAGCTTCTGTCAAAACACAGTTCAGCTTCATGAGCGCATTCATTCGTTAGGGTGTTAAGCGATAGGGCCCTTATTTTTTTCGATTGAAGATAAGTTTTAATCAGGGACCGTAACTGTTATAACTTTTTTTCAAATAAGTCGGTAAATAATGGTTATTTTTACCGATTTTTTTGTTTTTTTTTTGTTATTATTTACTTTTATTTATTCGTTTAAAAATGTTTATTTTTCGGTTACAAATAGAAGTTAAAATATCACTTATTTTTTCGGTCAAAAATAAATTTTTAAATATGACTTCTTTTTCCGGTCAAAAATATATATATATAACAGTGATGACTTCTTTTTCCGGTCAAAAATATATATATATGACAGTGATATTCTATATTCAATACTAGCTTACCCGGTACACGTTTTTTGCACCCGAAAATATGCTAATGAGCCGAATGGCTAGTCGTATTTTGCATAATTTTTTAAGTGTCTTGTCGGGACAAAATTTGTCCCGTATTTTTGACATTTTTGTAAAATATCTATGATTTCAAATACGCATTCACATGAACTGAGACAATAAGAAAAGGAGTGTTTCCTTTAAACCGAAAAAATAAAAGTCTAATTTTAATTGTTTTTTTTTTACTGAAAAATATTTTTTTTTTATATTTTAATATTGAATACCTCATAAGTGGTGTGTAAGTACAATAAAAATTAAATAATAAAAATACGTCTGAACACCAAAATGTTTTCGCCTTTCTTTACGATATAACCTAATGCGGCCCTGTTTGAATGTTTATGTGTTTGAATTAACTTCATTGTATTTGTAAAATACTTCATTTCTGGTCAACTTCACCGCTTCCTTATCTCTTAGTTCTTTGCTTAAAGTATAAAGTATAACGTGAAGTTAAATTCGTAAATTCGAAGATAACTTAGCAAAGACACAAACCAATATTTATTTCGAATTTAACTATCAACACAAGGAAGTTAAATTCGTACTTCTATCCAAAGTACAAATTTAACTTTGGGTACGAATTTAACTAAAGCCACTACGAATTCAACTTTATTTATAAAGAAATACCTTTGATATCGAATTGGAAACACGGAAAAGTTAAAAAAATTAATGAAAAATTTTTAAAAACTAGTAAACCCGTATGGCGTTAAAACACCAAAATGAGAAAAAAGATCTAATTACAGATTGTTTTGTTTTTATTATTAGAACTGTTATCATTTTTTTTTAAATATTTCTGTGTAAGCTACCATTTGATGTTGCGAAACTTTCACTGTTGGGTTGGATGAACTGCATACTCTTTTCTTTCTAAAAATTTATCTGTTTTGAGTGTTAAGTGGTGTCACGAAAGACCACTTACCTACTGTTGTGCTATTAAGGAACTCCGTTGGGAAGTTTATTTGTGTGGCACTTCATCAGAAACCGTTGTGCAAATAGTTCAATTACTAACAAATTCATTTTTAAACCATACTTCGCCTGTTGGTGCAAGAATAGCGTTTTCTTGAATGATATCACTATTTATGTCGTTTTGTAGATCGTCATTAATAAAATCAATCCAGAATCCGTGATCTAAAAGGAGCTGGTCAAGAATTCATTTTCCGGTACTAACTCTACGTAGTGGTTCACAGCCAACTTGTCGCAAATAACTTGAAAATTCCTTTTCGCCTTTTGATCGCATGTTTTTTTTTGACGCTTCATTAATTTTACGTAAGATCACAATTTTCTATTGTTACAACCTGTACAGAATAAGAGATGTCTGCAACTGTTTCTTTAAATCACCAGAAAACACAACAACTTTTCAAAAAACAGTTTACGAATGTCTGGTAATATCGCGAAACATACGATCATACTGTCAGTGCTACTGCAGGAATCATACTTGCTTCATCAATAATGATAAAATGGGCATAATCAAAGTAGATTCCGTGCTCAAAATTGGACTTCAGGCATTAATCCGATACAGATCTCAAGAAGAGGTCTAGGAAGTTTGAATTGTCTCTGCAAGGTACGTCCTCATTCAACGAAGCTAGCGGCGATGCCAGTAAAGACTACTGGAAAAGCGATTTTGCATGAACTTGCTCTTTTGCGGCTGGTACATAAATAGACCATTTATTTGAATGTTTTTTGCTTTGCTCCATTGCTTTAATTATACAAAAGAATGATTTTGAAAAATTTCAGAAAAAAATATGACATACTTTTAGGCATCCCATAGAAAACTTACTTTCTTTGCAGAAGATTGTTTTGCTTTTTTGTTTAAATACACAATACTATAGAAAAAGTAAGACTCTATTGCACATCTGCAGACCAAAACCTTTCAATTGATACCTCATTTATGAAAATCGGATTTACGGTATAGATTTGATGGTCATCACAAAAAAAGCGCTTGCGTAATAATAATATAGATATTTTTAAATTTAAACAAATGCAAATAAGTTATTTATAGTAAAGAGTTTGGCCTTTGGAAATTTTAGAAAAGTGGTACATTGTAGATTCATGGTACTATTTTTCAATGCCAGAATACTCAAACCTGTAACGCAGAATTCCTATTATATGCATATCAACGGGTAGGTTATAAATGCACCTTTCCGACGATATATGACTCATTTTGCCACACTTAGTAATCTTATGTAGTAGCAAATGTTAGGTTCATGGTACTTGTTTTTAATGAGAGAATTCTCCTTTTTAAAAATTTTCCTCATTTCCAAAATCTTAACTGTGTCACAATGAGTCATATCTCGTTGGAATGGTGCATTAATTACCTATCCATTGAAATGCATATCATAGGAATTCTGCGTTTCAGGTTTGAGGATTCTGTCATGGAAAAATATTACCATGAACCTAAAATGTACTACTTTTCAAAAATGTCCAATGGCAAAATCCTTACATTATAGCTTATTTGCATTTGTTTAGATTTAAAAAGTATTTTAAGTAAGTATGTATTTTATTTTTAGTATTTCGAGTTAATACAAATATTCTATACAAAACTATTCCCTCAAAAAATTAATGCGCCGGGTAGAAAAAAAAAAATCATCCAATACTGCATCCACACGAACTTCAACGTCCCGATGAATATTAAGTGCAGCCCATCCGTTCAGCCGATTTTCGCTCATAGTAGAACGCAAGTAATTTTTTAACCGGCGCACAATGGGGTATTTTATGCCAAAAGTGACGATTAATTGAAAAAAAAACGTTCAAGGTACATAGTGATGTTGGGTACCCGATGAAAGAAGATAAAATTCTGCATCACTAGGTGAAAGAATAGTTGAAAAATATTCTACCGTTTACACGCAATGCAGTTTGAAAGTCAACATTTTTTTTCTCTTTGAGTGTGCACAGTGACAAACGTGTTTATTCGAAATTTGTAAAGTTTTTTTTTGTGTATTATTTGTTAAAAATTACAAAAAACTACGATGGAACCTTCTTGTTCAGGTATTTAAGCAATGCAAAATTTAATTTTTTTTATGAAATAGTGTTTATATATATATTAATTTATTTAGTTTAATTTAACCTTAAAAAGTTGGATTTTTCGATATGTAACTAACTATAGATATATGTAGTTGTCTGTTGAGTGGAATTAAGAAAAACTGTTTTGATTTTCGTAAGCTATGAACATTCAAGCTATATTCTATAAAAAAAAAGTTGCGTCAATGTTGCGCACTTTTGCGGTATTTCGATTTTTTACTTTAACTTACATGTCATGAATTTACGATTTTATTTCGAAAAATTAAAATAAATGAAAATAAAGTACAAAATAAATCTAAATACTAAACAGATTCTGCTGTTTTTTGTTTTTTTTTTGTTGTTTACCAGTTCTCTTCTCTTTTTTTTTATCCGCTATTTTTTACCCTACATTATGGAAAGGGTACATAAAGGCTACATAAATTATAGTTGTTCGATTTTAACACTTATTTTCTGATTTTGATATAAGTAAGACATAAATTGTTTGCCCTGCAATTTGCAGGGTACATGTTATTGCAATCCTTTGTTTTTGTATAAAGTGTCGTTCAAAGCTTGTTTTGTGCAATTTGTAGTGATGTTCTATATACTATGTAAGTCGGTAAAGGGTACAAAGCTAATGATTACATTTTTAAGCCGATACTTGGAATTTAAGATTTTTGACTTCAGATTCGTAATCAGCGACCCCACAAACTCCTGTATACAAAATTTTACTTCCATTAAACGTTTTTTGTAGAAGTTAGCTCGTTCATGGCCGCCATTTCGAAGCCGCCATTTTGAATTTCAGATTTTTTACTTCAGATTCGTATTCAGCGACCTAACAAACTCATGTATACAAAATTTTACTTCCATTAAACATTTTTTGTGGAAGTTAGCTTCATGGCCGCCATTTTGAAGCCGGCATTTTGAATTTCAGATTTTTGACTTCAGATTCGTGATCAGCGACCCCAAAAACCCCCAAAGTACAAGTTTTTGTCTCAATAAGTGGCCTCTGTCAATTAATCGTCACTTTTGGCATAAAATACCCCACTGTGCGGCGCACAGTGATGCGAAAGGGCATGCTAGACGGAAAAAATTCGAAATCGAATTTTTACATGCTGAATATTTAAGACTGTTAAATAATATCCATTGATCTCAGGAATATTTTTTTATTTACCTGCGCTTTCTACAAAAATGCAAAAATTCTTGAAAGTTGACCCAAAAGGTGATTTCTTGAAATGTTTGCTTATGAGTTTTCTAGTTATACTTAATTATTTTTTTAAGATATTTCCCAATATTCTAAAGAGTTAAAAATTGAAATACTTTATGACTAAGATAAGATCTTTTAAAATAAAATATGTTCAATAACCTATCTTTTAAAACGTTTGCGCTATAAAACGGTATTTATTGATATAACTGCGTGAAAAAATGAACATTTGGTAAAATATTTTGGAAAATAAAAAAAGGACCATTTTGTATTTACAACAATGTATTTTTTATTTAACCATTATTATGTCTTATTTAAGCTCTAAAAGTGCCAAATTGTACAAATTGCCGGTTTCCGTGTTTTCTAACCTGTTTGATTTTCATAAAAATGCTTTTTATTTTCATTTCAAAACAAGGCTTCAACTGTTTTTTATAATTGTGTTAAGCCAATAGCCCAAGCTGATACTGCTTTTAATATTCATTGTAAATTTAATTTATAACTAGTAAGCAATGATCTTCGACTGGGCCGAAATAAAAATAGCCCCACGACCGAACCAAAGTATATTCAAAGTCAGTTTGTATGGGAGGTAAGCGTGGTTTTCACCCGATTTGGTTGAATTTTGTACTCAAAGTGCATATTAAATATCGAAGCTCAAGCGCAAAATTTTCTGTCCGTCTGTCCGTCTGTCCGTCTGTCGTCACGATTACATCCGTAATTTTCAAGTTATCATCACGAAATTCAATATTTAAGCTTTTATTTAAAAAATAAAGGTCAAGTTCGAAAATGAGCCAAATCGGATGAAAACCACGCCTACCTCCCATACAAAGTGCCTTTATCAAAACGGTAAAATCTCTTAGAATTCCACAAAAATTAACATATGGACTTGAAATTTTGCATATGAGCTCCGATATTTAAAGTGCGCTCTAAGTATAAAATTCAACCAATGAATTGAATGAAATGAATGAAAGGATGAAAACCACGCCTACCTCCCATACAAAGTGACTTTATCAAAAAGGTAAAATCTCTTTAAATTCCACAAAAAAAAAAAATATATGGACTTGAAAATTTGCATATGAACTTTGATATATAACGTGTACTATGTGTATGAAATTCAACTAAATTGAGTGAAAACCACGCCCACCTCCCATACAAAGTGACTTTATCAAAAAACAAAAGCGAATATTTTCTGTTAAAACTATAACGAAAATGTTTTTACAGATAAACTTTATTGATTGCTTAAGTCTTTGAATATACCTTAGTTCGGACGTGGGGGTATTTTAACTTCGGCCCAGTCGAAGATCATTTCTTACTAGTTTTTATTTTGTTTCAGTATCATCAATATATTAATTGCTTTATGAACATAAAAGCTTTGAAGTCGGCGCTTATCTTACTATTCGACATCTTTTTATTTTAATTTTTTCTAATTTGTTTTATCCAAAAAATATTATAAAGTTTATGAATATAAAAGCTTCTTAGCGATTTTTTTTCTTTCAGTTGGCAATTTTTGAGTACGCTGAATGTAGCCAATGTGTTCCATGCATTATTTGTGCAGCTGTTACACACTATGTCATATTCAATATAAGCTTTACAAGCTCACCCAAACCAGTTTAGTGAGAAATTTAATGTGTACAAAGCTTTTAAAATTACTACAGTGTCACCAAGGCACCAAATAGTGTACGGATGGTAAAAGATCATGATTGTGTGTCAAAGATGAGCGTCGACTTCAAAACTTTTATGTTCATAAAGCAATTAATATATTGATGATAATAAAACAAAATAAAAAAAATGAAAATGATAAGATTTCCAATATTATAATACATATAAAAAGCTTTTAAAATATGACCAAGAAATGAATGGGAAAAGTTATTTAAAATTATTTTTTACTTTGTAGTGATTTTGAAGTCGGTTTTTTGTTTTTGTTAAAAAGTTTTTATTTCTTCCTTTTTAGAGAATATGTAATGTTTTATGTAATTGTATTCTTGAGGAAAATTTCGAACATGAAACTTTGTTCTTTAAAAATTTGTTTTATTAATTCCTGACAGTTTTTTGGGTATTTTCCATTTCTGTTTCTTTACAATTAGTGCCACGCCCTTTATCTAATCCCGCCCACTTTATTTACCGTGCCTTATAATGATTCTACCTAGCCCTGTGCCAAATTTCAGTTTCCAAGTATCAATATTAAGCGTAATATAGTACTTTCCTTAAAGTGCCACACCCTGTGTACAATCCCGCCCACTTTTTTAATGATTCTACCTACCCACCTACCTGCATACCAAATATTAGTACGCTAGTGTCAATATTAACTAAGATATAGTATTTTTATAATATTGAAACGCCCCTTTGTTGAATAACGCCCACTTTATTGACTGTAATTTGTAATAACTATGCCTAACCATGCACTAAACTTCAGCACCCTAGTGTATATATTATTCGATATATAGTGTGTTTCTAATATTGCCACACCCCTTTGTCGAATAACGCCCACTTTCTTTAGAGTAATTTTTTAAAATTGTGTCTACCCCTGTACAAAATTTCAGTACCCTAGTGTCAATACTATTTGAGATACAGTGTTTTTTTAATACGACCACACCCCTTTGTCAAATAACGGCCACTTTATTGATCGTTATTTGTAATAATTGTGTCTACCCCAGTATTTTTAATGTAAATTTCAGTACCCTAGTGTCAATATTAACTGAAATACAGTGTTTTTCTTAAATTGACACGCCCCTTTGTCGAATATCGCCCACTTTTTAAAAAAGGACCTCCGCGTTCATGGTATCTATCTATTGACAAAAAATTACGGAAATCGGGCAAGTGCTTTAGGAGTTATCGATGTACATACATTAAAAAAAAAAAAAATAAAAGCGGACAAACCAACGAACTTGAGAACCTCCTCCTTTTTGAAGTCGGTTAAAAAGACATCTAAAATTCGATAATATTCCACACTGCCCGACACTGCTTTTAAACTACTTATCCTATAAAATAACGTTACATCAGTTGAGTTACTTTTCAATAGAGTTGCTATGTTTAATTTAAACTTTGATAGGAAGCCTCAATGATATAACATGCAATAACAATAGAGTTTAGCTACTACAGCTTTTTCGCACATTCTCAGCATACACCCGCAAATTCAAAGCCACAACCCAAAAATCTTTGAGATTTTCTACGATATTTGTAATAGTGGTTCAAAATGAGTTTATGTGGGAAAAATTTACCCACCAACACAGTGGTTGGGCTCGAGGACAACACAAGACGTCACGACTAACCATGCAGACACATAACCATGCAATTACACAATAGTTTTTAATCTATTTTTGAGTTGACCCTTTGACAAGTTAACATCAAAAAAGCTGCAATTGTTAATTAAGTTACTCATGCGGTTTAATGGAGCAGTTAACATATAATTTGTTCTACTAAATGGTAAATAAATTAAATTGTTAGCATTTCTACTGCTTTTCCGATTCGAGTTAAAATTTATAATGCCGTGGTTATGCTTACCAAACATGTTTGGTGTTCATTTTCGTCAATTTCTTCTCTTCTCTGAAATGTTTGTTGGGTGGTTATGCTATGTTTGTTGAATTTTTGGAATTGTTTATGCAAGGGGCATTATATTTTGAAAAAAACCAACGTCGAATCATTTTGCAACATACAATCGAAGTTGCTGAAGCTATGTGTCAGTCGAAAAAATGTAAGAGAGCACATGTATTGTGAAGGAATGGAGGAAAATGAGATCAGAAAGTGTTTAACATTAGAAAGAAATAAAATTTAAATTTATTGCACACAAATTTTTCCGTCTTGATTGCACTTTGTGGTAAGGGTTGCTTAAGCACACAATTAATTATACTTTTTACTACTTTTTTGATGCTATTATACAAAATGACTGCAGGCAACACCGGTAGTTTGGCATGTTTGGTGTTTCGATCAGCAATCAAAAATGTTCGGTCTGAGAGCGAGAGAATGAATTTGAGAAAAAGTTCATTTCTCAGCTTACACGTGAAACAATAACAACAAAAAATGTTCGGCAATCATGTTTGGTAAGCATAACCACGGCATAAGAGAAAGAAGTTCTGGAGAAACGAATACACCAGTTATGAGTTGGTGTAAATAGACAATATCTGCAGACTTCCTTCGCTCACTCAGTGATTGCATTTTTAATAGTTTTAAACGATCCTCATAAGGAGGAAGGTTTAAAATGTCAAATCCACTTAGGCCCCTTAGAGCAAACCTAACAAAACGTTTTTGGACCCTTTCTATACGATCAACATGCACATTGTAAATTGGGCACCAAACTTGACTTGCGTATTCTAAGTGAGGACGCACAAATTGCACAATACAACGTTGTAGTTGTTATCATACTATTAAACTCTTTGGCCCAGCGTTTTATAAATTCAAGTATTGAAGATGCTTTTTTACAAATGTAATCAATATGGATGTTAAACGATAACTTAGAATCCATGTATACACCGAGATCTTTCACGACATCCACACGACTTAAGGAAGTATCTTTAATTTGATAATTGATAATTAAATTGTTTCTTTAACGCGAAAAGGTCATTGTTTGGCATTTATCTGGGTTAAGAAACATATTATTTTTAGAACACCAAACCTCAAAAGATTTAAGATCAGACTGGAGTAGGGCTAAAGCGTCTTGTGAGCTTATTGTTCTGTATATTTTCATATCATCTGCATAAATAAGTAGATGAGAGTTTTTTATGATGTGAGTTACATCATCAATTGCAAAAACAAACAGAAGTGGACCAAGGTGGCTACCTTGAGGAACACCGGATTCCGCAATAAACTCAGAAGACAACACACCTCGGAATCGTATTTGATAAGATCGCTCTGACAAATACGATTTAATCCAGCTAACAAAATATTGTGGAAGTCCCATAGACGTGAGCTTAAATAAAATTAGATTGTGAGGAAGCTTATCAAATGCCTTACTAAAGTCAGTGTAGATGCAGTCGACCTGATTACCAGATTCAATCGAATTTAAGCAAAATGTTGTATAATCGAGAAGATTAGACACAGTGGATCTGCCATTAACAAAACCATGCTCACGAGTCGTTAAAACTTCAAAGCTTAGCGATAGGCCTATACATAATTTATGACTTCATTCCTGCAACCTTTTTTATAAATTGGACTAATAAATGAATTTTTCCAAAAAAGTGGAAAATAGATTTATTAAATAATAAAGATAGAGGTTGACACTAAACCTCTGCACGAGTGCGCTTGAAATGCGTTTCAAAGCACTCGTTTGTAGTGCAAGCTTTTGCTATGTTTTGCTCTCATCAATGAAATCAAGCCTAACACTACAAAGAGCACTCGTCGCTTGAGCAGAACAAGAACAAACTAAAACCAAAGTAATGTTAGGCACGATTCGAAAAAGAAGTGTGCACTGACTAGAAAGTTATGTTGTAATGCACACAACAGCAGAACGCTTGGAGTTATGCTGTCTTTGAATAGCTTTGGAAGTACAATTTCATAATTTTGAAATTCTGACAACGGATTCGGATTCAGCGACCCATTTTTACCTAGTGTTCGTGCATTTTTCGCTGTTAGTAATTGTTCTGTTAAAGCAAACCGAGAACATGGTTTGATTTGAAGCTGACGAGTGCTCTGCAGTGTTCGTTTGTTATCATTAAATGACTTGGATACGCTCTGCTTGACTAACAGAGTTCTGTCAAGCTCTGAACTCTGCACTGTTGGATCTACTGTTGTGAAAAAAACGAGTGCATTTGTGCAGAGGTTTAGTTGACACAAAATGGAACCGCATTGAGTTATCACTGCCGCAGGAACTCCATCAGGTCCAGCACCAAAATCCTCATAGCTTGACCCAATATACTTTAGTATATCCTCTGATGTAAGGGATATAGGTCCCAAAGAGACCCTGGGTGCGGAATTCATATATTCAAAATAATCTTTATCAGGATCAAAAGAATCTGAGCAAAATGACTCTTTAAAAAGATTTGCAAATAAGCCACAAATTTTGACGTGATCGTCAGTAAACCCATCAGGAGTTTCGAAAGATGAAGGGAATCCATCGGATTTGTTCTTTGTGTTTATGAATCCCCAAAACTTTTTTGGATCAGACAGTATTCTCAGCTTAATATTGTCTAAATATTCACTATACAATGCAGCTGAGCTATTTTTAAATTCCAGAAACACACGTTTGTAGGTTTCTAGGTCATTTGAGTCTAAGCTACAGACATATTTCATCCATGCCTTATTCCTGTTGTTGCGAAGAGTTTTTAAATCCTTTGTGTACCAGGGGTACGAAGAATTTTTCGCATATTTGAGCCTATATGGAACGGACTGAGAGAACATAGCAAAGAGTTTCATATAAAAAAAATTAATGGAATCATCAAGATTATTTCCATTTATATACTCTAAAAGAACATTAAGTTTGCTATGAAGTAAATGATTCAACCTCAAAAGGTCAGCTTTTTTACAATTGAATTCATAAACTTTGTCTTCCGAACTCGAATTAACTATACTCTCTCTGTCCGATTAATACCAAATGCTCAATGGTGGATGGTATTCATCAACAGTTGACAGAGCATGAAAGGCCCTCTTAACAATGACATTGTTGCTGTCAGTAGTAAAGACCAGGTCAAGAAGTCTTTCCAGACTATTATAAATACAACTAACTTGTTGTAAGTCAGAACATACATATATTGTCAACAAATATATGTTCTTGGCGGGTCTTCGAATTTGATGCACAAAAAAATGTATCATCGTCAGAAGAATGCAATTTTAAGTTAAAAATAAAAAATAAATAACTGGCCATTTCAGCCCTTGAAAGGACTTTGACCTAGCTTCTTATGATCAATTGTGTTGTGCGTGTTATTAAGTTTGTGCACAATTGACCGAGAACCGGACCTACATGCTTAACGCCGACTCCGAACGGCGATGAACGGAAAGTTCTCGTTCTCAAGAAGCTTTACATGGCATTTTGATTACTCTCTGAGGTTTGCCATTGTCTGCAGAGAGGTGGCGGCCGTACAGAAAAATTATTTTAATTCAAATAATTTTCTGTCGCTGCTGGGGTTCGAACCTGGGTTTCCAAAGTTCTTTGACATAGCGGCCACGCACTTTAACCAACTACGCCACGGCCGCCCCCGCAATTTTAAGTTAGGCAGATTAAAATCTCCCAATAATAAAATGTCGTCATTAACGTCAAGTATATTTACAATGTAGTCAACGCAATCTGCAAGGCTTGAGAAGACCTCTGCACTACTCGTCGGAGGAACATACGCATTTATCAAATATACATTGGAGTTACAATGTATAACTTTAAATTATAATAAATTATAATAAATATAACTTTGCTTCATGGAAATTTTTTATAATCAGACAGTTCTGTGGATTTCAAAAGTATAGTTCGAAACCCTCCTGGGGGTTCACATGTAAACATGTAATAATTTAAACAACATGTAAAAAGTCTGTAGTGCATCTAATAATTTGACCAGGGACTGTACAAAGAAGGAGGCAATGAAAGTTCTAATGAGCCAACTTTATAGATATGTTATCCTGGTGAAGCCTTTTGGTCATAAGAAATTTATGTTTTTCATAAGAATCTACAGAACTACACTAAGGGAAAAAAATATTAAATTTATCCAAAAACTTTTTTAATTTATCCAAAAAGCGAGTCATTTTTGCACCAATAACGCATTTACTTAAATCGACTACGTAAATATTTAAAATTTATTTAAATAATTTTTTAATTAAATAAAATATTAAAATATTTAAAATAAAATCAATAAAAAGTATATTAAAATTATGCACGAATGTTATAAATATCTTTCAAATATTTACTATTTAAAAATAAAACTATCGCATTTAAAGAAAATTTATATAAAAATATTGAATTTAAAAAGCAACATATTTAAGTTGAAGAGGAGGAATAAACAAGGAAGAAAAGAGGAAGAAAAAGTAAGAGAAAGCATGAAGCATATATGCAGGTAAGTGGCAACCGTTGCAAGATATTTTTGAGAAAATATCGAGTTGTCACTCCACCCTACATAAATTCATCATCGCACCCATCACCTATCGCACTCACAAATCATATTGACCAGAAATCCATGCTATATTACCCTTGCAACACAAACTAAACGAGAACTATAAGAAACCTGCAACTGCAAGAAATAACTGCAGGAACAGAGTGCGATGCTGTTGCTGCTTGTCGGCTATTTCAGCTGCATGGAATGTGTGTGTAGGTGTGTGGTATAAATAAAATTCAAATACGGGAAAAAAACGAGTTGTAAGGAAAACATTTGATTAATCCACGTAAATATTTAAATAAAATGTATACTGAGGCGTGTATAATGCTAATATGCGTTATTTCCCTTAGTGTACTAAAACTGCCATTGACCCACCTGGGACCTTAACTAGTCTTTCCTGATTTCATTCTTGCCCTTCATTGTCATATGCGCACACGAACAGTCTCATGACCACCAAAAGTCTTATCATCGTTCTCGTCCATTAGCGTGAGAGTATTGGCCGAATGAGATCTTATTTCTTAGAGTCTCAAAAAAATCTACGTGCTCGTAAACGAGAGCGATATAATTTTGAGTAGAGAACGTGTCTGCGAGCGCATAATATTGCTGTATGCGCTTCGCATTAAATTTCACATTGTACGCAAGTATACGCAAGATTTCGTTCTCTGATTTATATCTTTCATTGTAACCATGATACAATTATACAAGGTAGGAGTGACAGTTCTTTCGTCTTGCGCCAACTGTCAAAAATAGTATAAATTAGAGAACGAAAAAAGAAGAAAAGAAAATAGAAAACAAAATATACAGGCAAATGACAGTTGCTGCAAGGTACTAGTGAGAAAAAAGCAAGTTGTCACTCCTACCTTGTATAATTGTATCATGATTGTAACCTTCAAAAAATTTAAGAAAAAAAGCTTTTTTTCAGCTACATATGTATATATATATATATATATATATATATATATATCTATCTATAGTACATTGATCTCTTAAAACAATTTACCCTTTTTAATCAAAGCGTAAAGCATGAGATATGGCAACACATCAATCACTTTAGCTCAATGGGTCGTACCTCTTACAACAACACATTTTTTTTTTTGTTTTCGATTACAAGGTTGTACACAATGTTTTTTCTATTAAAAGCCTTCAATACACGAGTAGAACAGAATTTAATTAAGAAAAATAATTTGTGTAAACAATAAATGTGAATTGAAACCGAAACATTTATGAATAAACACATTTATATGGAAGCTGTTGGTGTTTTTTTGTTTTGATTCACCCCTCAAATTTTCAAATAAATTTGTTGGTAATTATGAAAAAGTATTGAAAAGAAAACAATGCATTAATGCTTTTACTAATTGTTAACATAAAAAAACATTCCTAATGCTTGCTTCAGAGTCCTTGAACATGTGCGCGCTTAGCTACGTTTTTAATTAAGGGTTTTTTGCAGGCGAAAAAAAAAAAAACAACACTCATACAAACCACATTTGTTGTCAAAACAACAGCATATTTTCCTAAATAATATTTTTCAATTAGGATAAAATGTCCTTTAAGCATACATTTTCATACAACGTCTCAACCCAACAATCACTAGAAACACAGTTAGTTCACTAGAAAATTCAATTAAAACACAAAATGTGCTATCCTCAAAGTGTTAACAAGTAAGACATGTATTTGTGAGTTTCTCTTACACACTCATACACACAGCTA
This sequence comes from Pherbina coryleti, assembly GCA_943735915.1. NCBI lineage: Eukaryota > Metazoa > Arthropoda > Insecta > Diptera > Sciomyzidae > Pherbina > Pherbina coryleti. Next base: position 62,061,857 of record OX030949.1, on the reverse strand, counting down.
CACGCTGTGTAAGTATGTACTTGAGAGCTCTTTTATTGGGGCCTTCAGTTTTATAGATTCTAATGAAGGTACTCGTAAATAGAAGACGTTCGTTCAGCTTTAAGCTGTATCTGAAATCACACTTCACAAAAAGCAATCTATTTGAAGGTATTTTTGGTAAATTTTGGCAGGTCACTATTGATGTTAGAACTACTCTGTAAGTGTTTGTGTGTGTGTGTGTGTGTGTGTGTGTGTTTTGGATGCTTGTTTCAATTTCAACGCCTTAGGCTAAAAACCAATGAAATGCCTGAGAAGTCAATCAGTGTAACAGCAGCTAGCAAATCAACTGGAACCTTATCACTATTCAACAAAGTGTCCAAAGGCAGAGAAATTCAAGCAGCTGCCCACACACAACACTCAAACCTACACACACAAAAACGCACAGACACTTCCACAAAACACTTTATTCACAAACATGTGCGTTAATAGAAAATAACAAAGTAAACCTCACCTTAGGCAATATTTCGCCTTATTATTGTGAGTTTGCGTATATATATGTGTGTGTGTGAAGGAATGTTTGTGTGTGTATTCTGTAGTGGCCATGATTTGGCATATATCAAGCCAGGAAACTTAAAACCCATATAAAGATTCATACGATCACACACTCACACACACGAATACACTCACAAAAACTCAAACACATATCCATGCATACATAAACAAACTCATTTGTGGACCAGAAAGTCAGTCAGTTGCTCGGCATTTGTTATTCAAAGTAGCGGTAAAGCATATCCTTAATACGTAGCTTATTCATCTTAGACTTGGTTTGGCTCTGGCTCGCGCAGACATCATTAAATCAATTTAAAACCCTTTCGTATGAATTTTTGAGATGATACGCATAAATATGAAAAACACATCCACATACACTTACATAGCCTAAGTCATACATCAAATCCGGAAAAATACATCTCAGTAGCTCTGCGCAGCATGATTCTGAGCTTCTTGTCAACAACCGTACAATAAAAAAACACACACAAACCCGAAATCCTGTCTGGTAATCCATCAAAGTATTTTTGTACCCCACATTTTTCATGTATATATGCGTCCCATATTGCTTTACGTGTGAGTGTACATGTGTTTCTTGTAGGCAAATTGAATACAACGCGGCGAGTTGTTTTTCCTTTTTTTTTCTTCTTCTTTAATACTGCTTAAATGCAAAAAATAAGGTGTCTCCGTTGTGGGAATATCAATCAGTCATTTTGTTTGTGGTTTTGGCACAACGCAAGACCGCATATTTAAAAAAGCTCATAAAATTGTTTTGAATTATTTAAATGTTGCAAGTATTTGTGGCACAGCGGAGTAGTCCACAAAAAAGTTTTGAATAAATTACATCGTATTGAATGGTTTGATTGACGTAGGCAAATAAATTTCCGGTAGGAAGAAAAAAAAAACCTCTCATTTGTATTCTCTGTTCCGGTAGGTAGAAAAAAAACACATTTTCATATTTATATTGAAAAAAAAAATCAATTTCTTATTTTGTGGGTTTGATGGGCATGGCTGCTTTGGAAATCTAAATCGCGAAGTAAATTTCTTTCAAATTAGAAACATAAATTATTTAGCTCCTCAAAGGAGTTGCATCACTTAAAAATAACTGAACTTTAAAAAATGCCAAATTGCTCTGGTCTATAAAGCGATTTTAAGGCCAGTTTGGACCTACGGAGTCCAACTTTGGGGTACTGCTAGTAAGTCAAATATTAATATCCTACAACAATATCAATCCAAGACTTTAAGGATGATTTTAAACGCCCCTTGGTTTGTAAGAAATGACTTAATACATAAGGACTTAAACATTCTAACAGTTCAAGATGAGATCCGAAAACTCTGTGAAAGATACCTCAAACGGCTTAGCAACCATACCAACACATTAGCAATCTGCCTTCTGGATGAAACCAACGAAACAAGGCGACTCCAGCGATTTCATGTTTTAGATCTTCCATTTAGATTATTATAAGTATAGAGAAACACCTGTTTGTAAACTATGTTGTCTGTTAATTAAGTATTTGAAATAATTCTTTGAATGTCTTAAACAATGTTTGATTATCTTTTGTAGTGATTGTATTCAATGGAATGCAATACTCTCTGTTATGTTATACATCATTTCGCAAATTTGTTTATTATCATTTTGATAGATTACAAATAAAAACTATTAAAAAAAAAAAAAAAAAAAAAAAAAAAAATTGCTCTGGTGAAAATTTCATTATTTTCAAATTTTGTTCGGTATCATCATAGTTTTTGTGCATGTTCATTGTATTGGTAGAATGCAGTTGGTAAAAATTCAAACGTTGGGTAAAAATTGAATTTTGATTTTATATTAAAAATTGCAATTAAAAAGCGCTGGTCAGTGTCATCAGTGATGATATTAACGTTAAATTTGACCCTAAAATCAAATAAAAAATTAAAAAATCTTTCTATCTATATCGACAGATATAGGTGAGACTCGAAAGATTTATTCGTGAATCGAAACACATACACGATCGAATGCACGAAGTTCTCTAAATCAGTTGGCGCTGAAACTTCAAGCTGTGTAGTTTGTACTGCTTGCTCGTGTGTTTTGCACTGCACGAAATTTTTGAGGCATATGAAATTGCGATTACAATTTTCAACTTTTGTACTTGTGTTAGTAGCTCTCTCGCTCTATGCACTGACAAAAATTTAAGGGCAGGTATTAAGCAGGAATTGTGTTATAATTATTATTATAATTATCTGTATCATTATTATTATCATTATCACTCTCATTATTATTAGCATTATTATTATTATTATTAATATTATTCTGCACTCATAACTGCACACAATAATGATAGAAACCAGATTACGCGTTCCGCAAATGAGAGAGAGAGAGAGAATGACGTCACAAGTAATATTGTCAGACTTTGGAATAATTTTACTTTTGCACCCACGCCTAAATATTTTTTTTTCTTATTTTTATAATATGTATATAGACCTCCTAAACCTATTGGTACAATAAAATTTTGTCAGTCTCAAATAGTTTACGAGATACAACTTATGAAAATGTAAAAAATTGATATTTTTCGTATACAAAAATATTCATTTTTATACAGAAGAATAGATATTTTTATTTTACTTTTCCACAAGAATTTATTGTAAATTTCGTCAATTTGCTTAAGCGATCGAACATTTGCATACGTTTTTGTCAAGCAAAAGTACTGTGTGACGTCATGCACTCAGTTGAGAAAGAGAGAATTAGTTAACGGGACTGCGGAACGCGTAATCTTGTTTCTACCATTCTTGCCAGAAATCAAATAAAAAATTAAAAAATCTATCTATTTATATCAGTGGTGTTCACACGCATACTACTACAATTTTCAGCTTTTGTACTTGTGTTAGTAGCTCTCTCACTCACTGCACTGACAAAAATTGTTGTGCAGGTATTAAGCAAGAATTGTGTTCTAATTATCATTATCATGATCATTATCTTTAATGGTATCTTTATCAGTATCACTATCATTATCATTGTCACTATCATTATCATTATTATTATTAGTATCCTGCAAATAACGCATTTTCATATGCCTCAAAGATTTCGTGCAGTGCAAAAAACACGACCAAGCGGCGTGAACCACCAGCTTGAAGTTTCAGCGCCAATTGATTGAGAGAACTTCATGCGTTTGATCGTGTACGTGTTTCGATTCTCGAATAAAGCTTTCGAGCCTCACCACGCGCGGTACTACGTGAACATCACTGATCTATATCAGTGATGGGCACACCAATGCTATTATTTTTTTTGTAATTTTGTGCCTGTTGTAGTGAAGTCTCGCTCTCAGCACTGAAAACATTTTTTTGCAGGTATCAATTAATAAGACAACTCGGCTCGTTTGTTTTATATTTTATTTTAAGTTTAGATTTGATTTTATGTTGAGGTTTTTGTTTTGATTTTAAAATTTTTACCAAAATAAATCAACTAAAATTATTAAAACAACGATTTTTTTTAGAAAAAAACAAATTAATTTTAAATTCACATCTAACAAAAACAAAGAATTAAAATTATTATTAAAAGAATCAGTAAATTCTTTTTTATTTGCCCACCTATTTTTTTTCGGTGCATAACAATCAAGTTCAAGTTCCATCTATTTTTTTCGGTGCATCATCTAGCGTGGAGTATACAGTATGAAGTCTCAGCGCCAACTGATTGAAATAACTTCTTGTCGGTGCTTATATATGTGAGAAACGAGAAAGAGTTCGTAATCAAGTCACTAGCACGCGATCCACTACGCGCACCACACTGTTATAAAGCAAGAATAATATATAATAGATTGCGCCCATGGTATAATAATACAAGGTAGCATTGACAGTTGCTTGGGAAAACATCTTCTGTCAAAAAATATACTTCAAAAGAGAGCTTTCACAATTAGCCATTGAAAACACAAACAATGTTGAAAAAGTTGAAATGAAAAGAACGAAAAGAAACAACAACCACAGCAGCTGCTGATGTATTTCCACAAAAAGCTGTTTTTGACAGGAGATGTTTTCTTGTAGAAGAGAAAATAAACAGTTGTCAATGCTACCTTGTATTATTATACCATGGATTGCGCCATGCGCATGGCCGGCATCTTTGTTGTGACGTCAGCTGTGAGAAAGGAGAAAATGTCAAACTGACTAAAACAAAATGCAGTAAGCAAATTCTTTATAGGGCGATTACATTCAAAAACCTTCTGATTCTCTTACACAATGTTTGTTTTTTAAAATGAAATAAATATTTCTCAAGAAAGAACACTAGTCCAGAATAAAATATAAAAATTTTTTAACACAAAATTTTATAAAAATTGCATGTATCATAGGGGCATTAACTTCCGTGTTGACCCCTACACAGAAAAAAAGCAGCTACGTTGCTCGATTTGTTTTGATAGTAGTTTCACAGTTGTTTTGCTTTCATTTCGCCGGCCTTTTGTGTTTTGCTTATATTATTGAATATTTCGCGCGTGACGTAGGCTGCGCGGTAGATTTTCATTTCTGCGCACTGTTGGCGTAATCTATTATATATTATTCTTGGTTATAAAGCAGTGGTGTTCACACGCATACTGCTACAATTTTCGAGTTTTGTACTTGTGTTTGTAGCTCTACCGCTCTCTGCACTGGAAAAAATTGTTGTGAAGGTATTAAGAAAGAAATGTGTTGTAATTATCATTGTCATCATCATTATCTTTATCAGTATCATTATCATTATCACTACCATTATCATTGTCGCTATCATCATTATTATTATAAATATTATTCTGCAAATAACACATTTTCATATGCCTCAAACATTCCGTACAGTGCAAAATAAACGACTAAGTGGCACGAACCTCCCAGCTTAAAGTTTCGGAATGAACTGATTGAAGAACTTTGTGCATTCCATCGTGTACGTGTTTCGATTCTCGAATAAAGCATTCGAGTTTCACCACGCGTGGTATTAAGTGAACATCACTGTTATAAAGCAGAGCTGGGCATTCTAACACAGTCACATTTTATTTTGTCTTGTTAGTATAAGTGCGCTCTCGAATCGTGCAGACTGAGCGAAATAGTTGTCATAATTACTTAGATTTGTAAGTTTCTATTTCCTACTTTATGTTTTAATTTTTAGTCATCATAATCTATGCAATTATGAAATTCTATAAAATTTACAATGCAAAATATGTATTTAAAAAAACATGCATAAATATTATGAATCTACAAATCAATAGCTTGGTTTTTTAAGAGTGTACATAAAATATGCAGCGCAAAGCGACATAGACCTCACAGC
>OX030949.1:60991075-61336075 GCA_943735915.1 Pherbina coryleti | reverse complement strand
TATCAGCAAGTTGGCTCAAGTTTGTGCAATTAAAGTGCTTTTGTAGCACAAATCCTCCTTCTGTACTTACAGTGGATAAGAGTTGAACAGTTATAACAGTGCATTTTTTAATTAAATTTAAATTAAATTAAATTTTATAACACTGTCTAAGCAATTTATTATATAATTAAATTGTTAATTCTCACAATAAATAGTTAACTTCTTTCTTAAGGGCCAACAAGCTAGCGTTGTTTGTATTTTACTCATCGAGTTGTTCTTTCAATTTAAAGTTTTCAACTTCCGTCCGAGAAACGTCCACTGACGCTATGTTGAACGAGACAAAAGAGACGAGCGACAAGACACAAGATGTCGCAAAAAGACAAACGCCATCTTGAATTGCATTATTTGCTACTCAATTCAAGTGTTGCCATTGTTGAGAAAACTAAAAAAAAAAAAAACATTGAGTTTAGTAGTTTTTATTGTTGTTGTGCGAATAGAGAGGTAGAGCACAAAGCATGACAAAAACACACGAACGAAAAAAAAATTTTGAAGATAACATGAATAAGACAAGAGATATAAGGAACGTTTCGATATAGAAACATGAATTTTTTTCTATAAAAGGTGTAGATGTTTTCATGTCTGTGTCAAGTATATTCCTTAAGGAATAAAACAAAAAAAAAAACAAAATACACAAATATTAACAGCGCAAGAGTTCTAAGAGTGATTAAATATAAATGAATGAATGGACAGAATTTTTTGGTAATGTGCTGAATGAACGGAATCTAAAGCAGTTTTACTACAGTAACCTGGAAAATATCCTAGTTCCAGTGTAGCCTATATTAAAATAGAATGGGGTATACTGCCGTCATAAGGAAGAGTGCGGCATCTAGCATGAAAATCAAAATCAGTTTTATTGCTTTTTCTCAAACATAGTACTTTTACCTTAAAGAAAATAAAATAAAAATTACGAATTTTTTTCTTAATTGCTAAATTTTTTAACCTGAGTGCAGCAAACAAATTAAAGCAGTCATTCAAGCAAAAAAGCGGCATCTACACTGTCTGTTCCACAGTTCTTGCATTTTTAATGAAATCCTTAAAATATCGTTAATGAAAACGAGTTATTGAGCTCTAGGCCAATCATGTTGAGAACAAGACAACATGAAGAACAAAGAAGGCGACAGCCAACAACAACAACAACAACGGCTCTGTATAGAGCCAATCACAACAGCTTTGACTATACAGACTGTTTCATTGGTCGCTACACCAACTCATCAGTAATCTTTTGTGTGACTTTACACTGTGATCCACTCAAGCTACTTAGGTTCTAGTTATACTGCCAATATGCCGAGAAAGTTACCCGGAATTTTATTTTGGCAGAGAACGCTTGAATTTTTGTAACTGAGTTCTTATCGACATTAGATGCAAGCTGTACCAAGGTTAACCTAAATCGTATCATACTTTTAGGCCTAGCCTTAATTCATGTGCATCTTCGAAACTCGATCACGTGGTTTGCCGCTATCAGAGCATATTGAAGTTGTTGTTATTTTTTGCTTTTTAGCTCCTCCCTTTTTCCACACTTCCATTTTTAGGGTTCAGTTAGTTTAACTGATGGTACACCTAACATGGTGTGGAGACCATTTTGTTATGAAAGACTTTGTTGTTTATGTGATTAACACACAACTAATGATTTTCTTAACATTTTACGGGCGTGCTCTCCCAGAAATTTTAAATCTTAATATTTTTGAATACGGCCTTTCATTATTTATATTGAAAACGAGTTTTTGAGCTCTAGGCCAATCATGTTGAGAACAAGACAACATGAAGAACAAAGAAGGCGACAGCCAACAACAACAACAACAACGGCTCTGTATAGAGCCAATCACAACAGCTTTGACTATACAGACTGTTTCATTGGTCGCTACACCAACTCATCAGTAGTCTTTTGTGTGACTTTACACTGTGATCCACTCAAGCTACTTAGGTTCTAGTTATACTGCCAATATGCCGAGAAAGTTACCCGGAATTTTATTTTGGCAGAGAACGCTTGAATTTTTGTAACTGAGTTCTTATCGGCTAGGCCTAAAAGTATGATACGATTTAGGTTAACCTTGGTACAGCTTGCATCTAATGTCGATAAGAACTCAGTTACAAAAATTCAAGCGTTCTCTGCCAAAATAAAATTCCGGGTAACTTTCTCGGCATATTGGCAGTATAACTAGAACCTAAGTAGCTTGAGTGGATCACAGTGTAAAGTCACACAAAAGATTACTGATGAGTTGGTGTAGCGACCAATGAAACAGTCTGTATAGTCAAAGCTGTTGTGATTGGCTCTATACAGAGCCGTTGTTGTTGTTGTTGTTGGCTGTCGCCTTCTTTGTTCTTCATGTTGTCTTGTTCTCAACATGATGGGCCTAGAGCTCAATAACTCGTTTTCAATATAAATAATGAAAGGCCGTATTCAAAAATATTAAGATTTAAAATATCGTTAATGTTGAAAAAAAAACTGGATATAACTATTCTGAAGAACCAAATATTTATAACCATCCAAACTCTAGTCAGTGAATTTTTGATAAATTACTACACGCAAAGAAAAAAAACGTTTATCGCCAGTTTGCCGCAAACGAATTTCGTTTGTCGTGCTTGAAATCGTTATTTGCAAACGTTTCAACAGTTGTCATAATAATAGTCAGTTGTGAGAAACGCGTTATTTAGTTGCAGGAAATTAAGTTCGTTTGTCATAAACGAGAGAGATTTTTAAATTGCAGCAACCGAAAACTTTGTTTTTTCCAAACTAAAAACTTCGTTTGTGGTAATTTGCTTAATACGGGAACGAAGATAGGAACAGAGGTACGATGAGTTCAATCCATAAGAAAACGGACGGATATAGGGAGAAAGATAATAAATATGTATAATAAATAATAATGATCGAAATAGCTTGCGGTATATATATGTAAGATATATTTTTAAGTTGATGACAACTGAATATTCGTTTGCGGCAAATACAACTATCAAACGAAGTATAGTTGGTGAATTTTTCAGTTGTCGTAAACGAAAAATTTCTTTGCGTGTATAAGTCGTTTATCCCAGAATATTGAAATATGTAGATGCCGCACTCTTCCTTATGATGGCAGTATAGGGGCCTTGCATAACTCACACTACTCGATTCGTTTAGATACGTAAATTTCTGAACTAAAGGTACATGACAAAGCCTAAAACATACTGAACTTTTTTTCATTAAATTAACAAGATGTAAATAGGTATGTAGCATAATCTTACTGTTGTAAAAATTATAATTAGAAAAGCAAGCATTGGAGATGCCACATTCAACTCAATCTTACCGAATAATAATTGTTGACATTGGAAAAAGGGACATTTGCGCTTTCCGAATAACTCAAATTTCTTATAAGATATGATTTAATAAAATATATATTAATTCGTAGATATGAACTTACGATATGTAATATTGTGTAACTTGATATGGACCAACAACTAACCAAAGTAATTTCGCTGACAAAATAAGTATAAATAACTGACAAATAAACACAATTTCTCTTCACTCTTTGCTCTTTGCACTCTGAATTTTTTTTTTTTTTTTATTTTAAATTCGCAGGTCAAACTTAATGTGAACTTGTTAACCTACTAACACTGCTGGACAGATCACGCTAAAAATTAACGCCCAAGCCTATAGCAGTATTACCAGCATTCAAAACAAAATCATTAGCTTCATGACAACTGTTGTTGTTTCATTCGCACAGTCCGGTTCAAATTTGAACAGAGTATGATATGAGCCAATATATATTTTCAAAGAATCAGATAAGATTAACCATTTTTGATAAATTTTTTTTCCTAATTCGAGAAATTCGAACATATGCTCGAACAATTTTAATATTCTTCCATTTTCCACATAAATTTTGAACTTAATAATTAATTAATAACCTTTACCTAGCTTCCTATGATCAATTGTGTTGTGCGTGTTATTAAGTTTGTACACAATTGACCGAGAACCGGACCTACAGGTTTAACGCCGACTCCGAACGGCTATGAACGGAATAATTTTCTGTCGCTGCTGGGGTTCGAACCCGGGTTCCCAGGTTAGTTGACATAGAAGCCACGCACTTTAACCAACTACGCCACGGACGCCACTTATTTGAACTTTTGAACTTCAATTTTGAAGTCAATTATTTTTGTCTCAGTAATTCGTGCGGCACATACATACTGCAAATTGGACTAATATTGGACTTATTCAAATTTTTTAAGAACTATCTTATCCTTGTTGAAAAATTAATGTAATTTAGAATAGTTTTTTTTTTTTATTTCCCAAACGGACAAGTACCGTTTATACGAAATGGTTTCGTTATACGAAATGGTTTCGTTTTGATGTTAAACGAAAAAAACGAATTTGGTTGTATCGTGAACACATAGGGTTTGACATAATATCGTATCTATATCCTTTTATTTATTGATGTCCCTTTCTTTTCATTTCTTCCCAAACTTTTCCTAATTCTTATTCTTATTCTTATTCTTATTCTTATTCTAATTCCTATTCTTATTCTTATTCTTATTCTTATTCTTATTCTTATTCTTATTCTTATTCGTATTCGTATTCGTATTCTTATTCTTATTCTTATTCTTATTCGTATTCTTATTCTTATTCTTATTCTTATTCTTATTCTTATTCTTATTCTTATTCTTATTCTTATTCTTATTCTTATTCTTATTCTTATTCTTATTCTTATTCTTATTCTTATTCGTATTCGTATTCGTATTCGTATTCTTATTCTTATTCTTATTCTTATTCGTATTCTTATTCTTATTCTTATTCTTATTCTTATTCTTATTCTTATTCTTATTCTTATTCTTATTCTTATTCTTATTCTTATTCTTATTCTTATTCTTATTCTTATTCTTATTCTTATTCTTATTCTTATTCTTATTCTTATTCTTATTCTTATTCTTATTCTTATTCTTATTCTTATTCTTATTCTTATTCTTATTCTTATTCTTATTCTTATTCTTATTCTTATTCTTATTCTTATTCTTATTCTTATTCTTATTCTTATTCTTATTCGTATTCGTATTCGTATTCTTATTCTTATTCTTATTCTTATTCGTATTCTTATTCTTATTCTTATTCTTATTCTTATTCTTATTCTTATTCTTATTCTTATTCTTATTCTTATTCTTATTCTTATTCTTATTCTTATTCTTATTCTTATTCTGATTCTTATTCTTATTCTTATTCTTATTCTTATTCTTATTCTTATTCTTATTCTTATTCTTATTCTTATTCTTATTCTTATTCTTATTCTTATTCTTATTCTTATTCTTATTCTTATTCTTATTCTTATTCTTATTCTTATTCTTATTCTTATTCTTATTCTTATTCTTATTCTTATTCTTATTCTTATTCTTATTCTTATTCTTATTCTTATTCTTATTCTTATTCTTATTCTTATTCTTATTCTTATTCTTATTCTTATTCTTATTCTTATTCTTATTCTTATTCTTATTCTTATTCTTATTCTTATTCTTATTCTTATTCTTATTCTTATTCTTATTCTTATTCTTATTCTTATTCTTATTCTTATTCTTATTCTTATTCTTATTCTTATTCTTATTCTTATTCTTATTCTTATTCTTATTCTTATTCTTATTCTTATTCTTATTCTTATTCTTATTCTTATTCTTATTCTTATTCTTATTCTTATTCTTATTCTTATTCTTATTCTTATTCTTATTCTTATTCTTATTCTTATTCTTATTCTTATTCTTATTCTTATTCTTATTCTTATTCTTATTCTTATTCTTATTCTTATTCTTATTCTTATTCTTATTCTTATTCTTATTCTTATTCTTATTCTTATTCTTATTCTTATTCTTATTCTTATTCTTATTCTTATTCTTATTCTTATTCTTATTCTTATTCTTATTCTTATTCTTATTCTTATTCTTATTCTTATTCTTATTCTTATTTTTATTCTGATTCTTATGCACAAATTCCTGACCTTATACTTGTTTGAATTCATTTCCTAATCCTACGCCCACTTCTTTTCCAAATATTTGTCCCTAATCTTGTCCTCAGTGTGTCCAAATCCTGGTTCTATTCCTTGACGCATTTCTTGTCCTTATCCTTTTCTCAATTTTGTCATCAATATTGTTTGTGGTGTGTATTAATCTTAGTCCTTGTCCTTGTACCAATCCTTAACCCAATATAGCCCAGGAATTTTTTTTTTTTTATTTTTTTTACGAGAAAAATGGTATTCGATTAATCGAACGCTGGGCACTTCTTATAATTTTTTTAAAAAAAAATTTCCTATATATTTTACCGAAGGAAAACTAGGTATACTACAAATTTTAGTTATTTTATTGTATTTTATATGAATGAAAATTGTTTATTTTTTAATTTATTTATTCCAATTTCTTTTCTACATGGTATAACTCAAAACAATGTGTATGGAGTGGAATATTACATCTTTTGCACAAAAATGAGGCTGCTTTGTGGCAATGTTTACATCTGCGTTTCCTATTGTGGTCTATTTTAACAATAAGGTGCTGTCCTTTATTGCGGGGAAGATTTTCCGGTTGAGTATCGTTTGAGTCCGGAAAATCAGGAGGGCTATATAAATCGCCTTCTTCGGAGTTTGCTTGCTCATCTTCAGCTGACATCATAAGAGAGTAAGCGATATCAACTCGAAAGTCTTTTTGAGGAACTATATTCTGCTTTTGATATCGTCGTATGAAACAAGATAGTTTCCATGCGTTTACAATTGCTGAATTTAGCATAGCAATCCATAAGGGCCAATACCACTTCTTTTGTCTTATAGCAATATAATAATTTTGGGCTGCATTGTCATGGAGATCAACTCCACCCATTCCATGGTTATAGTTTTTCAACAACTTTGGTTGATCGTAGTTCGCGAAGTAACCCGGTTCTACGACTTGCCCGTCTTTATTTCTTGTTTGCTTTTTCCATCGTTTGACTGAAACAGTAGGTACCATCTGGTCAAAATTGGTCACTATTGTAACTTCTTTGTTGTCTTGCCAGCGACAAAGAAGAATTTTATTGTTAGTGTCAAATCGGAAATCATGGCTGCCCCTTTCCAATTCTTTTCCAATTTTTAATTTCGCACCTCCAATTCTATTAGCGCGCACTGTTCCCGTTGCACATATTCTTTTTTCATTTAGGAGACACATGAGGTAGTACGACGTAAAGAAATTGTCAAAATATAATATATGACGGCTCGGATATTCTATATTTTCCAATAAACGAAGAACTACATCGGCTCCAAGACCAATTTGCCTATTGTAATTGTCGGATGCTCCACCATATGGTATGCAGCTATAAAGGTATCCAGCTGAGGAGCAAAGACACCACAATTTGTACCCAAATCGAATAGGTTTGCCACGCATATACATTTTACAAGAATGGCGCCCAAAATATGGAACCATCTGCTCATCTATTGAAAGTTCTGGCTCCCAGATACCGAATTGCATGAACTTTTAATTCATCACTTCATATAAGGGACGAATCTAAAAACGAAAAGACAAAATTCCGAAATAAAAAATAAACTCAATTTGAAACTTTACAAAATATGTATATGTACATTAGAGCGTATCATCAAAACTAACCTCTTTTTGACACCAACTCAATCGCTAGACATTTAAGAGACATTTTCAAAAAAAAATTTTTTTTTTTTTTAAGTGGTCCCTATGGTGCTATTTTGATTTTTTCGTTATATCTTTGGTGTTTTTCATCCGATCCGGAAAAAAATTTATGTGTGTGCTTGTTGATGTAATGCAAATATATTTGCATTTTTTTTTTCCTCAAATGATTTTTTTTTCGACTAATTGCACAATCTATCTCAGTTCCTACTATGTCATCATGTTACAAAAATACCAAAAAACGAAAGCTCACAAAAAATCATTATAACCATGGGAACAAATAAAATCGAAAAAATGCATTTTAGAAGCACTTCCGACCGATTATATGGAAATAATAACACTTTAATATCATAAAAAATTGTTTTTTATTCTTCCAAATCTTTTCGAGATTCAAAGTAGCTGTAGCGCTCGCAACTATCAAGCTTCGCGAAAATGTGCCCCAAACGATTTTCGTCAGTGACTGCTGTAGCTGACTGGTGCACAATTTGTACGAAACGCTCCGAGTTTTGCGAGTGGCAAAGATAATCTGTTGAAAATATAACATGAAATATACGATTTAGATTTTAAAGTTAAATACGCATAGATTAATTTATTATACAAGTATGAAAGTGTATTGCAGTGCGTACCTGGAATTTTAATCAATTGATCAGAATATTGCATATCAGACAGTTGGTCTTGGGTGTGAAATTGAAGGCATGGTGGCTCAGTGATCTCAAATTGTGTCCAATCAATCATTTCGGTGTAAATGTTGCTGCTGTAGTTGATGTAGGGTTGGTGCTTGGGCCCACGAAATTGCCGAATTCGACCTGGCGCGTTTAAACGTGCTTGCAAAATTTTGCTGTATCCGTCTGCACGCACCGTTGCATCCGGATCAGTTATCATAGAAAGTAATATATTTTCATGGTGAAAATAATAGTCATTGCTTTCGATGGTTGGTTTGATGGCTAACTGAACGTAGTTCGGCAAATCACGTATCCATGAAATGTACTTAAAGACATTGCGGCTGCCATGAATGGCAAGTGGCTGGCTTTTGACTAAAAACCAGAATGGCGCATACACTCTGACCACGAACATAGCAAGATCTCTTAATTTCTGGGACGGCTGCGCTTGCGTTACGTACCAGCGCAAGATGCGAGATGCTGTTGTAAGCCATCGCGCTGTACTGGTAGCACCGGGCTGTTCGCTGGCTAAATTCTTACCACAGTGGCCACTATCAACCACAAGAACCATGCGGTATAAGTAACTTTGAACAGCGGCGATTTGTGCTTTTGCACACTAAGTACACGCAGAGAAATAAAACGTTTGGAGGCCTTTTACAGCATAAGAATTAAGTTTGCAGCGTTTGACAAAGTGTTTTGGAAACTTAAAATTCTTTGCGGTAAATTTTATTTGTTCTTGGTAAAGCTAAATTTAATTGCATTACACGAACATAAGCTTTTTCGTGCTCGATAAATGAGTTTTTTCGTTTGCTTATAATGAAATTAATTTTGTATATCTCTCAAAATAACGAGTGTCCGCTCAAAAATACGAATGCTCGATCAAAATGCCGACAACGATGTCTTCCACAAATCCTATTATTTGAAATAATACTTAAGCAACAAAATTCGTATAGCCTGTTTGGCTCAGAGGTAAAGCATCTGCTTGGCAGCCATAAGCTCCCGTGTTCGAACCCCGTTCTGGCCACGGTATGTTTTTAAAAATTTCTTTTTTTTTTCATTAAACGTTTTCGTTACATATTTTATTGCATATTTCTATTTATAGGTTGCCCGTAAGTACATGCCGCAAACAAAGTTCAGTTGACTAATTTTTCGTTTCATTTATTGATATTAAAGTGTTATTCTTTGCATATAATTGGTCGGAAGTGCTTCTAAAATGCATTTTTTCGATTTTATTTGTTCCCATGGTTATAATGATTTTTTGTGAGCTTTCGTTTTTTGGTATTTTTGTAACATGATGACATAGTAGGAACTGAGATAGATTGTGCAATTAGTCGAAAAAAAAATCATTTGAGGAAAAAAAAAATGCAAATATATTTGCATTACATCAACAAGCACACACATAAATTTTTTTCCGGATCGGATGAAAAACACCAAAGATATAACGAAAAAATCAAAATAGCACCATAGGGACCACTTAAAAAAAAAAAAAAAAAATTTTTTTGAAAATGTCTCTTAAATGTCTAGCGATTGAGTCGGTGTCAAAATAGGTTTATTTTTCTTCCATACAAGGTGATACGGTCTAATGTACATACCTTGGCCATTTTGTCTTTTTTATCCAAATTTAAATTGTTGCTTAAGTGAATGTACCTCTTTATATCGCAAAACCTGTTTCTGGTCATGCACTGTTTCACAATATCAACACCCAAAGAAGGGTGTTTTGACCAATAGTCCCGAACTGAAGGTAGCCTGTGATATCCAGATAAAACCAAAATACCTAGGAATTGCTTCAGAGCCGTATGATGTAAACGAAATTCTGAATTTTGTTGTTGAGCATAAAGGTTTGTTTCATCAACAATCATTGTCAGAACATCAATATCGAAGAAGAGACTAAATAATTCCATTGGAGATTTGTCTTTCAAATTATCCACCAAGTCTTTTTGGACGCCCTTTAGCGGTTCCGTTATTGGGGCAATATCGTATTCAAAATGACCTTCACGGTTTGATCTCTGCGTCCACTTTGGTAAACCAAAAGCAGACAACGGTTTGTACATTTGTTTTGGTTTTTGTACCGATTCAATTCGACGCCGCTTTGTTGACCGCGATACGGCAGAAGATGTTGATGGATGCGTGGGGTCCTCGTCATCGTATTCTCTCTCTTCGTCGCTTGAGTCCACATTAATATAATCTCCGGTACTTATTTGGACTTCATCAATCTCGAAAGTTCCTGCGCGATCGATTTCAACGTCAGGCTTTGGAAAAATACGCCATACATTAGATTGACATTAAGATTTTACGCACAAAATACCTACATCCTGCATGGGAATAATGTCATCATCCAAATCTTCTTCATCTGTAACATCATCAAGTGTCGGTGGTACGATGCAAATCTGTTTCATCATCACTCCAGTCATTAATTATTGCTTCCACTTCAGCCCTAGTTAGTGCTTGGCGAAGCTTTTTTTTAAACACTTTTCCATTTTTTTTTATTATAGGGTATAAATAAATTTTAGATCAAGAATACACAGCACTTTTCTTTTTACGTGGCAC
Source organism: Pherbina coryleti (assembly GCA_943735915.1). Taxonomy (NCBI): domain Eukaryota; kingdom Metazoa; phylum Arthropoda; class Insecta; order Diptera; family Sciomyzidae; genus Pherbina; species Pherbina coryleti. The sequence goes on along the minus strand of OX030949.1, from coordinate 61,325,228 downwards.
AACACTTTACTTTTTATGTTATCTTCTGTCGTAATGAAGGTTGCAACTGAATGAATCTCTTCATAAACACAGTTATTTTTTTTTTACCAATAAGAAATTGGTATACAACAAAAACAATAACAATATGTATTAGAAGTTCAGCAGACACAACAACAAATGTTAACATTAATGGCTGAATTACAATACTGCGTTAGGTCGGTCGGCCTTTGACAGCTCGACTAGAAACAATGGGTTCTTATGAAGCAACACAAAATATGACCTCATGCATTGCGTCGACCTCATCCCGTAAATATGAATTTGAGGGGGTGACGTACGATCAACGCTATGAGTAGCGACATGCTCAAGCTAGGTCGTGCTTTTGACATTCCATATTAACGCTGGGTTGCATTTTCGTTGAGCAATGCTAAAATGTGGGTATTCTTGGATTCCGATGGAAAACTCAGATTTTCATAGGATTATCGTGGGAATTTATATTTTGATGCGAGTTTTTTTTAAATTGATCAAATTTTTTAAATTAACATGCTGCTTAAGTAGTATAAAAATGATTTTGATGAATTTAGCATGATATTAATATTATTCAATTGTATTTCATATTAAAATTTATGCATTTTTTAGTATATTATAAATAATATTATAAGGGTATTCATGCAAAATGGCAAACTTATATATTGGTCAATTAGATATTTTAATGAGGTTGGTTGAGGACGAATACCCTTAATATCATTGTTTGAATAATATAACACACAAAAGAATGTTGTGGTAAGGTAGATTGGCAAATGCCGTTCACTTTGTTTTTGTAAAGTTGTACCCAAGTACTCACTAATTACAAGTGATTCAGCGAGCATTGTACAAGGGGGCGTGGCAGCTCGAATCTGCAATATTGAATAACTTTGGAATTATAGGTCGCACAACATTGGAATTAGGTGTTCGGCCTCGATTTACATGTGCCACTGGCAAAATTTTATGGGCGTTGGGAAAAGGGTGTGGCACTTTTTCGGCTTCCCAAATTGTGGGTATAACTTTCGACCTATTAGTCACACATCAATGAAACTCGGTAAGAATGTACTATTTAGTCTTGTCCTTTGACTGGAAAAATTGAGTGATTGGACAAGGGGGCATGGCACCGCCCATATAAGTCAAACTTATGGTATCAAATAGCTTTGGAGTTAAATGCCACATAATAATGAAACTTGGTATGGAGCTGGCACTTGGTAATGTCCATGTACTAGAAAACCTTCAGCCATTCTTATTTTTATGAAGAGAACTTCTGAAATGCACTGTCGAATCGTGGCGTTCCAGAAATCGTTATCTACCCTATTTTTTAGAGCATTTCGTACAAGGGCAATCATTATATCATAGAAAAACACGATAAAAGTTCAAGTAAATATTAAATTTTATACACCAAATGAAAGATTAATTTCCAAGCTTTAATAATATATTGTCTTTAATCGATAGTAATAAAGGTTAAAAATTTATATATTTTCAGCCGTATCCATAAAAATATCTTCAAATAACTTTAAAACGTTCAATACTTAAAAAGCTTTTTAATGCTAAAAAGTCTTTTAAAATTTTGTTATTCATAGAAATGTTGTAGCTGCTTTGTAGTTAAAATAGGAACACTTTCGATTTGAAGTGGGAACAGTGTCAATAATGGTTTGTGTATTTGATAAATTCAATGACTTAATTTATTTGTCACAATTTCGTCAACATTTTGATGTTTAAACATCGTTGTTTTTTCGAAGCTACTCTCTGCACTGAAAACATCGTCATTTTATTATCTTGTTTTGTAAATATTTTGAAATGTTTTGACCAATTTTCTTGTTTTTATTTTGTTTTTCTTTTGAATTTTTTTATAATTTTGAATTTTTTTGACATATTATCCAAATTTTTGAAGTATTTTTAATTATTTTTCACAATATTTGTCCTCAAATGAGAGCAAATAATTTTAAAAATGCTTTATGAGGGGTTTATTGGATTTATTGGATGTTCAGCCATTTTTAAAAATCCTCTCATTTATAAACAAACATTTTCAATAATTTTTTTTTACATTTTCTGTTTTTTTTTTTATATATTATGAAACAATTTGATGTATTCTTGACATAATTTGTGCTCAGATGAAAACAAAATAAAATTTAAAAATGCTTTATCGAGGGTTTATTGAAGGTTTCCTCCATTTTTAAAATTATCTCATTTATAAAGCATTTAAAAAAGATTTTTAACGCTATTGAACGCTATTATGACACTATCTTTTAATTTTTCATTGATTAGAATTATAATTGCATGGTTTCGGAAAAAGGGACGTTTTGTGGGATTTTTAGTATAGCTGCTTTTATTGGCATCACCAAAATGACAGACGCACGATCTGTCAACGCAACATTTAGTTTTGCAAAGTTTGAGGTCGTCCGTTTTGACAGCTTATATCGTAAAGTTTTTACAACGGAGACCAAAGTACGGTCAAAGGCCGACCGACCTAACGCAGTATTGTAATTCAGCTATTATACAGTGAACTGGAGAGAGAAAGATAAAAGCTAAGAAAACGAAATATCAATAACAAATACAACAATTCTTACAAAGAGCTGGAGAGCGATAGTTAAAATTCTTAGAAAACGAATGATCAAAATAAAAATTGCAATAATGTCAAATAGAGCCCAGTGTACGATAAATCGAATACCCAACTTTTTACTCACCTACCGTCTAATCGATTGACTTCTTGTCATGACAAATGTAACTTTGATGAAAGTTCAGATCAGTTCCAACAAAGCTGCATCATTATTTTATTATTTTTTTTTAAAGAGATTATAACTTTATTTATTTATTTTTTTATTTAAATTTTCAATCGCAAAGTAACGATACGAAATTCTTTATTTAATTAATATCGAGAGATTATTCCAAAACTACTGAATTAAATTAACATTGATACTTTAGTTACATCGTACTGTACCACTCCTTATTGAACAGCCATAAATAAAGTTAATTTCCGTTACGGAAACTCTTTAGAAATTCATTATATTTAGTTCTCGCATCCAGACATATGAATGAATCATCATGAACAACACATATATCTCTATCTAAACCTCATGCTTATAAGTATGAGAGCAATAATAAAAAAACAAAAAAAAAAAAAAATAAAAAACAGAAAATTAATTATTTCCATCGCACTCAGGCAAGAACTCAGCCTTGAGCTCATGAAGCGGAAATCCTTGCTTAATAAACTGACAAACAAGCATGTCAGCAACAAGGACGAGCTTTGAATAACTTATTGACGACGATAATCAACATTTCTGCAATTTTTTCCTGTTTTATTTATTTTTGCTTGCATTTTTTTTTTGTTTTTTGTTTCGAATTTTGAAATGAAATGAAATGAAACTGATATGAAAACGAGATCGACATAGAAATTGAGAAAAAGAAATCCATTAGCGTAGCTGCCATCATTACATGCTTCACGTTGCAATTCATTAACTTTTCTTAATTGAGCGTCAAACGAAGAAGGAAGCATGCAAGAAAAAGTTTCTTTTCCCAACTTATGGCATGTAAGACGGGAATGTATTGAAAAATCCAATAACTGACAATATATTGACATATTTTCAATAAATTCTTATGACAAAATAATAAAAACGTAGGAATGCCGCTATTGATTACGAGCACTTTATGTTGCTTATGGTGGGCGTGCGTGTGGGCGTTGTAATATTAATTTTCCTCAATAATATTTCCCAGAAAATTTTACCACGTGACATGCATTTTGACTTAAATCTTCTCTTTGCAGGTGACCAGCTTTACCACCGCCGGAAAAGGCACCATTCCGATTCCATCATCGAGTGGCGCCGCATCGTTGCAACACAATCAGCAGCGTCAGATCGCCACCATCGAGACACCACCGAACAGCGCCACGCTGCCCATGCAGATACCGACAGTCACCTGTGATTTGGCATCGGATATCTCCACCTCAGAGGCAGCCGAAACGGAACCACATCCGCTTGTCTACTCCAACGGCAACTCAGGCGGCCTGAGCACAGTGGCAGGAACACTGTCGCCGACCGCCAATTGCAAAGAGACACTCAAGGTCAGTACCATCGCGACCACACACAATGCGCTGAATGCCGCCAGCGCAGCCGCATCGCTGCCGACCAACATGAACAACAACAATGACTGCACAACATCAACGACGACGATGACAGCAACAATGACGGTGACGGCGACGACGACGGGCTCAAACACCAACTCAGCCATGCTTGGCTCTAACATTAATAATTCGAATGAGCTGCGCGTCTCGCCGCTAGCAGGTCGATGTCGTGCCCTCTCGGTGGGTATCGACACCGACATGGTCAGCGAATTCGATCCATCGAGTTCGGATTCGGGCGTGGTCAGTCGCTGTGCAGTCGTTAAACCGCTGAAATTTAGACTGTGCCAGCCGATCTTCGGTCGCAAGTCGAACCATCAGCGACGCAACGAATCGAAGGCGGCTGCTGTGAAAGTATTGAAACCCTCCGAAGTGGCGCAGATAGCCACCGAACTAGAGCCCGCCATACCTAAAGTACAAAAACCACGCGATCCCGAAAAAGAAAAACGACGCATAGCACGCAAGAAGGAGAAGCGTGCGACGCTCATCCTTGGACTGATTATGGGCAGCTTCATAGCCTGTTGGCTGCCCTTCTTCTTTCTCTACATATTGCTGCCTGCATGCAATACGTATTGCCACATACCTGATTCGGCATTCGCGATTGCCTTCTGGCTGGGTTATATGAATTCGGCCCTCAATCCAGCCATTTATACTATTTTCAACAAAGACTTTCGCCGAGCGTTTCGACGCATCTTGTTTAAGTGATGTTTGGCTTATGTGTGTTGCTATCGGTGCGTTCATGCTAGCATTGAGAAGGCTACGGAACGCGCCATGGGCACCACACCGATGGGCTACAACATGTACGGCCACTATAGACGATAGACATAATACGACTAGTCACAAAACGACTATCATGCGTTGCTATGCGTCTCAATGCGACATCAATGCTTTGCCACATATCTGTAGAATCAAAACAAAAGCTTTGAGTAGAATGTAGAACTGTTTCTTCATAACTTACTTATGCGTAGAGGATCGTTTCTCTTTATTGCTGAAAGCTTATTATAGTTCACAACAATTTTTTTGTCATTTTTAAGTTAAGCAATTTTGGTTGTTTCCTCCTAGTTTGGTTATTTCTTTTTATTTTGTATTATTTGAGAAATTGAAAAGCTCATTTATAAAGCATTTAATGGCTGTGAATATGAGTAAATCGTATCATCATGTGTTTTTATAAACTTTTCATAGAGTAATTCTTAAAATTAAAATTAAACTTAATTCAAAATTAAGTTATTTAAAAACTTATAAAGAAAATACATATTTATTTTAATTTTTAATGTTTTCAAGTTCTAAAATTTTGAAACGTATCCTTTGTGTTTTATTTGTCTATGTATGGCTTATGTTGTGAACAATAAAAAGTAAAGCTATAATATAATTTTCTAGCTGATTTTCTGTCAAATAAAGTTTTTATAAAGTTATTATATGCCATGTAAAGCTTCTTGAGAATAAGAACATTCCGTTCATCGCCGTTCGGAGTCGGCGTTAAGCATGTAGGTCCCTTTCTCGGTCAATTGTGTACAAACTTAATGACACGCACAACACAATTGATCATAAGAAGCTAGGTCAAAGTCCTTTCAAGGGCTGAAATGGCCAGTTATTTATTTTTTTATTTTTAAAGTTTTTATAAAACGGTAAATTCTTGAACGAATTTGGGAAGGATGATTAATTTTTTGATCATATCTATTGTTTTCTTTTTCATTTATTTTAGCAAAATTTATTGAATTATTTTTTGTATTACTTTTAACTTTATAATTAAAAAAGGATTGCATACTTTGAGGCATGACCTAAGGAAATTAACTTAATGTAAGGAGTTCCATATTTGCACGAAAAAAGTTTTGCTTTTTCTTTATTTTCACAAACACCTTAATCTAACCTCTTTAAAGTGGCTCTTAAAACCCACCGGTATATAATGAAGCAAGACAAAAATTTTCAATTGAATCAAAACATCAATCTTAAAATTTAATCATCATGTACATCTTAGTTAAAGGTAAAATATATGTAATTTTTTTTTTTCATATTTTCTTATTGAAAAAGTCGCAATGATGGATGAGTTCACATTAACTCAGACCTTCGCTGTTTAATTTCAAAATTCATTACTACACATAAATCCACTTACGCATCAATAAAAATCCAGATTCATCTTAAATAATTCTTTAAAATAAAACTTACATGAGCAGTCTTATCCGGGTATGGTGCAGTGTTCCAGGAAAAGCATAGCTATACTAGGTATTTAACTTTTTTTTTTTGCAATATAATGATTGGTTTTCTTGATATTCAATTTGTTCCAAGTATTTTATGGGAACATCAGACATATTAAAAAGCGCCACCGTCAAAGACAACAACTCCCTTAAGCAAATATATATATAACTGCATTAAGGGGAGGCTCTAGTAGAAACGTAACGTAATTGCAGGTTTTTTTTTTTGAGCGAACGTAAATTTTTTTTGAAAAAATATTTTGTAGCATTTATTAATGTATATTTCAAGAACATTATATAATTTTTTCGATGAAAAATAATTCAAAATGGCGGCTAAAGGTCTCGCAGATCTGCGCGGAGATAGCCGAAGTGCGCTGTACACTCTACAGCCCTGCCAAGTGATCCGAAACGAAAGAACCAAAAAAATTGTTAACCTAGATGAAATTGGGGGATGAAATAAAACCCTTTTAAAAAAATAGCCGCCCTTTGAAAAACATCCCGTTTTTTTTTCTATTTCTTTTGCTTTAACGTTATAACGTTCATAACGTTAAAAAAATAATGATAATAAATTTTTTGAAAAAAAACACTTCCTGAAGGCCCCCTAAATTAAATATGCTTTAATTTGAGCCGTCAAACATCGAAATCGGACAAGTCGTTGAAGCGGAATCGTGTACAGCGCGGAAAAGGAGGTTATTCGTGAAAAATGCGTCTAAAGTTTGACGAAAAAATCGTAAGTAAAGTTTGTCTGCTATGACTCGCAAAATAAATTAGAGAGGAACATATCCTTTTGACTACATATTTTCAAGATCCTAAGGATGAAAATAAAGCAAAAAATTATAACAAACATTTTACGTCGATTTCTACTTGAACCTCCCCTTAATTCAAATATTTAAGACCTAATCTCAACCTTACAATTTTAGTAAACGGCACACACGGAGTTGTCTCCATATCAACAATGGACACATTTCTGAAGGAGTTGTTGGAACTAATTTAGAATTGTTAACTAACAAGAGGTTGATGAGCCCAAAATTTATTTAATTGTATTATATAACTTGTACTTCTGCCATAAATTGGGTTTTTATACAGATTTTTATAGATCGCAAAAGTATTTGATTTTACCAGGTCCCCATTTCAGGCAGTATTCTTTCCGAATTTCGAGCGTTTTTTGAGGATTCATAAAAAAAAGCAATTGATATTTTTACCATGAATTTTTTTATGGCTTATTTATTCATATTTCAAGAGTACATAAAAAAATAAAAAAAAATATTAAAATTTCAGCAAATTACACGAAGTTCTACGTCATTGAAGTAGAGGGGGGTAAAAAAGCCGTATCCCGGTCGTCATGATATCAACCCTCCTGTTCACATGAAAAATAAAATTATGGCTACTTCTTGATCAGTATCGTTTGAACCAGAAAATGTGAAAAAACATTTTTTTTTGCAAAATGGTGCACGCAAAGAAATTTTTCGTTTACCACAACTGAAAAATTCACCAACTATACTTCGTTTGCGAGCTGTATTTGCCGCAAACGAAAATTCAGTTGTCATTAACTTAAAAATATATCTTATATATACATATATACCGCAAGCTATTTCGGTCATTATTATTTATTATATTAATAATCTTTCAAATTATGTCCGTCCGTCTTCTTATGGATTGCACTCATCGCACCGCCGTTGCTATCTCCGTCCGCGTATTAAGCAAACTACCAATTTCCTTATATAGTCACAATTTGTCCAAAAAGTAACTCTGAACTATAAGCGTTTTGTTTATACAACGAAGGGAAAAATAAACAAAATTTTTAGTTGGGAAAAACGAAGTTTTCAATTGCTGCAATTTAAAAATCACTCGCGTTTATGACAAACGAAATTCATTTCCTGCAACTAAATGACTCGTTTCTCACAACTGAAAATTTCGTTTATTTTTCGTTCAACGTTTATGACAACTGTTGAAACGTTTGCAATAAACGATTTCAAGCACGACAAACGAAGTTCGTTTGCGGCAAACTGGCGATAAACGTTTTTTTTCTTTGCGTGTGGCTACTCAAAAATTGAGGTTGATTTTCCCACCAATTTTTTAACTCTCCCAAATTTTTTAAAAATCTTAAAAATTAAAGTTTTTATTGGTTCATACGATAAAGATAAAAGAATATACGATTATATCGTAAGAATATTATTATTACGATACGAATACGATGTATAAAGAATATTAATGCCAAATTTCAAGTAACGCTCCGCCCAAACCGGTCTACGTCACTAAAATGACTATAACTTTAAAAATAGTTCGAATTTTAGAAAATCCTGTTAGGGAGATATTCAAGAATATCTAAACTATCGAAATATGAAAAAAAATTTCGATTTTTTCAAATTTCTAGACAAGAATACTACCTCAATTAAAAAAACAGCTTCTAGCTTATGTTTTAAGTTTTATTTTTTCTCTGAACACGTACTTTCTGAGTTTTTTTTATATAAAAAGAAAAAATTAGTTTAACAAAACAATTTTAAAATAATTTATTTAATGCTAAAAAAATTCTAAGAGACCTATGACTTCTAAGAGCTATATAAAAAGCCTCCGATTGCCATAATAAATCGGGTTACGGAAAGGTACGCTTATGTTCGTATGCAACGCCTAAAAGGTCAATTTAGATACTAAAAGGTATCGCCAACGTACAAGAGTCAAATTTTAAAAGCCATCATACTCAGTTTTCCTACGAGAATGCTTCAAAAATGTTTGTTGCGCTGTTCTCGACAGCGGGTTGGGGAGAAATTAGACGATTGAAGCCCATGAGACACACGCAAAAAAATTTTTCGTTCAGCGCAACTGAAAAACTCGCCAACTTGTCAACTTGAAAATATATCTTATATATTATATATATCAAGCTATTTCGGTCATTATTATTTATCTTTCTCCCTATGTCCATCCGTCTCCTTATGGATTGCACTCATCGCACCTCTGTTGCGATCTCCGTCCGCGTACTAAGCAAATTACCAATTTTCAAATATAGAAACGATTTGTCCAAAAAGTAACTCTGAACTATAAACGTTGTGTGTATACAACGAAGGGAAAAACAAAGGAAGTTTTGAGTTGAGAAAAACAAATTTTTCAATTGTTGCAATTTAAAAATCACTCGCGTTTATGACAAACGAAATTCATTTCTTGCAACTAAATGACGCGTTTCTCGCAACTTACTAATATTATGACAACTGTTGAAACGTTTGCAAATAACGATCCCAAGCACGACAAACGAAGTTCGTTTGCGACAAACTGGCAATAAACGTTTTTTTTTCTTTGCGTGCAGTTTTTCAGCCGTACATGCCAATAAATGGCAAGAATGAAAAAAATGGTCTTATAAGCTTTCATTTGAGTTACCAGAATTTTTTTGGGTTCTTTCGGCGTCATTTTTTTGAGAATATTAGGCTAGATGGATCATAAGAATTTTATTGGGTTTTAAGGACTTCTTAGACATATATCGACAATTTTTTATTTTTGTGCATTGGAACTTTTTGAGCGTTGTGGACTTCTTGGGAAATAATCGATTATTCGAAGGCCTACAAGTTCGACATGAATTATAAGCGGAACTACAAGTGGTTAAATTATTAGAACTTTTTGGTTTTGTGGACTTCTTTGACAAAAATAAATGATTTTCAGATAAATAGGTTTTGCAATTATCTATGAACTAGTTGGGTTTTTGGAAGTTTTTTGAGTTTCGAGGATATCTTGTGTAAATTTTGCATTATCTATGGAACTTGTTCCATTATATGAAACCCATTTACAGACAAGATTTATAAACAAAAAAGTTCCACTGGCATAATTTATGGAAGCAGTTGATTTATATGAAATTTTGTATTTTTTTTTTTACTCATTTTGATAGTAATGCAAGATGAATTTTCTAAAGAATCTTCCAAATTTATGAAGATAGTTGGATTATACGAACATTTTTTTAGTTTTTGGAAACACCTTGGGAAAAAAACCTATGTACGATTTTCTGATAAAAAGTTTCACTGGCAATTTATGAAACTCAATGGCTAATTGAAACCTTTTTTGAGTTCTGTGGACTCCTTATATAAAATGATTCTCTGAAAATAGTTTCCAAAGAGACTATCTATAAAATTAGTTGAGTGATTAGAACCTTTTCGGGTTTTATGGACACTTTGGTAAATAATATATGAGATTAAGGGACCTTGTACGGTTATCGAAAATCTTTTAAGTTGGGTAGACTCTTTGGTTAAAAATTGTTATATTTCTAGATTTTTTTTTTCCAAAAATTATTTTACTGTGGCTTATGTCCAAGGAGTCCACATAATGAAAGGAGTTCAAATGGACCAACTTGTTCCATAGACAATATAATATTTTTATATATATTGAAAGCATTTTATTGTGGCTTATGTCCAAGGAGTCCACAAAATGAAAAAAGTTCTAATGGCCCACTGGTTCCATAGACAGTTCTAGTGTAACCTGTGTTACTGATAATCATAGATTCGTATCCAAAGAATTCGCAATAATCAAAGATATTACGATTGAATCGTATCTGAATAAAAATCGTATCTCAATAAAACTCAAAAATAAATAAATATAGCACTCCAGAAAGAAATTTCATTTATAAGCGAAAAAATAACACTCAAAAATATGTGTTTTTCTTTCTGAGTGAAGAAATAAACACTCAAGTAGAGAAGAAGATTATTTTACATCTCTAGAATTATTATTATTAAATTAATTTTATGTTTATATTTTGTATATTTGTGTGTGTGTGTATGATTCATTGTGTGCATTTATTGTGTATTCATTGTGTATTTTGAATGCTTATGAAATTAATTGAAGTTCTTATTAAGGCTGAAAATATATTGAAAATTGATTAAAGACTGCTTGTTCTTTCATGCGCTATAACGATATCATCCTTTATTATTAGAAACAAAACCAGGTCACAATATTATGATTTATACGTACTTGCAATTCACTGATTGCACAATTGTGCAATTTTACAGTGACTAAAAAAAAATCAATAACATATTTTTGAATTCATCGAATACCAAAGAGTAATAAAAATATAAATAACTGTATATCATGAACTTTTTTGACTGCAGAAATAATGGCAGATTGAAGTTATGTGAAATGGTAAAGTTCACATATGATAGAAACATAAGCAGCAGTCGAGCAATAGCTGAAAACACATAGGGATTGAAACACCACCTACCCGCATAGATACAATTCCTCTCTACCAACACGCATATCTTTAAAACATTGATTTCGTGCAACTATCATTTATGATCTGGGTTAGTATATTTAGAAGATAAATAATTGGAAAATATTACAAGCTATATGTGCACTCAAATGGCACACACAATATTATTCTAAAGATAGAATTCAAACAATTTAAAAACAGTTGAAGAATTACATAAGATTTCAGTTCAAACATCTACATTTTTATTGGCTCAATCAACACTGTACAGGAGAAAATTGAAAAAGAAATAAGAATGAAATCGATAAAGAAACTGAAACCAGTGAGAAAAAAGAATGAATATCAACATGAAAATGAATGTGAATATGAACATGAATATGAATATGAATATGAATATGAATATGAATATGAATATGAATATGAATATGAAAATGGATATGAATATGAATATGAATATGAATGTTTGGCATGAGTTTAATACTTGGAGAGTATTGGATGAGCTTAACACATCACTGGACTTAATTGAATATTTTCCGTTGAAATTATTGTCAGTTCACCTGGATTCGATTTACCAATTTCTCGTTTCACCATAATTGAATATTTAACACAATTCGTGTGATGTTCTGTCATATTATTAACAAACAGTCTGTTAAGTAAGAACGTGTACGGCATAATTTATTTAAAAATTTATCTTTACAGAAAATTTTTCTTTACATACATTCATTATACATGTTCCGAAGCACGACGCAATCATATTAATAAGATGTCCAATCACCTCCAAATGCATCGAAGTTTTCGGGAAAGCTGTTTTGAAGTATAGCTGGGTCTCCCTCGAAGCTTCTGTTTGATGTAGCCCCAGACCAATCTAAGGTGACGATGCCTTTTTCGCGTTTCTAGTTGGTGCAGAGGCGGCTGCGGTGTTTGGGGTCATTGTCCTCCTGCAGAATCCAGTCTTCGTTTTTTATTATAAATTGGCATTTGGCAGTCGGTAATAAAGCCTTCTCATAAATTTTGACCATTCTGGCAGCATTAAGATTCTCGGTAAAGAGGTGCAAAGTGCCGAAACCCTTTTTTGAGAAGCATCCCTAAAGATGAATTTAAATGGGATGTTTAACGGTGCGCTGAAAAAAAATTACTTAGTGACGAAGACCAAGCCCGCAGTGCGATCGAATAACCACAAGCGTCGGATAAGACTACGTTACTCCAATCGCGATCAATGTTTTCTGTTGCCCAAGCCATTCTTTTAGTAGCGTGTTTTTCGGACAATGGCTTCGCCATTTCAAATTATTTACACGCAAATGGTTACGAATAGTAACGTCCGATATATTTAGACCATTTTACCTCAATTCGCTTGTCCTTGACGCAAGCTTAAGCCAGGATTCCCCGAAAACAAACGCACTATAATTTTTACATCCTTCTTGGTCACGTGTCTTGTTAAGCCACGATCGGGAAGGTTATCGACGTTTTTAGATTCCTTAAAGCGTTTCACTCACTTCTGGACAAAAGCCTTTGACTTTTTCAAATACTTTGCCGTCGCTGCATAGGACATTTTTGGATGGTTGCAGAGGCAAACTGCTTCGAAGCGTTTATTTAGCGACTACGAATAATGCCGTACACGCTCTTACTTAACAGACTGTATGCCCGTTTATAAACCGTGTCACAATATCTACAGAGTAATGATTGTGTGTTGCAAATTGCTTCTATTTTTTTTTTTTGTATCATTTTTAAATCTTTTCAGGATTAAAGTTTATTATTGCATTTCATAAATATAAGATTTACTAATAAATGCATACTTTCTGCACAGTTTTAATTCAATTTAATCTAATTTAATATAGTTTTAATTTCATTTAATCTACTTTCGGATATTATTTTAACGTGCTGTTAGAGACATTAAGACAAATGCCTCAATTCATATGACGTATCAGCTGATTGACAATAAATGACTTCCAGATGCTTCCTTCAAATACTTTTTATAAATTTAAATACCCAAATAAATTCCCAAAAAAGAAGTATATCCGGTATATCGATATATGGGAAAATAGCGCGTAGAATTCCATCTTTAAGTATACGGTCATTACAATCAAAACAACAAAGAAAATGCAATAGAACACACTGAAAAGAAACAGACGAAAGACAATGGCCCAGAGCTGCAGAGTAGTGTTAACTATCAAGTAGAAAAAGTTCGGTAGTGAACACTATTTTTAGTATAAATAAAAATTTTAAGTTAACTCTATTTTCGAATTTCGAATTTAAATGTTCACTTTTTTTTATTTGTTTTGATTACCTTTTATTTTCTGTTCAAATAACAAAAATTCAATTTAATTTCAATTCAAAAATTCAGTTTATCAGAAATCGATGTAAATATTAAAAATTCAATTTGAAAAGAAAATTAAATATTGTAACAAGAACAATAATGATGGCTGCGCTGAATTGCTGTTGAGTAAAAAAGGGGGTTTTCGCTATCCTGAAAAGTAATAATCCTGGCGTTTTCTTTTCTCAAAAAAAATCTGCATTTTTCTGCCCTTAAGGTATTCTTTTCTCGAAAAAAATTCTGACCTGTAAATTAAATCGTGTTCTTTTCTCGAAAATGTTGACCTAGAAAGTAGAAAAAATGCAGAATTTTTGCACTTTCAAGAGCGACGGTTTTAAATTCTGCCCTCAAATACTACCAATTGAATGAACAAAAAAAAATGGCATGTTAGGAAAATATGTTAGGAAACATTATCATTGACATTTAATTAAAGTTTTACAGCCGTATTCATAAAAATATCTTAAAATAGTTACATATAAAACCTTCAATAGTTAAAAAGCTTCTTAATGTTAGAAAGTCTTTTTAAAATTTTGTTGTTCATAAACATGTTGCAGCTGCTTTGTAGTTAAAATAGGAACACTTTCGATTTGAAGTGGGAGGAGTGTCAATAATGGTTTGTGTATTTGATAAATTCAATGGCTTTTCATTTATTTGTCACAATTTCGTCAACATTTTGATATTAAAACATCAACATTTTTTTCAAAGCTACCCTCTGTACTGAAAAAATTGTCATTTTATTATCTTGTCATTGTCAAAAAAAATTGTTTTTTATTATCTTGTTTTGTCTCAGCAAAATACCTGGGAGTGATCCTGGACAGCAAACTGTCTTGGAACCTCCACATAGACCGCATCATCAGCAGATCAACAGCCTCATTGTGGACCTGCAGAAGAATTTGCGGCAAAAACTGGGGGTTAAGCCCTAAGATGATGTACAATCTCTATACTCTGATCGTCAGACCAGCACTAACATACGCGTCTGTAGTATGTTGGTCGAAAACGCTAGAAGGATCAACCATCAAGCGGTTAGGACGAGTTCAAAGATGTGCAGGGATATGCATGACAGGCTGCATAAGATCTACGCCAACAGCAGCCCTCAACGTCATCTTAGGGCTCACCCCAATCCACATACACATCCAGATGGAGGCGAAGCTCAGCCTTCACAGACTTTTCCATCTGGGTTACACTGTCCCAAACCATCCCTTAAAGGGACACCTAACCTTAATCACAACCCTAAAGCGAGAAAAGGAGTTCTGCATGCCATTAGATGACATGCTTCCCAAAATCCGCTTTAACAAAAACTTCATCGTAGTTATCCCCCCCCCCAGATCCAACTGGGAACACGAGAAACTAAACCCGTCCGAAAACGACCTTGTGTGGTACACAGATGGCTCCAAAATGGAGAAAGACACGGGAGCAGGGGTCTTTGGAAAACACTCCAATGAGAGCCACTACTTCAGTGCAGGTCTATTTACCACAATCTTTCAAGCGGAAATCCTTGCCATTAACAGATGCGTCAGACTGAACTGTATGAACAATGTTAGAGGCAAATCAATTTTCGTCTTCTCTGATAGTCAAGCTGCCCTTAAAGCTCTGACATCACCCATCATAAAATCCAAGCTAGTGCTGGAGACTGTAGACGTCCTCAACGACCTGGCTGCGCAAAACAATAAAGTTACTCTACAGTGGATTCCTGCCCACTGTGGTTTTGACGGGAATGAAAGAGCAGACTCCCTGGCCAAACAGGGAGCATCATCACCACTCACAGGACCGGAACCGTTCTGTGGGGTTGGTAAGAATCTGTTCAAGCAACACGTCAAAAAAACCTCATTCCGCGAATCTCAAGACATCTGGAAGAACTGCTTAGGACAGATATGCACTAAGCAAATATTCCCAGAACTTTCTCCCAAGAAATCGAAATTTCTTATTAACCTAGGGAAGAAAGACCTAAAGATGTTGACCGGAATCATAACTGGACACTGCAAACTAAAGAAACACCTACAAAAAATGAATCTCGCTACTGATTCATTATGTAGATTATGCCTTGAGGATGAAGAAACCTCCAGACATATTATCACAGAATGTCCAGCTCTTCTCCATATAAGAAAGAGAATCCTAAATAGCGAAATAGTCTCTCAAGGACACCTTGCGATCCTCAACCTCGAAAATATATTATGTTTTCTGAAAAAAACTAAAGCAAACGAACTGCTTTAAGAAAAGAAAAGATGCCGCAGTGACAGAGCTGAATTAGCTCGCCCCAAGCATATCTATCTATCTATCTATCTATCTTGTTTTGTAAATATTTTGAAATGCTTCCCTGCAAACATTTTCTGAGTGCCTCAAAAAAATGACTCTTAAAAGAGTATTTATTATGCGTGTTTTGTGAGTACGCAATAAAAAGACTCATAAAGGAGTCTTTGATATGATTCTAAAATGATTGCTCAAAAATAAGACTCAAAAAATAGTATTTTTTTATGCGTGTTTTATGAGTAGACAATAAAAAGACTCATAAAGAAGTGTTTTATATGATTGTAAAATGATTGCTCAGAAATAAGATTCTAAAAAGGATATTTTTTATGCGTGTTTTATGAGTACGCAACAAAAAGACTCATTAAGGAGTCTTTGATATGATTCTAAAATGATTTCTCAAAAAAAAAGACTCAAAAAATAGTATTTTTATGCGTGTTTTATGATAACGCAATGAAAAGACTCATAAGGAAGTCCTTTGTATGATTGTAAAATGATTGCTCAGAAATAAGACTCTAAAAAGAGTATTTTTTTATGCGTGTTTTATGAGTACGCAATAAAAAGACTCTAAAAGGAGTCTTTGATATCATTGTTACATGATTGCTCAGAAATCAAACTCTAAAAAGAGTATTTTTTATGCGTGTTTTATTTATAAATTTTTCTACCATTACTTTTTATTTGAAATGTTTAAAAAAAGATATTCTTGTCATTTTTTTATTTTTCAACTATCAAATATTTTAAATAAATTTTAATCTAAAAATATATTTCAGCCTAAACGGATCATGATTACTTCTATGAGTTCTGAAAGAGTCCTCATGATTCTTAAATATGATTATCAAAAGTGTCTTAATTTTGAGTCCAAAAGACATTTATATGAGTTCTAATAAAGTATTTATTTAAAGTCTTTATTATGAATCTTAAAAAAGTATTTAAAATGAGTCTTAAAATAGTCTTAATTTTGAGTCCAAAAAGACTAATTTAAATGAGTTATAAAAGAGTCTTTATTATAAGTCTTTAAAGAGTCTTTATTATGAGTCTTAAAAGAATATTAAATATGAGTCTTAAATGAGTCTTAATTTTGAGTCCAAAAACACTAATTTATATGAGTTCTTAAAGAGTCTTTGTTATGAGTCTTAAAAGAGTCTAAATTTTGAGTCTTAAATGAGGCATTAAGCAGTCATTATTATGAATCATATTTTGAAGCCCGAAACCTACGAAAATGTACTCATAAAAGAGTCTTTTTTGAGCGCATTATGACGATAAAAGCTCATTTATATGAGTCTTAAAAGACCCTTTTAAGAGTCATAATGTTTGCTGGGTTTGACAAAGTTTCTTGTTTGTATTTTCATTTTATTTTGATTTTTTTATATATTTTGAATTCTTTTTTGACATATTTTTCAAATTTTTTAAATATTTTTAATTAATTTTGACAAAATTTCTGATCAAATGAGAGCAAATAATTTTAAAAATTAAAATAACTTTTTGTGCCCAGATTATGGTATAATTATAGAGGTAAACTCGCTAGAGGAGAGCGTACTGCCGCGAATGTGAAAACGAAGTTGACAACTCATATAAAATCTCGAAGCTATGAGAATGACAAGAGAAAAAAAGAAATGGCGAAATGTAAACGAATTCAAACAGTTGAAGCTGTCTTGTTGTATTAATTAAAAATTGTAGTAAATGGTTATTTTTCGTGTTTTTATGGATATTAAACTAATTTAAAATTGTTTCCAGCCAAACATCATTGAAAATTAAGTACAAAAACTATTAACCGCAAGCAGGGAGCACAACTAAACAACAACAAAAGTACAGAAGTAAGTACACAGCTGATTCTGACAATATCGGCAGTAATGACGAAAGAGAGCACAATCAGCGCTGCGACAACCTCTATTATTATACCATGGCCCAGATGAAATAAAATAAAATTTAAAAATGCTTTATCGAGGGTTTCATCCATTTTTAAAATTCTTTCATTTATAAAGCATTTAAAAGAGATTTTTAGCGCTATTGAACGTTTATGAATAATGTTTTTGAATTTTTTTCGAATTTTTTCTTATGAAGGCTTTATAAGAGGTTCATAATTTTTTAATGAATACAGCCGTTAGGTTTTTCACGGTTGACAAAATAAATAAATAGATATAAAAATTGTTTTCAAAAGTAAGCAACAGTACAGCCAACACAACATCATTGAAAACATGTTGCATTTTTTCTAATCTTTTCTCGACTAAGAACAGGTCAACATTTTTTGAGTCCAGGTCAAAATGTAAAATATTCTGCACTCTCAGAGGACAGAATTTTTTGCTGAGGATAGAAAACGCCATCAGATTCGCAACTTTACATTTATATCGACGATATAGAGATCGAAAATTATCTACATGGCCAAATCTTCTTTTTTTATAACATTCAGTTTTATTTGTGTGGTTTACACTCAAAAGCATTATTTTATCGCTATTTCGAAACGAATTGTTAGAAAGAAGTCTAATCAGTAGCACACTAGTTACAAAAATGTAATAGTGATCACTGCTTTTAAAGTAGTGAATACTTCTTTTATTCATATAAAACTTTAGCAAGTAGTGTTTCGAAAGTCAAAAAAAGAAGTGAACACTACTCGTATAGTGTTTTCTTTTTATGCAAATCAGAAGAGAAAAATCAAGTGTTCACTACTCAGTCTAGTGTTTACTCTTTAATGCATGACTCCATAAATCATTTTCACTATAAATTCCATGAATTAATGAATCAATAAGTTATCTCTCCACTCTAGCATTTAAAAATTTATTGAAATTATTAGTTTTCAAAATTCACTTCACTTTATAATTTCAGTAGGAGAAAGGATGAAGCATCATAGACGAATGACGTTTGATTAACAATAAAAAAAAACAAGCAACACAAAACCATTCGTATCACTTTTCACTTTTAGCTCAGCATTACATAAACATTAACTACAAACAACACAACAACAACTTTACGAAAAAACACAAAACTATTTGTTTATATCACACGTACATTTTGGCGTACAGACGAATTACATCATCAACTACAGTTTTTTTTCTTTTCAAGCAGGAATAAAGTGAAAGAAAATTATTCCCGCAATAATTTCAATGAATTTATGAATGGCCTGTCTTTTTTTATTTCTATTGAGACTGCCTTTCAAAATACATATTTGCAGATCCTATTTCTTTCATCAAATTTACTTTTCCTCAATGTCAATGTAAATAAAAATTAATGTCCTTATTTTGCAAAACGAAAGCAATCATCACACTAGGGCTGATTTCTGTACAAATTTTCAGTGCGAGAAGGAGAATTTTTTTACTTTATATAACAATGGCATTGAGATACAAAAACACCCCAAGTGATGTAACAAACTGAGGCTACAATGCTTTTTGCAAACTCACTTCATTTCATCACTAATTTTCAATTAGTAAACTTTTAGCAAACAAGATGTTATTACACAGACGCATACGCCAACGGCTGTCCGGTATATGTATGTCCCGCTTACGGTGTTGCATTACAGTTTCATGGGCGATAATGTTTTACCACTGGAAAGCTAACGCTCTTAACGCAAATGGAAGCTATTTCACATTCCAACGAAGTAGTTACAGAACAAGTTCTAAATGAAACTACTTCCATAATTTCTTGTGGGTAATGTTGACGTGAGAGTGTGTGTATGTACTAGAGAATACAAGTGTGATTGCTTGTGCTTTGATTTCCGTCGTTATGAAGAATAATCATATTAAGTAACGTCTGAGACCTGCGACCTTGCAGCTGAAATTCGCATGATGGGCAAAGGGATTGAGACTGAGGCGAATATAATTGGAAATTAATGCAAACAGCAACATCGAAACAAAAACACACACACACACACACAGACACACACACACTTGTAAGCACTGAAACTTGTAGATATAACGAGACAGCCACTTACAGCAACTGTCCTTAAGGCAGGATATGTCAGTGCCAATTTAAAGCTAGCTAGCGAAGGCATACAATAGCCACTTACATCGGAGGTTAAGACACACACACATACCCAGATAAAGATACAGCTACGATAGCAGCAAAGCGCTGAGCAGCATTATCAGATCGCTGTGGTTTTGTGTGTGATGAGTACAAAATTAATAACTGCAAATTCACACAAGTTCACAAACATACTGATACATAAGCAAACACACCGACACACACCGAAGCACATAGCACATACTAGATGACTCCTGGGTAAAAATGCAAATTAACTTATCGATTCGAGGGAAACCTTTTGCGAGATATAACCATTGATTCATTTATGAATTCAGGGTATCGTACAAACTATTGCCGCCGCCGGTGAACGTGCTGCTTACCACCTGCTCAGCTGCCTGGGTTTATTTGTTAAGCTTATCAATATTGCTATTTTTTTGTTTTTGTTTTTGTTCTTTATAGTGTTTGTTCCAATGACGATCGTATTGGTGTGAGATCCACCTTGTTTTGCTGTTTTTTTTTTTATCTATAGTTTTATGTTTTTGTTTTTATAGTGAAGGTGTGCTTACTTCAGTTGTTGTTATTTATATACAAACACACACTCAGACACACTTAGACACACATACACACACACATACACACACTCTTGTAAAAATATACAAACTAAACATCAGCATGTGTTGGTGAACCGAAAGATAATCTTAATGGTTCATCTGGGCGCAGCATGTGGAGCAAGTTTTGTTTTTTTTTTTTGTTTTTTTGTTATATGTTGTATTAGTTGGACGGCTGCTGTTTTTATTGGCTATCCTTTGGGTGTCCTTCAGATAAGCTCTCTCATTAATTCAGATGTTGAAGAAAAGTTATGATGTATGTAGTATACATACATATAATATATGCTTATGCAGCGTCTGACAAGAGCAGGGGAAAGTGCGCCCCCCTCCGAGTCGTTTGACTAGCACCAAGTTCAGCATTGAAGTGCTCAGGCTTGAGTTAAGTTGTTGTCTACGGAATTCATAACTGTCCAGAAATGGGATAAGTATTCTGACAGAGCTTAGATAACTTCGTATAGTGCCACTCAATGTTTCTCAAGTTTAGCACTATGAGGTTGATAGATGTTCGAGTTGACGATGTCTGGAAGAGCTGGACAGAGCCAACTAGGATGATATCAGTGCTAGAAAATTACTTGGATTAATATCGAAACGTAAGAATGGAAGGTGAATGACAAAAACTATTATAGAAAACCTTAATAAGATGAAAAAGAACCACACAAAAAAAGGAGAAGAAGAAAAAGAAAAATACTTTTTTTTTTAACACAGAAATTCAAAAAGGTTCAGTGATATTGAAAAAGCTCAAAAAGTCGGTTAAATACGTCACGATCTCTTACTTTGTTACTCTCTTGAAAAGTGTACTGTTGAAAATTGTGTTTTGAAAAATATTTTAACATAAGCTTCCCAGTGAACCAAAAGTACAAATTTATTTATGAACCATTTTCGGGTAGAAAACTGGTTTTGACACGCGCGAATTAATGATTTTTTCAATTATTCCCCGAGAAGTTGAATGCCTCTAAAGAAATAACTTCTGTTTCTTGTTAACAAATATCAAAGAGCTGTGAAATCAGAACAAAAATGATTTGAAAGCCATACACCATGCTTTAAAAATATTAAGCTCTTCTAAGCTCGCTTTCAAAACAACCATCCTTGTAATGAACCAAGAGAAAATAGAACATTCAAGCTTTAAAACTAAAGAACACAACTGAAATGGAATCAAACGAAAGTAGTACATAATACAGTACTGCACTCTATGAAATATTTATAGATTTCCTTTGTTTTAACCAACCTGTAACCTGTAAAGATTAGCATGATTACAGAGAACTGAAGTGATAATTTGATAAGCATATTTAAGGGGAGAAATACATGTAAATGCTCGAAAATCAGTAATTTATCGTGAATTATTTTGAAGGTGATAAAATAATTAAATCATTTTACACATAATCATTTTTTAACATAATTTAATGACATGTGTCTGGTAATAAAAACATTTTTTTTTTTAATACAAAATGGCGGAGGTACAGTCCCTCCACAAAGGCCGTTTTTGCTGAACTCGTAAAACGGCTGCCATCGCCCAGATATTTGGTCTGAAATCAAAAATCAAAAAATGTTTCGATTAGTAATGAGTTTAGGCATAGAGTAAACCTATACCGTTAAGGAAAAGAACGAAATGAAAAATTTAGTACACTTTTTAATAAAACATTCGTATTTTCGCCAATTTTTTCACAATTATAGCCCCCTTAAAATTGTTTATTTATGCAAAATGTGTAATATTTTAGGATTATTCTATGGGTAATTATGTTAACTAAAGCCCCTCAAAATTTCAGCTCGATCGGTTAATGACTCTTTGAGCTGCAGTGGCAGCCGTTTTCGAAAACGTAGTTTCGAGGAAATCGTGTTTATAGTTTTAGGACGATAAAACTATTTGTTTTTGCGACTTACCAATCAGTAATTCCAGACGCATACAATAGCCCTTCAGCTTCCTCGAAAAGCTGATTATCTTTCAGTTGTTGCTGTTTCCTGGCAGTTCATTTTACAGTAGATTTTACATGTATTTCTCCCCTTAATATATTATAGGAAGTCCAGTAGAAAACTCTTACTTACTTACTTATCTGGGACTTACAACCGTGGATCGTTTTTGGTCTTGTTTCATAATTTGCCCAGCCATTTCTGTTGGAAGCACTTACTGTTTCACCAACACCAACAAACACAAGTCAAAGGTTTGAGGATTTTTTTTTTTTCAAATTTGATTTCAAATGGGACTCTCAAATCATGTTCAAATTGAGAATTAATGTTTGAATTAATATTAAAGTTCGATTTAAGGTTGATTTGAGAATAAATGTTGCTCTGAACAGAAAATCACATTTGAAACAGGTTTGAGATCTCAAACGTTGATCAATTTGAGAATAAACCTATTTCTCAATATGAGAATAAAGTCTCCTTTTTGATGAGAATGCTATCATTCTCAAATCAGTCTCAAATCGATATCAAACGTTTGACAACTGAGAAATACATTTGATATCAAATCATTCAGATTTCATTCTTCAGAAGTGATTTCAGGGCTGAAATTACACTATAAATTAGGCTTCTATCTACTAAGCCCACTTCAACACTGACCTAAAATTAGAAAAAAAATAAATTGGTGAAACTTGAATTCAACAATAAACTCGGAACAGAATCAAGATATTCAGACCAGATATCACGATGGTACATTTCAAAACTAATTCTTCAAGTTTCGGGCTTGAAGGGTATTTTTTTAAATTTTCAAAAAATTCTGTTCTGTGCTGTTTTCAAGGAATTGAAGGGCGTAAATCATTCCTCTCCACCTTGAATAGCCATTAAATTTTTTGCTAGAATTTTATAAATACATAATTTTCCCGATCCATGTGCGAGAGAAATATCGCAGCAAACTGATCAACGCTGCAGTCAATGTACGAGCTACAATTTACCGTTACTTACTTCAATGTCGCTCTGTGTTTTTAAATATTAATTTTACAACAGAACTCAAGCACTGCTGTGGTAGTAACGAAAATCTTTGAAAATATTTAATGCTTGATTTATTTGCTTTGTCTCATAATGAACATTTTTATTCAATATCCAAGAAAGATAGAAACAAGATTACGCGTTCCGCAGTACCGTTATCTAATGCTCTCTTTCTCAATTGAGTGCATGACGTCACACAGTACTTTTGCTTGACAAAAACGAATGCAAATATGCTTAGGCAAATTGACGAAATTGAAAATAAATTCTTTCGGAAAAGTAAAGTAAAAATATCTATTCTTCTGTATAAAAATATGAATATGTACATATATTCGTATACGAAGAATATGTATTTTTTAATTTTTTAAACTTTTAAGATTTTTATCTCCTAAACCATTCGATATCGACAAAATTTTACTGCACCAATAGGTTTAGGAGGTCCATATACATATTATAAAAATAAGAGAAAAAATATTAAGGAGTAGGCCCCAAAGAAAAATTATTCCAAAGTCTGACAAAATCGCTAGTGACGTCATGCGCTCTCTCTCTCTCTCTCTCTCTCTCTCTCTCTCTCTCAGTTGCGGAACGCGTAATCTTGTTTCTATCATTCTTGTTCAATATCCAGGTTGCACCAATACAGTGCATGGAAGTGATGTACAGCAGTAAAGTGTACAGTGTAGAAATTTTATGCAGCTCTGTCAAAATGTACTTTAGTAGGAAGAGCCCATACAAAATGTACCTGTTTTTGTTGGTTTTATAGTTTAATGAAAAATTTGATTTATAATAATCAATTAAGTATAATTTTTTCTACATTTTTAAATTAATCAGCATAACGTACTTTTAATTAAAAAAATTACTTAAATTAATATTTAATAAATTAAAATTAAGAAAATACAAAAATAGTGCTTGTAAAACAATCATTTATAATATATTAGCGAACTCTTAGTAAATTTAATAGTAAAAAAAAGAAACGTTTGTGATTATTTGATTAACAAAGCCATAGGCGTCCACAGGAAATTTTTGAGTGGGGGAGAGCAAAGGTATGCACTTATATGGTGTGCATTTACATGAAAATGATGATATGAAAACACACATATACACATAGGAAATAAGAATACATAAAATTTCTCCAGTCCAGGGGAAGCCCCTGTGCCCCCTTTCAACAAAGCAGTTAGTTTATCGAATATTTTTGAAAAATGAAAAAATAAAGTTTTTGGTTTTCTATAAAATTAATAGTGATAACTAATGATTCCCATGGGAACTCTTATATGAACACAAAATATTAATTTTCGATTCAGAAATGAATCTTTAACGAATGTCGTCAATGTCATGTCTGGATTTTATGTTATCTTTGTCTAATATCTTTTCTTTAAACAAAAAATTCATAAAAGAAAATATGTCATCCCGAAAATGTTCGCAAAGCATCTACTTTCGTCAATCTTTCGCTTGTGGTTCAGTGGCTAGGTTTGATTGTCACGAAATTAAAACGTCGGTAAAGCTGTAGAATGCTTGGGAGCAGAAGCTTGTCGCAAATAAAAACTAGAGTGCACGTGTATGCACAAGTTTGGCACCGAACAAAAATCCTTAAGCTCGAAGGTAAAATTTTACGCAAGCCATTTTTATATGAACGCCACGAAACTTTCAAACTAATTTCATGCATATGGTTCGATGCTCAACAAACGCAAGCACGAATAATTTAAGAAGAGCACCATCAAAATTTCTCAGCAATAAAAGCCTTAATTAAAGCGTAACAAATTCGAAAGTTCAAATAACACGTTAAGTTTATTTTCAGCCGAAAGCGCTCAAGTGCAAAAAACACTACAACAGTTGCAAAACTAGTAGTTTGTATAGAATGAGGTAATGTCTCCATAAATAAAGTTTAATCTGGGTGTTTAAGCTGTTCAAAGAGATTGTTGTTAGCCTTTGAAAAACTTACAGATTTTTGTTTTTAAAATTCAATTTTCTTATCTGGTACCAAATGTAAAAAAAATACTAGTTTTCAGATTGAAGGAACTTTATATTCCATTTCAATTTCATAGGACTAGGTGGCATGAGTAGTGCAAGTGGTAGCGCGCTTACCTGCCACTCAGGCGTAGTGAGTTCGAATCATGGCCTGGCCATTGCCATACGCTTTTACCTTTCTTCATTTATTTTCTTATATCTCATCAACTAAAATTCAACTACACCAATATAAACGACTTAATAGTTGTTGACGGTAGAGAAGTTTGCGGTTAGAATGAATACTCCTTAATTTAAGATGAAAGAAAGCACATTAAAATCGTGATGACAAAGGTATTGCCATTATTTCAGATATATTTTAATCTAATTAACATACGTTTCCATAGTTACGACCTTATTCCGACCACTTTACTTTTTTGTAAATACCTAAAAATGATCCTGTTCTTACTTACAGCGTTGTTATGATAAATCTATTGTAATTAATAAGCTGTAATTTCCATTGTAGCTTATTAAATAATTTTGTTATTTCAGTTGGTATACAATAGGGTAAAATTTATTATTATTTCTTTAATAACATTGATTCAAATAGAATACGCAATATTTTTGTTGAGTGTTTTATTTTGTGTGCATATTGATGTGATTATTAAACAATAGCAAATAAACAAGCATAACTTTTAATTCAATTTAATTAAATGCTAAAAATTGTTTATTTTATGTGGTCATAATAAGAACGACTACATTTTGAAGCTTTGTCTAATTACGCCCGTCGTTCACTGATTTGGCCCCATACAAAATATGTCAATAAATAGAAATAATAGTTGTAGAGTAATAAAATTGAGTTGAGCATGTGAGTTAGTTTTAAAAATATAAAACCATACAGGAAAAAAAAAACTAAAAGCGTCCACAACCACGCACTCCATACAATAAGAAAATTTCAAACACCGTATTTTCCTTCATATTGGGCCGATTTCAAAATAACTTGGTACGAAGATATATATTTATGCACAGAATCGAAAAAAATATTTTCGGTGACGCCCACCTCCCACATACAATTTTTCTAACTAACTTTTCTAACTTTTTACACATTGCAGCTTTATCGTGACATTACATCTTAACGATATGAAAAAAAGGTTGTCGTTGTTCTAGAAAAATATTTATTTGACTCCTATAAAAAAAATAAAAAAAAAATTATCTCAAAGTACCCAATCGTTTTCTTTTAATTAAATAACAACTAAGCAATCCTAAACTGTTTCGAAACAATTTCTATTGTTGTGGAGCCATTCGCTGATCAGAGTTTCAATCAACTGGCGCTTGTTGGTGATAATATTTTTTTGCAATCGCCCGTTTGGTGAGCTCCCACATGTTTTCAATGGAGTTCATGTCCAGTGAATTCCCTGGCCAAGGAAAAACTGCGATGTTTTTTTCTGCCAGGAATCCAGTAACACCCATGGCTTTGTGGTAAGGTGCCGAATCGTGCATAGAAATGTACTCGTCGTTGTCAGAGAACCATTCATTAAGCTGCTGCAGTAGCCGGGTTTCTAGATCTCGCTTGTACTGGTCTTGTTTCATCGTCCCTTCCACGATGTATAGGCGCCCCATTCCTTTGGCTGAGATGACAGACCACACCATAACACTAACCGGATGTTTAACCCTCTCCACAAGGCAATCTGAATTGTATTTTTCTCCAGGGCGTCGTCTGACAAAAGACTTTTGTCAACCAAATTTGAAACGTTGACTCGTTGGAGAAACACACCTGTAAAAGATTACAATTAACACAAGAAAATCATTAATGATGCATCGCACTATTTAAGAAAAATATATTTACTCGACTCCAATCTGTCACAGTCATATGGCCCATTGCAGTCGTTTCTTGTTAATAGCCTCGGTTAAAAAAAAAAAATAAAAAAATAAATAACTGGCCATTTCAGCCCTTGAAAGGACTTTGACCTAGATTCTTATGATCAATTGTGTTGTGCGTGTTATTAAGTTTGTACACAATTGACCGAGAACCGGACCTACATGCTTAACGCCGACTCCGAACGGCGATGAACGGAAAGTTCTCGTTCTCAAGAAGCTTTACATGGCATTTTGATTACTCTCTGAGGTTTGCCATTGTCTGCAGAGAGGTGGCGGCCGTACAGAAAAATTATTTTAATTCAAATAATTTTCTGTCGCTGCTGGGGTTCGAACCTGGGTTTCCAAAGTTCTTTGACATAGCGGCCACGCACTTTAACCAACTACGCCACGGACGCCACAATAGCCTCGGTTAAGTGTGGTTTTATAGTGGGCCGACGACCTATCAGGTTCTCTATGGCTAACCGCTTCCGGACTGTTCTGGCCGAAACTTTTACACCTTCCTTGTTTATCATCGTAGTGAGACTGGCAACACTCTTTTTTCGATTTTCTAAACAGATGTCTCTGATTCTTCGATCAGCACGAGCAGTTGTAACCCTTTTCCTACACGGTCTGCTTCGAGATGTACATTTTTATCAATTTTTATTTTTATTCGATTAACAACAGACTTTGAAACCCCTGCAATAGTTGCTATTTCTCTCTGTGAATATGTGGAGTGCACTAGTAACGTTTGGATTTCCCTACATTTTCTTGGAGAAGTGTCCGAAGCTTTGCCCTTTCTACAAAGAAGGAAGTTTAAAATTTTCGCACCAAATCGTTAAGAAATGTTAATTCACAGATGAAACTTTTGAAAAAGTATTGTTATAAGAACCATTACTTACTTTTTAAGACATTTAAGACGTGAAAACTGGAAAAAAATAATAAAATGACAATACAGCAAACCGCAATTTTTTCCAAATCATAACCGAATAAGAAGAAACATTAGATAATTAACAAATGAAGCATGCTCCCAGTGTTGCCACTTACCAAAAACAATAATTATGATACCAGTAGCAATAAAAAATAAAACAAACCTTTAAAAACTACTTTGGTAGCTCAAACAGTTGCTTAAAACAACAAATTTAATAAAAGTGAGCACTGTCCTTAATAATTTGGCCACTCTCTGTAAGTACTTTAGCAATTTTTGATGCATATTTTTGGGCAAAGCATTTACTTGCGCTATAGCATTTCACTATATGTAATGCAACTCCTATTTCACTTAAAATGTAATAAAACAATATACCCTCCTTCTTCTGTGTAGGGTGTAAGCAAAACAAAAAACTTGTTGTGTTTGTTGTTGTGACAAAAATAAATAAACAAAAGCAGTTGCATTTGCTCTGCTGAGTTCGCCTTTTCAACCTAAGCCTAAGAGCATGCTACAAAAAATTTGAATTTAAGTCAATAAAATTCGATTTTTTACACAAAACGCATTTAGTTTTTTAATGTAAAAACTGGTTTGGCAAGTTTTGGCAGTAAATTTTTTTTTTAAGTTTTAGTATTAATCCAATAATGATGTATATCTAAACGAGCGCACACCGGTCGACACCGGTAGATAGTTTTTCTCCGCCAAAAATTACATTAAACTGTTTGTGGAGTTTAAAATATAAAAAGTACTCTGCAAGTTCTTAACTTATATGTATTACGCAAGCTCAAATTTTGTCTGGTGTAAGGCTTTTTAAGTACAAGTCCAATCTTAATAAATTTAGTATTTCTTGGTGGGCTTAGACCTGTAAATGTGCAAACTGGACTTTTTATTTCTTAAAAATTTATATATTTTAAGTTATAGCTTATTAAAGTTTGCATATAATTGTTGTTGTTATATTGCTTTTTCTCTTCTTGACAGAGCAGCTAAGAACAATGTTATCAAACTCAGAGCAAAACTATTCGCTGCTCACATTTCGTTCTCTTCTGTCTCTTCTTAATAGAGCGTCTGTTAACAACAAAATGAAAGTCAGAAAAATGTAAAGCTTTCGCAAACCGCTCGCGCTGAACGCTCGCAACCAAGATACATACAAATTTTTTTGTTGCAATTTTTTGCTCACATTTCACTTTTTCTGCCTCTTCTTTATAGAGCGCTTGCAAACAACGACAAAACTCTTAGAATATATGCTGAACACAATGAACGGCGTCAGCGGTAAGCGCCAATTATTTTTATTTTTATAGTTGATGGGTGCAGCAACGCGCACCAGTGGTCGCTAGTTTTATATTATTTCTTTAAGACTCAAAAAACCAAACCACATTTTTTTCAGTGTTTCACATGTTATTTAATTTAAAGTGTACCTCTTGTTACCAAGACTTTATTGAAGGCTTTGTTATATAACAACATGGTTTCTCTACAAAAATCCTATAAGGATTTTACCAAGACCTTTTGGAAGCATACAATTCTTAAAAAAGAAAAACTTTCAAATCGGAGATAGAAAGTCATAAATTTTCATATTTTGTTTCACTTTTAAACCATTGTGCGAAGGTCATATTGGGAGGTAGTAGTAAGATAATTAAAAAATTCATAAAAAATAGTGATTTAAATGGATACGAATTACTGTAGATGTCTAAAGTCCAAATTAAGACCTTCTAAAATGTTTAACGTTTACATAGAAATATTGTTCGAAATTGCAAATTTTCCCTTGTATCAAAACATTGATAGATTATTGCTGTGCAGCAGAAATTCAATGTACTCAAAAGCCACCTGCAAATAACATCAACGGTGCAATGTTAATATTTAAACTAATATAAGCGGCTTTGATTTTATCGACTCATATAAAGGGTTATCCATTTTTAAGTAAGAAAGTAAAGTTTAAAAAAACACACTAAAAATTCAAATTTCAATACAAATTTCATTATAATGTTTGAACTTTGCCATTATACGTGAAATACAATATCATTCAAATGTTCCCCAAAAATGGCAGTTTTTGCAGGACTTAATCCTTTTGAGGTAATTTCAGATGACTTTTGTGCACAACTCAGCCACTAGCTCGGCCATGACTTGACAAATGTTGGTTTTTAATTGCTCAAGAGTTTAAGGTTTATTCACGTAAACACGATCTTTGCGTAGAAAAGTTCAGAGGCATCCACAAAAAAAAAAATTCAGAGGCGTTAAATTGCACAATCTCGGAGGCCAATTCACATCGCCAAATCTTGAAATAAATCGTCCTGGAAATTTCTGTTGCAATAAAGCCCTAATTGGTATTGTTGTGTGTCTTGTGGTCATATCTTGTTGAAACCACATATCGTCCAGAACCATATCTTCAATTTCAGGCCAAAACAAATCGGTAAACATACATAGGCTCAGAATTGACTGTTACTGTTACGGTTGCTCCTTGATCGTTTTCAAATATATACGGATCAAGGACACAACGAGACTCCATATAATGCACACCAGCCAGTCACTTTTTGCGTACACAATGGCTTCTCCATAATCGCTTGGGGATTTACAAAGCCCATATACGGCAATTTTGCTAATTCACGTATCCACCTAGCGCGAAATGGTCCTAATCGCTGAAAAAAATTTACATCGAAAAATCAGCATTAAATGCTTGTTGTTCCAGTACCCAATCGACGTTTATTCTGCGATGTCCATGGTCGACAGACTTCAACTCTTGCGTGAGTTGGACTTTGTATGGGTAAAAATGCAAATCCAAATGCAAATCCAAATGCAAAATACGCTATAACGAGCCGTAAGACAATCCGAACTGTTGACCTTGTCGTGGAATTAACAAATTTAGGTTTTCAGCCACACTTTTTCTAACAACAGCGATACTTTCGATGGAGCGTACATTACGATGATGCACACGCTTTGCAATATCTGTGACAAATCCACTTTTTTCAAATTTTTTCACTATGTGGGAAATTGTTCGCTCAATAGGAGTATTGTGACTACCATAATCTTCTCGTAAACCGCGATACGTGACCACGACAGAATCCGAATTTTCATAGAACTATTTTAACGCAATGTTTAATGGTAAAACGTTCCATATTGTAAAATGGTAACGGCTGTATTCATAACAAATTATGAACCTCTTATAAGGCCTCATAAGAAAAAAATTAAAAAAATTTAAAACATTACTCATAAACGGTCAATAGCGTTAAAATTCTCTTTTAAATGTTTCATAAATGAGAGAATTTTAAAAATGGTTGAAACCTTCAATAAACCCTCGATAAAGCATTTTAAAATTTGTTTTGTTCTAATCCATGGTTGAATAAATAAGTTTGTTTCGGGGTTGATCGTACTCTCTTCTCAGTACCCATAATTGTCAAAATCAATTAAAAGAAACAACAACAACTTCATCGACTTTACATGTTATCAATTTTCGCTTTCTGATTTTGTATGAGCTGTCAACTTAGATTTGATATTTATGGGAACTCGCTCTCACCCATGCGACAACTTTATTTATTCAACCATGTTCCCATCTGAGCACAAATTTTGTCAAAAATACATCAAATTTTTTTCGATATATATCAAAAACAAAGAAAATGTCAAAAAATGCGTGAACATATTTGTTTACAAATGAGAGGAAAATGGCTGAAACATGATATAATCTCTTCCATGGTATAAATATAGAGGTAAACTCGCTTGATGAGAGCGTACTGCCGCGAATGTCAAAACGAAGTTGACAACTCATATAAAATCTCGAAGCTATGAGAATGAAAAGAGAAAGCAAGAATTGGCGAAATGTAAACGAAGTTAAACAGTTGAAGCTGTCTTGTTTTATTGATTAAAAATTGTAGTAAATGGTTATTTTTCATATTTTATTGATATTAAACTAATTTAAAATTGTTTCCAGCCAAACATCATTGAAAATTAAACACAAAAACTATTAACTGTAACCAGGGAGCACAACTGAACAACAACAAAAGTACAGCAGTAAGAACACAACTTATTCTGACAATATCGGCAGTAATGACAAAAGAGAGCTCAATCAGCGCTGCCACTACCTCTATTATTATCCAGCAGTTATTTTGGAGTCAATCGAAAAAGTGAACTAGTTCATTTCTAGCGCAGTTCGAAGTAGCTCTGAAAGAGTACAAAAGGCGTTCAGTGTAGAACAGTTCACTTTGCTTTTGTTTTCAAAAGTATTCCTGAAAAAAAATAAACGCGTTCTGGCTTTTTTTAAATTTGCTGTGCACTAGAAAAAATAATAAAAAAAAAAAAATGTTTATAAGCATTTATAAACAAAATTTCTTCTAAATTGTGGATGGAAAAGATCGTACAAGTCAGGTCTTTAGGACCTTTGCTCCAATACACTAAACGTTAACACTTTTAAAATGTTCACTTTAAAACTAGTTAAAAAAGAACCATTTTTAGGCTAATGCGAAAGCAACTAGTTTAAAAATGTTCCTAATGCTACTAGTTCAAATATGGGGAAAAAGGAGTGTTTATGGGGACAATTGTCTTTCCCTATGACATCAACCCGCAAAAAGCGTCAGTTCGTTCAATGTTAAAGGGTATTGTAGTGGAACTAGTACTGGTCCTTTTTGGAACTAGTTCAGAACTATTTCAAATTTGGTCCACTTTTCTGCTGGGTATACTATGATCTCTTCATAAAGCATTTTTAAAATTATTTGCTCTCATTTGAGCGCAAATCTTGTCAAAAATAATTAAAAATATTTCAAACATTTGAAAATTCAAAATATATAAAAATATTTAAAGAAAAAGAAAATAAAAACAAAAAAATTTGTCAAAAAAATTTCAAAATATTTACAAAAAAGTTAATAAAATGACAATTTATTCAGTGGAGAGGGTAGCTTCAAAAGAACGTTGATGATTAAATATCAAAATGTTGACGAAATTGTGACAAATAAATGAAAAGTCATTTAATTTATCAAATACACAAACCATTATTGACATTCTTCCCACTTCAAATCGAAAGGGTTATTATTTTAACTACAAAGCAGCTACAATAGGTCTGTTTCCGTACAAACTTGAAGAAAAGTTCAAGAAAAGTTCAAGTTGTGAGAGTAATTTTATTATCTGTCGAAATGAGAGAATTTACACAAAAGTACGGAAACGACTTCTAGCGAGTTTCCAGCACAAAAACAGCTGATTGCCTATAAACGTAAGCAGCGCCAAATTTATTTACACCAATTTTACATTTTCTTGTTCTTCTTGATGCTTGTTCTTTTCGTGCTCGAAGAAATTCTTCAAGTAAAGTTCAAGCTAGTTTCGAGACTCGAGAGAGTGGTATTTTGCTTGTTCTTCTTCTCTCCCGAGCTGGAAAAATGTGTAAAGAAACTCCTTCAAGCAACTTCAAGTAACTTGAAGTGCGTACGGAAACAGACCTAATATGTTTATGAATAACAACATTTTAAAAGACTTTTTAACTTTCAAAAACTTTTTAACAATTGAACGTTTTAAAGCTTTTATAAGATATTCTTATGCATATGGCTGTACACCTTTAACTATATAAAAATTCAATGAAACAAACGATGATATTTGGATGATACATACATTTAACAGTTGCCAAATACCAGGGCTGTACTTTCCGAAACCCGAAATGGATAACCCTTTATATTGAGATGATTTATAAAATAGAATTATAATATTTTTGCTTTAACTATCTCTTGCCATACAAGCCTTATAAAAGAACGCTAGAAACTTAAATGCAAAATTAATTTTTGATTAATTTGGCAAGCTTGCAGATCATAAACAAGTGACGAAATCTTATTTCAATATTTTTCCGATAATATATTTTAGTTTTTATGGATACACCTTGTTTATTATTATTTAACTCTATTATTTGTTTTCCTAAAAATTTCAAAAAATACATTGCAAATTATTGGAAAGTATGTATGAAAAATTTACTAATGAAACAAAAAAAAAAAAAAATTGTTTATTTTTTCTGTGTATGAAAAAAGCTATTTGACGAAATTTGTATTTGAAGAGTCGTGCACTTAATTCAAATGCAGCCCCACTTAATAATGCCTTCTCTGATGCCCGCAAATCCACACTCTGCCAGTATATGACGTTCCGACAGATGCAATTATCAAACACTTTGTAAATTTGGCCGAAATCCAAAGCGGTGCGATGTAAATTTAGGAATTTGTGTCGGATTTGGGGTTCCAAAATAAAGCGATTAGTGTGGAATTTAATGTATTTTTAGTTGAATATAAGCCATTGCCAAATAGTTGTCTTAGTGGATGAGCATTATGTGAGGAGGAAGGAGGGATTTTAACTTTGCAATTTATATCTGGCTGCATCGCAAAAAAAAATACTATTTGGATTGTTTGCTAATTAAATTATTTGATAAGTCAAGTTCTCGTACATGTTGCTTTGTTGAAAATTTGCATGAAATATTTAATTGAATTTTTTTAATCTACTATATTTCAGACAAAAATAAAAATTAAATGAAAAAATATTGTTGACCCAAAAGTCTTGTTGGAGCTGAAAGAATCATTTTTTCCTTATTTAATTTTTTAAAATACTCATTCAAACCTTTTTTGTGCACTGAAGGTTCTTCTTTCGTATTATTATGAAATAGACGAAAACAAAGGGATGGCTCATAACTACAGTAGGGGTTGGTCTGAGTGACAGTTTTTGAAGCTATTATCAGACCCATCAGCATATGCTACATAAATATGTTAAAAACTTTACTGGTTTTATAGAAAAAAGACATACAAAAAGTGAAGCTAATCAAATGCTTTTACTAAGATATTAAAAAAAAAAAACAGGTGCGTCGTTGGACACACGAGAGAACCGAAGCTTTTTCGCAGTTTCATAGATTTGATAATTTAATTGTTTTTATTTTTTTGCTACTTTTGTCTGGATAGCCGATACACAAACCTTTTCATAGGCATTTTACGATATGAAGGATAGCCAACACACAATCCTTTTAATAGATATTTTATGATATGAAGGATAGCCGATACACAATCCTTTTAATAGATATTTTATGATATGAAGGATAGCCGATACACAATCCTTTTAATAGATTGTCTAAAAAATCAGTCAAGATCCTAACTCGATTTGATGAACTTATATTAAAGAAATATCAGCAGGAAGTTGAAAAGTGTATTTAAAATTTACACAAGGGACAGTTTAAGGTTAAGTTAATCCTTAATATTGAATAAGTGACATTTCGTAACGAAGTCTTTTGGTTTGATGGTTAGAGTATAGAACTGTCAATCAATGGGAGATGAGTTCAATTTCCACGGCAAACAAAGAAATATTTTTTATTCTTACATTTTCTTGTTGTAAAAGACGCAAGCAAAAAGTAACATCAATTCTAAGAAAAAAGTGTCGGAAAAGAATCATTTTTGAGATTTCACTCAAGCAAATCACAAAACAAGGCGTAAAAAGCTTCGCTTCAAAAATCATCCCAATCTCGAAGAAGAATTGTCTCGAGTTGAAAAAATATATATATGTGAAACAAAAAGATTGAAAGATAATGAGAGAATTACAAAAAATGCCGCGGATAAATTCTTGAGATGGCGTGAATACCGGGAAGGTGTGAAGCTTTGTGAAAAGCCAGAGGATATCTGAGTAAAGTTTTATACAATTCAATTCAAAAAATCAATTTTTACATTTAAAGTTATTTGAATATTAATGTCAAACCTTTTTGTTTTTTAAGATGGTCTAATAGGGATTTCAAAAGATTATTTCAACTTGCTACTAAGGTAAATACCCTCTACCCATAAATATCACGAAAATTCTTTTATTTTGCCAAACATTTCACAGACGTAAGACTCATTTATGAAATTTCTCTAGCACTAAAATAATTATCATTTTAATAATTTAACCAGAATGTTAATTAACTTAGTGGAGGCCGTGCCCGATTGCCTTAAACAAACGGAAGTTCAAACCCCAGCTGAAACAACAACAGACAGTTTCTTTTTTTTCAATTAAAGTTAATTTTTCTGGCAAACCTCAGAGAGTAAATAATTCCAAGAAAAGCTTCTTGAGTACATTAGCACATTAGCCCATGGTATAATAATACAAGGTAGCATTGACAGTTGCTTGGGAAATCATATACTGTCAAAAAATATACTCAAAAAGATAGCGGTCACAATTCGCCATTGCAAACACAAGCAATGTTGAAAACGTTGAAGTGAAAAAAAACAACAACCACAGCAGCTGCTGATGTATTTCCACAAAAAGCTGTTTTTGACAATTTATGTTTTCCTGTTGAAGAGAAAATAAGCAGTTGTCAATGCTACCATGTATTATTATACCATGCATTAGCCTTTCGTTGTCGGCAGTCGGCAGTCGGCATACAACTATTTGGTCCCGTTATCGATCATTTGTTAACAAACATTAATTAACTCATTAAGTCCGGGAAGAGCACAATTTTAATATGGTGTTTGAGACTTATTTTCTGCTATAAAAAATTGGAAATAAAAGTTCCAAATATACCTATTCTTCTATTTTTGGGGTCACTCTTTCGATTGGTGCAGTCAGATTTCCATAAAAATGAAACCAATATGGCGCATTATATTTAAGAATATAATGAAATTTTTTTTGGGGTTTTTTTTTTTTGTGAATCTTTTTCTCATCAATAAAGTAACTGAATCGGTGCCAAACCACAACCAAAAGTGCACAAAATATCTAAAGTACAACTAGGAATATTTTTTTTTTGCCTTAAATCAAAAATATATAAAAAAAGGGTTTCTGAGAACGCTGATCACGAATTTGAGGCAAGATTTTCAAAATTTAAGATGGCGGATTCAATATGGCCGACCGAATTTCATAAAATGCTTCAAAATTACAAGAAAATGTGCATAAGGGGGTTTCTGAGGCAGTTGATCACGAATTCGAAGTTAGATTTTCAAAATTTAAGATGTTTGATCTATAACCGATTAAATTTCATGAAATGACTGAAACTAATGCAATAATATTTATTATACGAGGTGTTTACGATAAAAAATTGGTTGTTTTTTATTCCTTTTACCCTTTCCTTTAAATCCTCTAAGTATTTATAACTGAAGATAAGAGAAAAACTCTCAGAATAATATATCACATCAATTTTTGTTTCCAAAATATTCGGTTTTATTTAATTCCAGATATAAGTTCACGAAAAACAAAACAAAAAATGATTTACCAAGTGAAACGACTTAAATGGATTTTTATGCAGAAACTAATGATGTGCCTTTAATTTTTTTTATAATAACAAAAACCTTATATGTTTCTCCTGTTTAAGGTTTAATTTTAAATTTAAAACGTAACATTTGATATGTAATAGGCTCTTTTTTTAATTGTAAAAGGTTGAATTTCAAATGTAAGGAGTTTTTTAAATGGGGAAAAGCTTTAATTTAACTTGTAAGAAGTTGGAAATGGAAATAGTTGAATTTGGTATGTTAAAGATTGTATTTGAAGTGAATTGCCTGCATATTTCCATCCGAATTAATTTGATTTCATTTGATTGAATTAAAAAATTTTAAAAACGTGAAATGTTCATTTAAAATAACACAACTCTACCTAAAAATGTATGATGGTACTGTATGCCTGAGACTATCAGACAACCCAGCACTCTTCTTCGCTGTCTGCTCTGATTTTTAATGACAATCTTATTTATCTACTCTTTAATGAATGCCATAAATTTCTTAACACTTATAAATATTGAATAATATGCCTTAATTGTGAATTCAGTATCGTATCGTTAACACATAAATCGCAGAATATTTATTTATTTCAAAATAAAAATAGCATTAAAAACTTGATAGCACACAGAGCTAATTAAAGTTTGTTAATTTTCAAAAAGCCGTAAAAAAAGAACAAAAAAAAAATAATAAAAAAATAAATTGATATAAAACAACTGCACCAATACTGAGGCCAAAGTATTTATAATTGAACTGATATCGTTTCCGTTAATGAGTGCGTGCCGGAATTTTCAATGCTACCAGTGAATTTAAATTATAATAAATTTCATAACTCAAGCAATAAATTGGCAAAATGTTCGATCGAAGAATTTAATGCCTTGCAAATATTCTCACACAAATAGCTTAGTAAGATTTTGGGCGCTTTTCAAAGAAATTCTGATGATGAAATTTTATTATTTTCGACATGCTTCAAATTCCACTCACTCACTCACTCAGTTCATTCATGATGTTGGGTGTTTTTGATGGGTAGTAACTTAGGCACCTCAGGCATCATCAAAATCCAAACTTAATTTTATTATAAAATAAAAATTTAATATAAAGCTAATGCGGCTTTTCACATCGCTGTGGTAAGCTTTAATTATAAACAAATAATTGTTTTTAGTTTTAGATTCGATTTAATTTATTTTTCCTCTGTTGTTGTTATAAATAATGAAATTAATTTTGAAAGTCATGGATATAAATTGCTGCATAGACTATGAGAAGAAATATCTGCAGTCGATCATAACAGGTGTTGAGATGATTGCTTCTTAATAAAAGATTCCTGCCATCAACTGGCCTTTTACTACATAATACAGTGAAATCAATAAGTGTCACTGACACTTGGTTAGTTCCAGCAATTCCATCTTTATTTACTTGTTTAATACAGTTCAAGCTAGCTCAGAAACTAAAACTACCGCTCTTTTAGTATGTAGCGTGAAAGCCATGAATTTCCATTGACGTTCCCAGACTCACATTCACACAAATTATGCTGCTAATCATGCATTAAATAAGCTCATCGATTATCGATTTCGCATGCACATAAATAATTATTTACGCCACATATTTATTAAAAGTCTGCAATATTAACAAAAACAACAACTCACTGTAAAAGAATTAATTATTTAAATTGGGTTTTTCGCAGCGTGAATGAATGTTGGAAAAATGTTCCAGAAATGTTTGTGATGAGTTTTACTTTTGGCCATTTTTTTTATCACTCAAAATAGGCCGTCAAATCACCCGTTTTCAATCGCCCTACATTCAATATGAATTATATTCATCTATACTATTATATAAAAGGGTTCTCTCGGATTTTTATCGTTCAATCACGGGGTAACTGCTGAACCGATTTTATAATTCTTTCACTATTCAATTGCTATAATAAGCGACCCTGCTACTGGGTACTACGTTTTTGGTAAATCTTTTTATTTAATTATTTAAGAATTCATGCTTTTTAATCTATGCTGCCATTGTATAAGCAGGGGCCGAATCGCCGCATCCGTGAACGAAACGGCTTTCGTATGAGAAAAAATTAATTGTATGAGATTCTCACGAGATTCTC
This sequence comes from Pherbina coryleti, assembly GCA_943735915.1. Classification (NCBI taxonomy): domain Eukaryota; kingdom Metazoa; phylum Arthropoda; class Insecta; order Diptera; family Sciomyzidae; genus Pherbina; species Pherbina coryleti. The sequence continues at coordinate 61,285,737 of OX030949.1, read as the reverse complement.
ATACGATCTCATGAGATTCTCATACGATTAATTTTTTCTCATACGAAAGCCGTTTCGTTCACGGATGCGGCGATTCGGCCCAGCACAAGATAACAACAAACAATAGCTTAAGCTCTTTGTTGAGAGAGAGAGAGAGGTGAGAGTCTATAACTCACCGCGCTGCCATCTTGAGTGGATAGTTGCACTCAGTTTATTTCTGCTACAGTGTTGCCATAAGCCCATGGTATAATAATACAAGGTAGCATTGACAGTTGCTTGGGAAAACATCTTCTGTCAAAAAATATACTCAAAAAAAGAGCGCTCACAATCCGCCATTAAAAACACAAACAATGTTGAAAACGTTGAAGTGAAAAAAACAACAACCACAGCAGCTGCAGATGCATTTACACAAAAAGCTGTTTTTGACAGGAGATGTTTTCTTGTAGAAGAGAAAATAAGCAGTTGTCAATGCTACCTTGTATTATTATACCATGCCATAAGCCCAATATATCGTATTTATTTTGATTTTTATACTAAGATTGCTTGCCACTCTTTTTATTTCAATAGCTACTGAGTTAAAAAATCGAATAAATAGATTGAGATAAATTTTACATAAGTTTAGAATAAAGCTGAGTAAAAAAAAAAAAACAAATATAAGATTGTCCTTAAAGGCCATTAACATTTTTATTAATGGCGAAACTAACTTCTATGATCCTATGGTAAAATTGGATGGTAGTAATCATGGTTGAACTAATGCGGATGTCACAAGGGTGAGAGCGAGTGCCCATAAATGTCAAAGCGAAGTTGACAGCTCATACAAAATCTGAAAGCGAAAATTGATAACATGTAAAGCCGATGAAGTTGTTGTTGTTTCTTTTCATTGTTTCTGACAATTGTGGGTACTGAGATGAGAGTACGATCAGCCCCAGGATAACCTTATTAATTTAACCATGATGGTGATTTCAATTGCATGTAAGTTGTGGGGGTGAAATGTTTTGCACTACCGAGGTAGTTGTGTGTTCAACGGTCTGAAATGTCATTGCGTTAGGTTGTGGCTTGAACAGCTGCGCAAAATATCGAGTCTTTATTGAAATATGTTTTCATATTTATGTTTATTATCCCAAGCAACGCTGGGAACGGGTATGCTATAAAATATAAATGTAGTGCCTCTCGGAATTATTATTTTTGAAATCCGTGCCCATAAATATCTTACCTTTTATTAAATAAAATAAAAAAATAAATTGACTTTTGTATTAACTTTTATTAAGCACAAGAAACATGAATAAAAAGCTTCTGTTATAACTCATTTTAATTGATCCTAAGATGTAATGGGATGCTTTTCAACAGGTCACTCCAAATCTGCCCATAAATATTCGATCGGGTTGAGATCCGGTAAAATATTTAGCGTACTATGTAGGATCCAAAGTCGAGTTTTCTAAGCTGTATGCCTCTGGTCGTTGTCTTGTTGAAATATGTAACGACCCGAAAGATCCGGTAAAATATTTAGCGTACTGTGTAGGATCCAAAGTCGAGTTTTCTAAGCTGTATGCCTCTGGTCGTTGTCTTGTTGAAATATGTAACGACCCGAAAGCGCAATGTTTTCAGCACGGTCATTCAATAAGTCCAAAGGATAAGTAAGAAAAAAAGAAAATTTTGATAAAACTCGATTATATTATTCAACATAGTTGCCTTCGAGAGCGATACAACGAGTATACCTATTTTCCAACTTTTCGATACCACTTTTATAGCACGATTTTTCTTTCTCGTCAAAATAGGCCTCAGTTTCAGCGACTACTTCATCATTGGATTTGAATTTCTTTCCAGCAATCATTCTCTTGAGATCTGAAAACAGGAAAAAATCGCTGGGGGCTGAATCTGGAGAATACGGTGGATGGGTAAGCAATTCGAAGCCCAATTCATTCAATTTTGCCATCGTTTTCATCGATTTGTGACACAGTGCATTGTCTTGGTGAAACAACACTTTTTTCTTTAGCAAATGTGGCCGTTTCTTTGCGATCTCACCTTTCAATCGATCCAAAAGTGCACAGTAATAATCGCTGGTTAATCAACAGTGTTGATGGTGGTTCCCTTTTTGGAGATAGTCGATATTATTCCTTTCGCATTCCAAAATACCGACGCTATCACCTTACAGGCCGACTGTTGGGTCTTTGCTCGCTTTGGATTCGGTTCGTCGACTGTTATTCACTCAGCTGACTGTCTTTTGGATTCTGGTGTGTAATAATGAAGCCATGTTTCATCCATTGTCATATATCGACGATAGAATTCGATTTTATTGCGGTTTAACTGCGCCAAACGCTCCTCTGAAGCATCAATTCGTTGTTGTTTTTGGTCGACTGTGAGCTCAAGGCCTAACCAAAATAGACGAAACGAGACGATTGCAACTTGCCGAACGTTTGCAATCGTTACGTCTGTTTTGACATTTAACCCAAAATGAAACGAGTACCTTCAATCGTCTGAAATAAGAAGAAGACTGCTTTGTACAGCTGTTGCTGTAGAGCAGTGTCGGCCGACGCCTATGCACGCGTGCTTCGTGAAACTTCGGTTTTTTACACCGACATAAAACTGGCTGTCGTGCTTTTACACCGACGCTGCCGATTATTCGTAGCAAGAGCGCTCAGTCGATGTTTCGCTTTTGGCTAGTTAACACCACGCTTCTATGCAACTTATGTGCGCAATTTATTACGTAATTTTAAATGCTTACACGTAAAAAAATGTTCAACCCAATGTGGAAATTAACATATTTTTTCTTTAAAAATTGTTTTGGGGAAGCGAAAACTTAATTTGTCAGAAGAAAGTAGGGTGGGCTACCAGTGTTTTTTTTTATTTTGAAGTAATATGCAATATACATAATATTAGTTCTATTAGGAGTCGGTAAAATGTTATAAGTAAAAGATTACTTTCCAAATAAATATGTAATATTGATATTAATAATATATGTATGCATATTGATATTATTAATAAAATATTAATATTTATGTTATTATTAATTATTATTAATAACGCGGCCCCTAAACAATAAATAATATTGCACATTATTTACCTAGTAAGAAATTTCATTAATTTCAATTCACTTTCATATAAAAAATTTCTTTAAGACTCTTGCGAAGCAAAATTTTCACAGTGTAAGCCAAAGAGAGATTCTTTGCTCTCACTTGGGCGCACACTACTACAAAACTGAAAGAACTGTGTATGTATTTTTTTGGCCGACACTGCTGTAGAGTTAAGATGCTAAAAGTTCGGTTGTTACGGAACTGAACGTCTCGTCAAACTGTTTCGTTTAGTTTCGATAAGTTTACGTCTGCTCATTTCGGGTTACAACATCGAAATACATTTAAGCGAACATTTTCGTCTTCACTCGTTACGAAGCAAATTGTCTATTTTGCTTAAGCCTTCATTCGGCACCACTTTGCACAGAGCTTTCGCAAACCCAAATGTTCGTGTAAAATGGTAAAAACACTACCATCTGATATCTTTACAATGTGAGCTAGCTCGTGCACCTTCAATTTGCGATCGTTCATAACCAATTTGTGGATTTTTTTAATTTTTTCTGGAATAACAGCCTCATTTGGGCGTCCACTGCGCTCTACATCATTTGTGCAGGTACGACCACCTTTAAATTCAGCAATCAACTTTGCTACCTTTTGTCTCGATGGAGCAGAGTCCGGATAATGTTTATGCAGTGGTTTTTAAATACGAAATAAAACTTTTTTATTAAAAAAACAAACAAATTTAAAATAAAAGACACTTTTTAATAATGCGTATGACCTCCCTTATTTTGAATTAGTTCAAAAATGCGGTTCGGCATACTATTTATCAGGGTTTTTAGGGTTGGACTTTCTGAGGAGTCCCAAGCCGCTTTTACTGCCAATTTCAGCTCTGCAACGCTATTGTATTGCCTGTTGTTGGAATATATTTTATGAACAAGTATGCCCCATATATTTTCAATAGGGTTCATGTCAGGGGAACACGCTGGCCACTCTAAAACTTCAACGTTTTCTGAATGAAACCAACCCTTTGTTTCCTTACTGGAGTGAAAAGACGCATTGTCTTGCTGAAAAATTGACTTTTTGAACGGACTGTATATGTGCCAATTTATTTATTTTTTATTTTTTGTATATGTGCCAATGGTCGGCAACGGTAAAATTGTATGTAATTAGTTTCTTTCGTTGACAGTAAGCGAACGAAAAGTTTGAGGTCGATTTTTTATTCAATTCATAAGAGCTCGTTGTTTTTAACCAAAACATCTATTTTGAAAGTTATACCAATGAAAGTTTAAAAAATAACGTTTGCAAAGGTGGTACTTTGACCTCTATATTTCCAAAATAGTTGAAAATTTCTTTAAGAATCCCCAAGAATCTAATGTCTGGTCTTCTTTATTTGCTACGGCGTAATGTTTGGCATCCAATGAAAGATGAAAATAGGTTAAATTTTCTTTCATTCGATGCCAAACATTACTACGGAAAAGTAAAGAGGGCAAGAAACTAAATTTTTTGAGATTTTTTAAAGAAATTTTGACCTATTTTAGAAATATCCTCTGAAACAATAGTCGCAGAGAGGTGGAAGTTTGAAAAAAAAAATAAACTGTTTTTTTCGTTTCCTTTATTATATCAGTCTTACTACGAGCACGAACGCAAATCAGAGGAAAAATTCTACTTTCGTCTGTTCTGCGACCGCCTTGATTTTAGTGTTCATAATGCATGTAGTACTACATTGGTTACAACAAAGTCTCTACATCGAATAGTGGTGATTCATTTTCTATATCTGCATTGGAAGTCCGCGCTTAACTGGCTTCTCAAATGATCGATTCATTCACCAACCGCAAGAGATAACCTCGCGAAGTTGTAAGACAGGGGTCTAAGCGATTCACTACAAATTGCTGAAGTCACTTCTCTGTCCGATCATTATCCCTGAAAAAAAGAAACGGTACATAAGAATGTATTTTCTGCTCCAAACAACACAAAGACTATTGAACCAATGCTATTTGTGTCTTTTGCAAAAAACCATTTTGCTTCGCCAATGATCGAAATTGCTTTAAAATTTATCATAAAAAAGTAAAACTCACAGTTCAATGTATTGATCAAAAATGCAAACAAACTTATACCCAGTGAACCAAAACTACCGTTTTGGAATTCATTTATGAACCTTTTCGGGTAGAAACGTTCAATTTCGGCAGTCATAAATTAACCTTTTTTGTATCATTCTTCGGACTAAAATGCCTCTCAAAAATGAACGTTATTTTGTTCGGAAATGAGTTAAAAAAAGAACCATAAATTGTACTTTTTTTGTTCGGAAATGAGTTTAAAAAAGGAACACATAAGTTATTTTTCAGCACTCGGAAATGAACTCTTTTTAAATCAATCGCCGGACGAAAATGTCTCTCAGAAACGAACCTTTTTTTCTTCGGAAATGAGTTGAAAAATGAACCATACAAAAATACCTTTTCGGCACTCCGAAATGAACCCTTTTTGTATCAATCGCCGGACTGAATTCCCTTTCGAAAACGAACCTTTTTTGTCCAGAAACGAGTTAAGAAATGAATCTTATTGTATGATAAATTTTATTATTAAATAATTACATACTACATAATTATGATTAAGAAATTAATGTCATTTTAGTTTATCATATAGATAGTATACTTGTGTGGTATAAATATATAGAAAAATAAAGTAACTGTACTCAATAATAATAGTTGAAAAATAAGGTCTTAGCACATTACTTAATGATTCATTTCTGAACTCATATATGAATGCGAAAAAGAAACATTTATGATTCATTTCTGAACTCATTTTGTAATTCATTTAAGAATGCAAAAAAGAAATATTTTTGATTTATTTCTGAACTCATTTATAAACATTCGTGGAACTAAAATGATAAAAAAATTATTCGTTTTCGACTCAAAATAAGTTTTTTATGAATTTCCCAAAAGAAGTACGTTTTTATTTATGGTAAAAGTTTTCACAAATTTAATATTCTATAGCAAGCACTTTAAAGCGATAAAATAAATAAATAAAAAATTAAAAAAAAAAAATTCTACCCAAAAACGTTCGCAAAACTCTCACCTTACGTAAAACCTTCGCTCATGGTTCAGTGGGTATTTATTTCGAATAAATAAAATATTCAACAAAATAAAATATGTCATAGATTTTTATCGATGACGACCATTGGGACATAGAGGTCCTCTAAAATTTGGTGGTCGCGTAGATTGCCAAATTGGAATATCGTTATTTGCTATTTTTTGGTTAGAAAGTGGTAGGTTGCCCGTAACTTTTCTAAAAATGTTATACCTGTAACTTCTCCCACCCCCAAAATATTGCAGCAAGACGAAGGGGCAGAAAAAGTAAAGATTTTTTACTTTGGGGTGATCTGGTAGGCAAAGAGATTAATCTACTCATAATAGAGATAATCTGCACCGATGAAAAGGTTCACCGGTATACTGTTCGAATATTTGACAGTATTAATTAAAAGAGAGTTTTGTTTATAATTTGACTTAATGGACCAATTGAAACATGGCATGATAAGCTACTTCCGTTGTTGCAACTTTGTGTTTTACCCTCCACCTCCCTACACCTACACACCCACTGTTAGCTCTCAATAAGTATGTAAATAAACAAAATCAGGAACATATTCGCTAAGCTTTGTTTACACGCGATAATCGCTGTAATTAAAACGCAACTCACGTTCAACAGTTATCAATTTGATATGGTTAAAGGTTTTGAAATATTTAAAACAAAAATAACTATGCGAAAAAAACACGCAATTATATGAAACAGCAGAAAAAACAACAACAACGACGAGAACAAAATTTAAATAATGTCAATTGGAAACGTATGAAAGGTATTTGCATTTTAATTGAATTTGTAAGTATGTGTAAATATTGACCCTGACATATGCGAGCACGTACACTCCCTCGCACACACTGACATTTCCGAATCAACAATTCTGCAAACATATTGAAATTTCATTTAAAATTGTTGCGCGTTAAACAGAGCTTAAATGTAACCAGGATGAATATTACAACATAAAAAAAAAATAAAACAACATATGATATACTCTAAAATAGGCAGTTTTCCAGAACTGAAAGGCAAAGCAAATATATCCATGTAAAAGTTATTGATGTATGCTAGCCAAATGAGGAATAATGATAAACAGAAGAGGTAAGGAAAATCAAACATCCCGTATTTACAATATTTTGATTTATGCTGTTATTCCATGTGGCCACAGATTTGTTCTAACGAAATGAAGCCAGTCAGCGGAAGCCAGCTGAATAATATTCAGTCAAGTAATATTTAGTTTTTGCTTGATTTTGCGCAAATATAACCAAAACTAGTAAGAAATGATCTTCGACTGGGCCGAAGTTAAAATACCCCCACGTCCGAACCGAAGTATATTCAAAGTCTTAAGCAGTCAATAAAATGTTTATTTGTAAAAACATTTTCGTCATATTTTTCACAGAAAATATTCGCTCTTGTTTTTTGACATATCACTTTGTATGGGAGGTGGGTGTGGTTTTCACTAGATTTGCTTGAATTTCATACACTTCCATTTCATTAATTTTTTAAATATTAAACCCCTTTTAGTGTTAAGCCCCTAAAAGTAAACTCCACTTTTGATCTCTATATTCTCCATACATTAACGCTCTACGCTAATGATCACTTCACCTTCACAGAAGATGACCTCTCAGAGCTAGACTTGAAGGATTAACAGAGAAAAACTAATAAACAAAATGACAAATAGCTCGATTTTGCAATTAAACCCAAAGATCCTTTTGACCTTCACCTCATCTACTACCAGCTGTTTCGAGTGAATGTCTGATAAAGACTCATGAAGTGTCGCATAACTTTGTTGATAACGGAGAACGTGCTTGGAAAGCTTTAAAAATTCGATTAAACAATAAAACTATTGGAACAACAAAAAAAAACAAACTTTTTTGAACTCAAAGAGACATTTAATCGATATTGAATGTGTTCGAAGCTTTGTTCGACAAATGCTAACGAACTATTTCTGCTAGTGTTGGTTGGTATACACGCACACATGAGAGTGGATGTTTTTTTTTTGGCTTAAGTGGGTGTAGAAGATGGCACTTTTTGTGCATGGGTAAGTATGTGCGTGAGTCAGTGTGTACGTGTGTTAGTGTGAGCGTGCGTGCAGATGACAAACAAGTGTTCCCAAACAAAATATATAAAGTTTTACAACTCGAAGTGCGAATCATGAGCTACACATTATATTGTCAGCTAAATATAACACAAAAGCCAAACACACACACACGCACACACACACAGCCACACACATTCACTCAGATGAATCCAAGCATTTTTTGTTTTGCAGTAACAATCAATAGCTGTCATTGTCAGCTGAAAAACGTGCGATGTTTTTTCTTTTTGTAGTATTTTTATTGTTCTAAATTTGAACAAAAATATATTTCAATAAATGAAATAAATAAATATAAACAAAAAGATACATATATTTATTTCAAAACATCAGCATTTCTTGTAGTGTTCTTTAGAACACTCGCGTCACTCAAACACACTGAAAATAAAAATAAAATAAAAATAAAAAATAACAGCACACAATTTTGATTGCATTGTTAAGCTTTAAGTGCAGTCGTTATGGTATTTGTTGTAATTGTTGTTGTTTTGTTTTCTTGTTGTTTTTTTTTTTTAAATGTTCACATTTCACATTTCAATGCGGCAGCATTAAATAAATATGATGACAACATTGTTTGGCATAAATACACGCACTCACACACTCACTCACAGTTAAGTGCATCACTGTTTATAACTGCTTGACATCATTTCTGCGCGATGAGCTTCAGGTTATTGTGTTACCAACACAATCAACGACATCGAAAACACCAAGAACATGAGCTACACCATCAGCAACAACACCAACTTCGACATGACCAACATGAACGAGATAACTGTGTTCTTTAAGCTGTCAACACTTCAGGTTGCATGATTGTTGTTGTTATTGTTTTTTAAGTCCTTCGCTTTGAACTTGGACGTGGTGCAATTGAAGTTGTTGTTGTTGTTGTTGTTGTTGTTGTTATTGTTTTTGATTTGATCACGTCATATAAAGGCAGAGCTTTAGTAGCGCTTTTTTATTGCTGTCAAGTATTCTCAATAGCAACAATTATCACATCGCGGTTGTTTTGTTGAAGTAATAAAGAGTCCTGAGAGTTACTTTATATTAACCAGGAAAAAGACGCCAAGCTAACTCACGAGACGCCAAGCTTTTACAAGCTAATAAAATTCGTCTGATGAAGTGTCATCTTATATAGCGCTTGCGACCATAAGCTTCGATTGCAACTATACCTTTACAGTCAAAGCTTTTTAAGGTTTTTCCAAGAGAAATTTAGCAGATTAATACAGATTTCATTTTAGGAGACTCACTTAAGCTTTCTAAAACTAATTTCCATTTCAGTTCTTGAAAGGACTTTTACATAGTATCTTATGATCAATTTCGGTTGTGCGTATTATTAAATGCTTGCACAGAAATGAAGAGGAACTGTTCCTAATAGTATTTATGCCATCTATAACACGGTTCATTTCATGTTGCCATTTCAAAACATCAACAAAAAAATCGTGCAATCGGAGCCGCGCGTTCAAGCTTTTTGTACATACCTCGTGCATGGCAATTATTTTTTTTTTTTTGTTTTCTTAGAGAGGTGACGGCTGAACAAAAAACTAGTTTCAAGAGCAAAAATTGTCGGTATTAGCTGGGATTCAAATCTCGGACCTCTCGACTCGCAAAGTTGACATCCAACGATGCAGGCAATTTAACGCGTTCCAACACGGCCACCACTCCATAGACCTTCATAAAAAAGTTTGATCGATTCTACTGTCGCTTTTCATAATAACTTATTGGCAGATCTATCCAAACTACATTGGACATTTGAATCTATAGCTGCGTTCGATTCGCCAGCCTATACTCAATTCATGTCGCTTATTTCAAAATTTGTATGGGAAAACAACAACAAAGTCTACAGCTAGTTGAGTATAGAGTAGGTCAATTATCAGTTAAGTTGAATAAAGTTGCGTTGCCAGGTTCTTATTTCTTAGTTGGTTTGTGTACGGAATAAGGGAAAAGTAATAGATTCTGTCAAAATGTAATGAGTATAAAAACAAAATTCATTAATGGCAGACTTTATGTGGTCTGTAAAAACAAAAGTGTTGCCAACTATACAGTAAGTAACAGCTAAGTGAGTAGCCGTTTTTTTCGTAGTTGAATTAAGCAATGGCGAATCGAACGCAGCTTATATCAATGTCGGGCATTCTGTCGCTCGCGGGCAAAGAGCTTTCTCTGCCGCCATACGTACGCTTCACACGTACGTTGTTAAAGCTTTTTACACACTGTTTTAACATTGGAAAGCTTTTGAATGCACAAATACTAGAGCCCTGCATGAGTATAATCGCAAAGCGAATACACTCTGCTTCACTGCTAAAGAGTACACTGTAACTGAATAAAAGTTAAACAACAGGTCGTGTAGTGAAGAGCAAATCTGCGCACGAGCTTCACTGCTTATACCTTATCCGTTCTCTCACAAACACTGTAAGCACTGATCTGAACTTTGAGAGGTTTGCGTTATTTTTGTTTCTATTCGGTGACTCGCATACCATACTCTCACATACACTGCAAGCATTGATCTGAGCTATGAAAGCTTTGCGTTATTTTTTGTTTCTGTTCTGTAGTTCAGTGATGCTTAGCGTTTAACCAAACCGGTTTTCTTAGACAAAGGAGGTAGGACAGGCGACGTGAGGTGCTCAAAAAAATAACTGCTCTACGCAGACTCACAGGTTCAGAGTGTTTTTGAATAACTGACTGAGGACTACAGTGCATTTTGTGCGTGCTTTTTTCCATTGTGAAAATTACGTGTTTGAACGAGTTAATAGATAAAAATATATATTAAAATATTCATTTTATAAAAATATTCATTTTATTAAAAATGGATATTGATGAGGTAAAAAATTTTATTTCTTAAATACTTCACTAATCATAATTGAAAACAATGAAAAAAAGCATGTCTATATATATATTGTTTGCATTTCATTGAAAGTCACTCGCAAAACAAAAGATTCTTGCTCCTAACAAAATAATACGCAAAATATTCAGTGTATGTGTATTAATATTCAGTATACCTAGTGTTTGCGTTACTTTTTATTGCAAGAAGCTGGTCTTGCTGTTATAAGTTCAGCAGTGTATTGTTACTCTCACATAAAGTAGAGTGAGAGTATGTTTACATACGAGAGCTTTAGAAAAAAAGGTCAGTGTAAGCTTTTTATCCGACATCAAGCGATTGTATTTGAGTAGGCAAAAAGCATACTCATGCAGGGCTCTAACAAATACACATAAACGCCAAGATTGCGGCTGGGTTAGAATGCCCACCAATGATCTATATAAAGTTTGTATAATTTTATTTATTGAAACTTTATGTTGGCGACAAATTTATAAATTCGTTTACGAAGCCTTATAGAATCAGCGAAGCCTATAGAAAGAGCTAACGCTGATTTTGCTAAGATTGTAAGCTGTAAGCTTCATTGCTTATTGTGTGACAATTTCTATAGAAGCATGAGTTTTCATAAGAACATACTGATTCAGTTTAATAATTATTTCTATACAATAGAGTTAGAATCTGCGAATAGCAGTCTGATCAATAAGCAATCTAGCATGTGTTCGTTTACGTACGATATTGGTCGCGTATAGTATTCTTTCCGAAAAATATGGAAGTGTCCGTAAAACTACTTTTCAAAATTTTGATTGGTTTTTAATTGCTCAAGAATATGAGGTTTATTCATGTTAACACGATCTTCTCCGTAGCCCCACAAAAAAATCCCAGAGGCGTTAAAGTTCTCGATCTCAGAGGCCAATTGGTGCTTTTGTGTTGCTTTTGGCCCCATCTTGTCAAAACCACATATTATCTAGATTCATATCTTAAATTTTAAACCAAAAAAAAAAAAATCTGTACAAAATTAGATTTAATAATATGAACAATTGGTAGTTGCCAAATTGCATGTCTGCACTTTCGGGAACCAAAAATGGATAACCCTTTAATTCCGCCATAATTTGGGTTCGAAGGAAAAGGGGAAAAATTGAATAATATAATATACTTATTTGAAGACATGCAGACCAGACGCCTTTAGTAAAAATCGTCAATCACGCTATTCTTCTATTCATAAACCCTTTTTTTTAAAGGAGTTATATGATTTCTTCATTTTAAAATATTAGCCATAACAAATTTGAAGGAAAACTGTTGAATAACTATTATACTGTTTGAAAAGAATCTGATACTGCTTAAAAAAGTATGTACTATGATCCTATGATCCTAAAACATCAGAACATCAGCCAAGGTACACATTATACAGTAAAAGGAAACAAAATACTATTTTTAAGGGTTTTTTTTTTAATATAAAGTAAACTTTCAGGCACAAATTTGTGATATTATGATCAATGACTTTGTCAAAGCAATAACATATTTTTTTTTTTTGCAATAGATTGTAAAGGTCAACTTATACTAAACACAAAAAATCACAGTTAATATATTGCAATAAAATAATGGAAAAAATTACTAATAAAAAAATAATCAACATATAAAAGTAATAATAATAAAAATAAAAATAATAATAATAATAATAATAATAATAATAATAATGAGACAAATTGTTCAGTTCGAGGCCAAGTATGTCCATGAAGAAAACAACTAACAACAACAGTTCTGTAAAGAGCTAATCATACAGCAGATTAGACAGTTTGTTTCATTGGCCGCTCCACCAACTCATCAGTGGTCTTCCATGACTTTCACTGTGATCCACTCAGTTACTTAAGTCTGACTTATACTGCAAATTTGCCATGAAATTTCCAAGAATTTTTGGCTGAGAGAACAAATATTTCTATGATAATAATGATAACAGTTAGTATAATAAAATAATCATAATAAAAATAATAATTGCAATAATTATAATAATAATAATAATAATAATAATAATAATAATAATAATAATAGTAATAATAATAATAATAATAATAATGATAATAATAATTATAATAATGATAATAATAATGATAATAATAATAATAATAATAGTAATAATAATAATAATAATAATAATAATAATAATAATAATAATAATAATAATAATAATAATAAAAATAATAATAATAAAAATAATAATAATAAAAATAATAATAATAAAAATAATTATAATAATATCACTAACAATAATAATAATAATAATAATAATAATAATAATAACAATAATAATAATAATAATAATAATAATAATAATTATAATAATAATACTGACAATCATAATAATAATAATAACAATTTTTTTTTATATTAGGCAGGTAAGGTGTACAAAATGCCTACCGCATCTCACTTTTGTCGTCACAAAAGTAGTATGTGGATCTCGCATCCACTGAAACCATCCCCTTCGAGCGCGGACTCTAATATTAATAATAATATTCATAATGATAATAATAATAATACTAATAATAAAAAAATAATAATAATAGAATTAATAAAAAAATAATAATTATATTAATTAATATAATAATAAAAATGAAAATAATTATAGTAATAATAAAAGTAATAATGATAATATAAATAGTAATAATAAAATAAAAATGCTTGCTTTTATCTCATTAAGATAAACTCATTAGTTTCGGTTTAAAAATTCAAATCTTTTAATTGGGGATTTTATAATAATGTGTGTTTTTTAATAAATTATGATAAATTGTTTTAGGGTTTTCATACAATTCTAAAATATTTGTGTTTTAATTCTTTTTTAAGTTTTCTTAAAATACAAGTTAATGCTTTTTTTTAATTTATAAATTTTTATTTATTAATTGTCAAAATCATTTTCATACTAATTATATTTTTACTAACATGGGTTTTATAGTATAATTTTATGGGATTTCAGATTTTTCATAAAGAATGTATTGAAATTTCTTGTAAACTGCACAAAAATGTACTAAATTTCAGTGGCATGTTTATTTATTCTCTTAACAAAAAATAATTTATATACAGGTTGAGGCTTGTTACCATACACTCGTTCTTTGAGATAACCCCATAGGAAATAATCAGGCGCTGTTAAGTCTAGTGAACGAGCTGGACAATTGAATGCTGAATTTTATGACATAATTCGGTCATAAAAACTTTCGCTTAAAAGAGTAATTGTGGCGCGGGCCGTGTGTGCTGTTGCTCCATCCTGCTGGAACCAATTGTATGCTGCAACAGGGCGTACAAAATTATCAATCATGTTTCGATACATTGCCCCATTCACACTCACTCCATTACCATCATCATTCTCAAAGAAGTAGGGCCCTATAACCATTTGGGATGTCACTCCACACCATACTGTACACTTGAGAGGGTGCAATTGGTGCTGGTGAAGAACTCTGGGGTTTTGATTTCCCCAAAATCGCATATTTTGCTTATTAACATATCCATTAAAATGGAAATATGCTTCATCACACTAAATTGGCACTAAAATTGAGTGCCTATTGTAAAAGTAAAATTCTACCACTTTGGTCCGTTGATCGTTCGTGTAATTTTGTATGTTGATGTAACAATGTTTGAAGATTAAAATCTGAAAATAACAATAAAAAAGAAAAATAAATAAAAAGTTCTTCAATTTTTACACGCAGGCGTGACTTTTGGCCCACCCTATATAAGAAATATCCCTGAATGGATCTTCAGTTATATTCTCAATAAACAATAAAAAGATTCTCAATTCGCAATAATTAAAAGATTACATATTCTAAGAATTTACTCGAAAATAATTACTTAAACCATGCTGAAAAAATTAATTTGTGATTTTAAAAAAAGGACTTAATTGCAAAAAAACAAAAATCTAAATTTAATCAATATAGCGTAAAAAAGCCGTCCAGGCGCCGTATTTCAAATATCAAATTGAAAACAATAAAATGCATAATACCCCCTCCATCAACCCAATGAATAATCGTAGCTGTTGTTAGGAATATTGCGGTGTAAAATTTTTAACTTCTTTGTAGCTTTTATAAGTTTGTTCAGATTGATTAACTTCATGCTAGTCACTATATTAAGCACTAGGTGAACTGCTTCGCCAGGCAAAAAAAAAATTGACATTTTCCAACAATTTGAATAAAATAAAACATTTATTGCAATGCTTTTAGATAAACAACATTCTTGGTTTTTTTCCACCATCGCTCATGCAAGCAAGTAGTACAGATGGTTTTCCGACTCGGGAGCATGCAACGTAGAGTTGGCCATGCGAAAAAACTGGATTTTCCAAATTTATACACACATTTCTAAATATTGTCCTTGCGACTTATTGATGGTAGCGGCGAATACAAATTGAGCAGAGAATTAAAGACATTTAAATTCAAATGGCACATTATATGAAATCATTGGAATGCAAGGAATTAAAACGTTTTCGCCTTTGAATTTTCCATTCAAAAGTGTTGCTTTTATCACATTTCTCAATATTTTTTTTGACGGCAAGCCTGGCAAGCCTGACGGCAAATGTTGCGAAGCATTAATAATCGGTGCTCCAATTTTTTTCTGCAATACGGTAGGTGGTATTCCTCACCAATCAGGTGCGTTTAAAAACACAGTGTGCCGACTAAAAAAAAACACAACCAAAATTTATAGAAATTCTTAAAAAGGGACATGTTGTGAGTACATCGCACCTGGTCTGACCTCTCAATATCGTCACAATTTCTTTTTTTTTTAATTCGTTTTTAAAGTTGAAATGTTCGAATTTTGTTTTACCGACATTCACTGAATTTTTACAGCTATTTGCCTTGTTGGAAATGAAAAACAAATTCCACTTATTTTCAGTAGAATTTCACGTAGAATAAGGCTATATAAAAAAAAAATCCGATAAAATACAAAATAAAGCGTGCAGCGTAGCAAATTTCTTTACTTTCACAAACAAATTTGCTGTGTCTATGAATTTTAATGACATTTTAATGCATGAATGACATCTTTTTTCACAAAAATTCATTGCAAAATACCTTTTCATTGAATCCAAAACCATTTATATCGGTTGACAATTCACTAAATGGCGACAATTTTAACTTTTTTTTTTTTCAAACACTGATTCCCTTGTTTAAGTTTGCTTTCATACAAAGTACTCCCATATAATACAGTCAAATATCTACCGATTTTGGTCATCTTAAGCTCATTGGAAAGAAAATATGATGAGCAACATGTTGCAATATAGATATTGGAAAAATATATACATATGTTGCTATGGAAAGAATTAACAGTTTTTTTATTTTAAATAAGTATTTTTATATGAACGATAAGTATTTTTATCTGAACGAATGTGTGCGTGTGCATTAGACCGTATCGAAAATAAGTATTACTCGCCAGTATTGCTCGTTCGCTATCGCAACCAATCATGATTTTTGTATTGTGAGCTATGTTTGGAACACGCTATGCTAAATCAGTTCTTCTTTTGATTGAGTGAAACGGCAAAAATCATTTGGTAGTGTTAACATTCCTGTATTTCAGTCAAATGACATTGTGGGTACCATCAATTATTTTCAACAATTGCTTTGAAAATTCAGTTGCTGATGGATCGTTTTGCAACTGTACGCTGACTTTTGTTTTTATTTTAAGTTTCTTTTTTCCATAAAATTGAAGATTTCAAGCATGTGTTTATTTTATCGGCAGAAGTAGATTTAGGAATGACTGAAAATATTTGTCTAAAATCTCCAGCTAAGAGTATTAAAGCACCGCCAAACATATATTGATTTCATTGTCATCTTTCATTGTTCTATCCAAAAGTCATAAAGACTTTTTGTTAGCCATTGGCTATTCATCCCAAATGAATGTCGATTATTTTATTTAATTTCTCTTTCACTTTTTTTAAAATGTTTTTTTATGCTTTTTTAAATTTTGGCCTTTTAAATTAAAAACCAACTAAATTGGTTGAAAATTACGGGCAGCAGAGGGAAACAAGCACTTTTTGTCACTTTGCTTCATATACATAGAAAGGTTATGAAGAATTTTTTTATTTGTTTTAACTTTTTTTTTATTATTTTTATTTTTTTTTTTTAATTTTTGTTATTAACAATTTAAGACGCCAAGTTGAATTTATTTTAAAAAAAAAAAAAACACACAGATTGACCCAGCCATAAGAGTCACAGAGAACAGTTGTTCAGAGTCCCTACAATGTTTCATTTTCATGAAAACGAAAAGAAAAAAAAAACCCTGATTGTTATGCGGTTTGAGTTTAATATTTTTTTATGGTTCTTCCATCCTCTCTGAAGTTTTTAAATTTTTTATGCTATTGTTATTGTTTGCATTGTTGGTGTCGGCTTGGCATCACAATCAGAGCTAATATGTTTTTTTTTGTTTTTTGTTTTGCATTTTTTGTCAGCGTTTCTCCAGTGAAGATTTTGCAGCATTTAGTGTTTCATTCTGTAAATCTTTTTGTTCTCTATTATTCACCATTTATATGCGCGTTAATGTAACCAACTTCAATGCAATGAATAAATTCCGAATATCGCAGTGGTATTGTTTTTGTTTGTATTTTTCATTCTTTGTTTTTTTTTTCTTTCTTGCTTTTGTTATAAAATATAAGAGCAAGCACATTTGAATAATAAAATTTATGTGCTTGCTTGCTTTCATTTTAAAAGTTAAGCTAAAGATTCTTTAAGAAAACCCATTTAAAGTTTGGAAAAAAACTCACTGTCTTGGTTTAAAAACTGTTCAACTATAATAAAGCATCGTTTAATGTTACAAAATAATGTTCAGTTTACTCTAAGAAGCTTAAGCGGACTTAACATTTCAAAACTTCCTCCTTATGAGGATCGTTTGAAACTATTAAAAAGCAATCATTTATTGAGGGAAGGAAATCTGCAGATACATATCGTCTATTTACACTGACTTATAACCGATGTATTCGACTCTACAGAACTTCTTTCTCTTATGAATTTGAACTGTAACTGTAGAAGCAACAGAAATGCTAACAATTTAATGTACATATTTATCGTTTAGTAGAGCAAATTATATGTTAACTGCTGCTTAAAACCACATGCGTGCCTAAGCTAACAATTATAGCTTTTTTGTTGTTAACTTGTTGAAAGGTCAACTCAAAAATAGACTAAAAACTATTGTATAATTGCATCGATATATTATGCATAGTTAGTTGTTACGACTAGGACTGTCCCCTGAGCCCAACCGATTTTGTTTCGTAAGTTTTTCCCACACTTACCTATTTTAAGCATTTAGTATCAATATCGTTGAATATTTCAAAGTTTTTTGGGTACACTTTTGGTTACACAAAGTACACAAAGTACACTTTTGGTTTTGTGTTTTTATTTCAGTATAACTACGAACACGATCGCAAATCAAAGACCAAATTCTACTTGCGTCTTTTCTTGAGTGTGCTTTGATTTGAGTGTGCATAATCAGTGGCTGATCTAGGATTCACCAAGTGGGGGAAGGACTGAGCTAACAGTTTTATAGACCAAAGGGGTGGCTAAAACGGCTTTTACCGCTTTTTTTCAATTTTTTCCCACACAAAAAATTCTTTAAGGGGGATGGCGGCTAAAGCCTTTTCAGCGCGTATGTAAATCCGGCGCTGTGCACTGTGGTTACAACAAAATTTCTGCTTCGAATAATGATTCTTTTTCTATATCTGCATTAGAAGTCCGCGGGCAACTGGCTACTCAAATGACCAATACGGTCACCAACCGCGAAGTTCTAAGACAGGTAGGTAAAAGATTTAAACTTGCGAATATCTTTTCCCGTTCCGATAATTCTGCAAAAGTGAAACGGGATGTAAGGATGTATTTTCTGCTCAAAATAACACAAAGGTCATCGGAAAAATACTATTTGCGCCTTTGCAAAAAACCATCTTGCTTCGCCAATGATCGAAAAAACTTCAAATTTCATCATAAGAAAATGAAAATTCAATGCATTGATCAAAAATGCAAACAAATTTATTTTTATTTCAAATAAATCAACTTTCCAACAAAATTAAATATGTCATAGATTTTACCGTTGACGACCATTGGGACATATAGGTCCCGTCCGATTTGGTGGTCGCGTGGATAGCCCAAGTGGGCTATCTTTTTTGCTATTTTTTGTTAAAAATTGGAAGGTTGCCCGCAACTTTCCAAAAAAATTTTTACCTATACCTCCTCCTACCCCCAAACTATTGCAGCAAAAAGAAGGGGGAGAAAAAGTAAAGATTTTTCGACTTTGAGGGGGTCTGGTAAGCAAAGGGATGAATCTATACTTGAAAATTAATTACTTTCTGGAAGCCACATTCATTCCCTGTTGAATGATACCTTACAAAGAAAAATCGTTTGCATAGTTTTTCCAGGAAAAATTCAAAAGTAAAAGAGTCACCGGTGTGCCATTGGTCGTCAAAGGGTTAAAGCATCTTGAGCTTTTTTTGCCATTGTTCTGTTAAATTTACCTATAATGCTAAAAAGATACAGATAAGAATATATATGTATGTATCTCCTTATGCCCTGTGGACATATACAGCCTTATTCAATAGATTTCCTTAAACAACCTTTCAACGCTTGTTTAGTTACGCACTGTTTAAGGCTTTACGCAGCATCTATGCAACATTGCTAACATTGTTATTCATGAAAATTTTTTCATTCGTTACTCATATTTGTAAGGTTTGTGTCTGAACTATAAAAAATCTCTACAAAAATTAAGAATTCCTATGGATTTGCAATCGCCGCCGCTTAAAAAAATGCTGCAAAGGGCGCATATGGAGCATGTCTTTGATATTAAACGAAAAGGCAAACAAAAATCATGGATATATTTACGCAGCCTTTAAACGCCAATTCCGGCGTTTAAGTTACGCAGGTCTAAAACAACTGCGAAAAATGTTTATGAATAACGTTTTCTTGTTTAAAGACCGTTTAAAGTTACGCTGCCACTAAAATGTGTTTATGAATAAGGCTGATATAGTTTAGTTTGAGTTTCCAGTACAAAGTTGAGTTTTGCCATTGAATGCAAAATAAACTCTAGAGTTTTCCAGTACAATTTTGCAGGACGAAACTCAACTAAACTCAACTTTGTTTCTGTGTTTATCAAAACTCAATTTGAGAAATCCCAAAAAGTATGCTAATGTTCTAATAAAAAGGCACGTTCAGATGCAACTTGTACAATTTTGTGGTGAGAAATGTCAAAAACAGCTGTTCTAAAATTGTGCAATTTACTACAGGGTGGCGCACGAATCGTGCTACAAGAACAAAACGTTATAACTTTTTTTCTAATCAATGTATTTAATTTTTTTTTTCTTTTTTTTGTATAGATAATTCAATTTTATTTTATTTAACTAATTGGTTTTGAAAACGATAGACCGTAAATGACCTCCATGCTCATTCACGCATATGCGACACCTGATCAGAAAATTATTCATTGTGGCCTGGAGGGTAGCTGTCGGGATCGCCTCAATTATTGTTGTAATGGACTGCTTCAATTCAGTCAAATTCCTTAGTTTCGTTTTATACACCTCTTGCTTGACATAACCCCATAAAAAAAAGTCTGGCGCGGTGAGGTCAGGTGACCTTGGTGGCCAGTGGAAAGTGGTGTTTCTGGATATTAATTTATTTGGAAATTTTCGTTGGAGCTCCGCCATAACCGGTCTGGCTATATGTGAACCTGCTCCATCTTATTGGAACGAAATGCTGTTAAAAGGGATACGTCTTCGCCGCAGTTCTGGGTAAAAAAACTCCTTCAACATGTTTAAATAACGGTCCCCATTTACGGTTACTGTTACACCGTTTTCCTCGAAGAAGTATGGCCCGACAATGCACCTTGATGAAACTGCGCACCACACAGTGACACGTTCTGGGTGCAGGTCCGTCTCATGGAGTATTTCTGGATTAGATTCACTCCATATACGGCAATTTTGCTTGTTTACATTGCAGTTTAGATCAAAATGGGCTTCATCAGACATAAACAAGCAATTTATTAAGTTGTTGTCTTCTTCGGCCATTTGAATCATTTATTGGCAAAATTCCAGACGAATAGGCAAATCCAGAGGGTTTAATTTGCTTGTAATTTGGAGTTTGTATGGAAACAAGTTTAAGTCATCTTGAATTATCCGTTGTAATGACCGTCTGCTAACTCCAATTTGCGCCGATAAGTTTCGTGTCGAAACGCGTGGATTTGCCTGAATTGCCGATGCTACAGCCGCGATTGTGTCTTGCACCCGAACATAGGGAGCTCGATGGTACGGTCTGCGTGCGATGCTTCTAGATTCGGCAAACATGTTTACCAACCTCATAATGGTCCATCTACTCGGGGGAGTGCCGCCAAACTCCCTCCTAAATTCCCTTTGGACGGAAATGATGGACTGTAAAGTATGGTACCGCTGCACTACCCAAATCCTCTTTTCGGTATCCCAAGCATCCATTTTAGTAAATCTAAATACTAATCTGCAAAATAAAAAAAAATAAGCCGATTACTCACACAAAAAAAAAGTTATTACGGGTTGTTTTTGTAGCACGATTCGTGCGCCACCCTGTATTTGCAAAAAATTAACAAAAAATCGAAGGAAAGAACTTGGACAAGCGTAGAAGATGAGGCCTTCATATCAGTATGCGCTGATAAAAATTCGCATATGTTCGCAGAGATGGCTGCAGCCTTGTCCTTAAGCATGATTCAATAAAAAGAGATTACATACTGCGCAGGTCCGTTAGTTTTTGCTCATACAATCAGCTCTTTTCGTGACGTCAACACAGAGTTCGAAGTTAATTTTGCTATGATATTTTTGAATTTTTGGTGATAAAAATTCTAGAAGGATTTAATAAAACTTGAATTTAAAATAAAAAATTATAAAATATCGAATAAAAAAAAGTATAAAACTTAAATGAGATGTGCAGTAAAAAATTGCAAGAACTATCATTGTATCATGGTCATCAAGTGGAATTGATGTCACGCTGCTGGATGTGCCGAAAAAATATGAGAACACAAAGTAAACAAAGAAATGTCACACTAACCACAATTCTACCGACGCATCGACTGTAATTCGTTAATAAAACCGGGAGTTTTTCCGGGAGTAAAAAATTGGTGAATTGATGAGCTACGGGTTTCACAGTTTTAAGTAAATATTTCAAACGAACTGAAAAAAGTTCCAAGTTTGTAAACTGAGTGTAAAGTGCTACGGAGAGCTTTAACTATAATGAATACATTTGAATACTATTAGCTTCTTTTTTATTTCATTGTTGAGATATTTTTTACATCATTTACGCCAATAAAAAATTATGGATTTCAAGAATAATGAAACCCCTTAAGCCTACTACATTGATTAGGTCAATTGGTCAAAAAATCTTTTTTTTATAGTTTTCGAATTAATATATCAAACGCACAAAGAATTTATGAGGCATCTGTTTTAAAGATAGGTTAGGGACATGATAAGAGCTTTCATTTTTCAAAATTTCGCCATTCAGAACTATCTAGTGGGAAAATATCGACGGAAGGTGTTACAGATTTTCTATGCAGGCATAGGAGAAAAATTACTATAAAAAGTCTGTGCAAATTTTTGGTTATATCTCCGACAAAATTTAAAAATTCCTGAACTAAGTAACAGCCGCATTCACTCCTTATGCACTTCAACGCAGTTAATTCACTGTTAGTGAAAGTAGAACTAATAAATTTAAATAAAAACCTACACTTTGATTTTATTAAAAAAAAAACTCATCATATCGTAACACTTTTGCAAAATTGTCCTTTTCAGAGCTTACCTACACTAGCAAATACATTAACATCCTTTACTTTATAATGCAAATATAAACATAACCCATGCATCCTGATTTTTCGTCTCATCTGCACATTTTTTTCAATGTTGCAAAAAGAAAAAAAATACTTGATATGTATTAATGTCAGCGAGTTACCAGCTTAACGCACGCGTTCCTTTTAAGATTGAATGTCGTCATTTTGCCATGAAGATATGTTGCGTAATTTTTCGTTGTTTATCTCAATGTTTTTCATGGTGACAAAAAAGCAAGCAACAAACAGGATTCAAATGGATTATTATAAACATTCACATCTACAGCATGCCATGCTTACATAGCAAACAAATTCCTTATATATGAAAGCACTGGTATACATCCCAGCAGGAAGCGGGAAAAAGAAGTAGCTCAGAATAGGTTCACAGGAAGTTCTTGGCAGTCAGTAATGTCTTTGCAGCAATGTCTATCGAGAAAAGAACTTCTGCTGACTGAGTTAACGTAAAACTGCTTCTTATCTGAATAAAATAGAAGAAAAGTATGAAAAAAGTTTTACTCTCGTTACTATCGGATTCAACACATAACTTACTAAAAGTCTCTCAATCCACAAAAAACCCATCTGAACTAATAAACGTTTAAGGTTATATTTCATGCTCTTTTTTACTTCATTCTCAAAATAATGATACTTTAAAAATTGCCTATAAAAAATTTCTATTTTTATATATTTGGATGTGTGTGTATTTTCGATTTTTGCGGTCAAAATTGCATTTCAAATATTACGCAAACAAGTACTGAAAAATAAAATTCCGACTCAAAAAATAATAAGGATCCATTCTAAATCATGGTTTTACTTTTAGAAGAAATTCCTTTAACCTGTAACAATGCTTTATTTCGACTGACTTCTTTTTGCTCGTTATATTTATTTCTAGCATCCCTTTAGGGGGTTTCAGACAATACTACAAGTCTATCGGGCAAAATAACGCCGTTTTCTTGACAAGAGTTCAGACAAACTACATGTTGGATAGACATCATTATTTTTCAGCGCTCAAAGAGAACACGTCATAACAACGTCAAAGCAATTTCATGCTGCACTAATTATTGATGAAGTATTGGAGGAAAAGGAAGAGATGAAAAAACTAAAAAAAAGGAAGAAAAACGATTTGGGTTAAGGAGTTGAGAAAAGAAAAGCTTATTTATTCAAATAAATTTTCTTTTTTTTTTTGCTTTGCGTAGTTGTTCACTCCTCGACGATTTTTGCAGAATGAAAAATGCGATGAGTCCGATGAAAGTGCGTTCAAAAAATACTACATGTCAGATGGACCGACAGAAAAATCAAAATTATTTAATTTTCGTACTACATGTCGGATGGACATGTAGTTTCAGCTTTCACACATCGTGCTTGTCATCGGACACGCAATGTCCAGCGGACATGTATTGTGATACCGAGTGATAATCGCCCCTTTTTTTGATACCGAGTGAGTATCGGCGATTATCTTTCTTACATTTCTTACAAGCTAAACCTAGCAATCTCATTAGTCGAGCCGCTAACGTGCGGTTTCGCTTTTTTTTTGGAGGCTCACAGCACCCCCAAAAATTATAAATTTTTAATGGTTTTTGACTTAATTCGCAAGAATGGATATTTTTCTTAGATTCTATGCGCTCGGGTTTGAACATTTTTCGATTTCGGCAAAAAATCGAAAATGTTCGTTTTTCGATTTTTGAAAAATGATGGGGTGAAGCATTCTACCAAAAGAATTTTTTCGTTTTCATGTATAAACATCAACATAAATAGATTTAATGGTTAAGTAAAATACTGTAAAATACTGTAAAGTAAAATAAATAGATTTAATGGTAAAATACTGAATAAAAGTCATCGAATCCAAATTTATTACGCATAAAAACGGAGTTTGTGGGTTGAAACGTTTTCATTTTGAAAACACGGTTGGCATCACACAACGACTTGGTAGATGTTTCACAAACACTCTATATTTTTTAAGAACAACATTGAACCAACACGACTGATATATTTACCTTGAATTTGTGTTGAGAAGTTGGCATAAAACACGTTAAATTTACTCGATCAAAAAAACTATTGGTAAAAAATGCTTACCACTGCTTTGGAAGAGCATCATAATGAACGTCTGAGCGCTTCGCTGTATCATGAAAAACTGTGCTGCAATGAAAACAACACGTGACGGTATGACACTTGGTTATATATAAGCGCGCTTTCAAAATTTCACAGGCGAAACACTTTATCCCACCGAAACGCTTCACCCCACCGCACCCTATTTGTTCTGAAAGTAAAACTGAAAGTATTTTATACTTGAAGAAAAATTATTTCTTCTGAAAGTAAAACTATTTTATCCACGTATATCGGAAAATTCGAAAATTCGAAAAATTAAATAATAATAAAAACATAAATTTTTCAAAAGTTTTCCGATTTAAATGCACCATTTTGTGAGTGGGGGAAACACAATTTTTAAAAATCTATGGAACAAACCTAAAAGTAATAAAATACATGAATTTGATTGAGATATTTAAGTACGTCTGTTTGGACGAACTTTTATTACTATTAAAGAGGATCTTTTAGAACTTACAAAATCAGCTTCCTGAACTGTGAAACCGACCATTCATACTGTTCCTTTGAATTCACGACAACCTTTGAATTTCATGATTTCGAGAATAATTAAAAAAAAAGGAATTTATTTTTTTATTTTGAGACTACTTGAGACGCGTAGAACAAAAACAAATATTTAATATTTCGTGAAATAAGGA
This sequence comes from Pherbina coryleti, assembly GCA_943735915.1. NCBI lineage: Eukaryota > Metazoa > Arthropoda > Insecta > Diptera > Sciomyzidae > Pherbina > Pherbina coryleti. The sequence goes on along the minus strand of OX030949.1, from coordinate 61,260,270 downwards.
TAACAAACAGCGCCGAAGAATTTTTCTTCATCAAGACAATGCAAGCTTGGGGCGTTGAGTGCTTAGCACTCAAAGGAGTTGTTAAACACTCAAAACATCGAATTAATGGGTCATCCGTCATACAGCCCTGATTTGGCAACCAATGACTTCTTTATAATCCCGCACATTAAGGACAAACTGCGTGAAAAACGATTTTTGATGCCAGAAGATGCATTCGATGCATTCCAAAACAATGTTTTAGAGGTCTCTCAAGCGGAATGGGATAAATACTATGACAAATGATTCGAATGCATGCAAAAAAATTTTTAAAATGGCTGAAACGTTCTATAAACCCCTCATAAAGCATTTTTAAAATTATTTGCTCTCATTTGAGCACAAATTTTGTCAAAACTAATTAAAAATATTTCAAACATTTGAAAAATGTGTCAACAAAATTGAAAATATACAAACAAATCAAAACAAAAAGAAAATAAAAACAAGGAAATTTGTCAAAAAATTTCATATTAACAGAAAAAGATAGTAAAATGACAATTTTTTTCAGTGCAGAGGGTAGCTCGAAAAAATGTTGTTGTTTAAATATCAAAATGTTGACGAAATTGTGACAAATAAATGAAAAGTCATTGAAATTATCAAATACACAAACCAATATTGACATATAGAAAAAAGTAATTGAATTCATCTAATACACAAACCATTCTGACACTCTTCCCAATTTAAATCGAAAGTGATCCTATTTAAACTGCAAAGCAGCTACAACATGTTTATGAATTACAAAATTTTAAAAGACTTTTTAATTATTGAACGTTTTAAAGCTACTTTTAGATATTTTTATGAATACGCCAAACAAAACAAATTTCATGCAAAGCGAACGAGGAACTAGTGCAACATCTACATCCATAGAAATAGTTACATTTTTGTACTGGCAACTTTTTACGGAATGAATTTTTTAAGGAATTCGTTACACACTTTTTGTTGGGATGTTTCAACATTGTGTGTGTGCGCTTGTATGAGTTATGTTGCAAAATATTTTATGCAAATATGTAGAGTGGACGCAACGGACAAATTATGCAAATAACTTTGAAATTAGTTTTTATTTGCCACATTTCACTCACTTAGAAGGATGTTTCCACTTTTTACTTTGCCGCACATACTATATCTATCGCTCTCCTCTCTCTTTTCTCTTACCCGTTCTCTCTCTCTCTCTCTTTCTCTGGTTAGTGTTTTTGTTTCCTCAATCATTAGTCCTTTTGCTGTCAGACCTTTTTACACATGTACACCACAGTGCTTCATGTTTTTTATTATTTATTTTGTCACTTTTTTTGTTTTATTTCTCAAGTAGTTTTTTTCTTCTTTATACTGTCGGTTGTTCTTTTTTCCCAATAACTTTTGAAAAATCGCTTTGAAAGCCAAAATATATAGGTAACTATATGCTGTACAGCTCCTTTCTCTGAGGGTTGTAGGTGTTGTTTTTTTGTTTCGTTCTTCTTTCTTTTTGTAGGGTTATGCTTAGTGTTGTGTTGTGTTTCAGCCACCCTGTTAAACATACATCCTATATTTATTTTCAATATAATTGGATTAAGAGAAAATATACAATTGTTCAAAACGAAAGTTGAGCTTCTTTCTGATAATTTTAAAATAATAAGATCAATTATTTCAATCCAAAAAGTAACTGAAGCACAATTTTCTCTTTTCGCTTTGAACTCAAGTCAATTTTCGATACATTTTTTTTTAGTTATAGTACAATTAATTAATGATAGAAAAATATTTTGATCTTTTGACGATCTACCCTTAAATCTTTTATTTACCCTCATCTGGATTACTTTTTTTAAAACATAAAAGTATTACTGTCATCAAATTGTAAGAATCCCATGTTTTTATATTTGAACAAAACAATAAAAACATTTTTTTTTTAAGTGATAACTTCTTTAGGCGCGTTTGGCAATTTCTGATCAGCGATTTTCTCGATTCAATCGTCAGCAAACCGTTAGATTCTGCCGCTGCTTTTGTATGTTCGAACATGAGCGCACTCGCATCGTAGTCGTTGCTACACACAATCTTACGTTTGCATTTTGTTGGTGTTGTGATTCAACATTTATGACATGAGTTTGAGGTTTGAGCTTTTTACAGTGTGTACGTACATACAGGGTGGGCCAAATAAAAGTTTTGTATGAGTTTTTTTATAAAATGAAGAAAATTAAATTTTTTCCATGCTATAAAAAATGGAAAAAATTTAATTTTTTTAGTGCTTGAATCGTTTCCGGTTTGTTGGCATAACATCGGTCCTTCACGGTTCCCCACAAAAAAAAGTCCAAAGGCGTAAAATCGCAGCTCCGAGGCGCCAATTGACATTGCCAAGACGGCTGAAAGCACTATTTGGGAATTTGGTGCGCAAAAGATCGAATGTGGCATGGGCTGAGTGGCCCATGCATCTTATAGAACTGCATCTTTTCGTGCATTTTTTCGTGAATGGCGACCTGTGCAGTGTGCACCTATAATCGTGCTAAGAACTTTTCTCGAATAAATCAAGTAAGAAAAAAACAAAAATATTAAAATTTAAAGCGTAGTCAGTTGCAGTTATTGAGGTAACTTTTTTACATAAGTCATTACATCGAGGTCAATAAAGTCATCGAAGTCAAGTTTTACATCGAGGGATTGCGTGTATCAAGGGTTGAGATTATCGAGTCTGTACTGTAATATTTTATATTTATAACATAAAAGTTATTATTTATATACAAAGATTTGTCTTTAAAAATTGGAAAATGAGAAGTTATCACTTCTATCGTGTGGTCATAGGCACACAACTTTTTTTTTTATTGACTTCATCTTTTTTATGATATTCATAAAAATATCTTAAAATAGCTTTGAAACATTCAAAAGTTAAAGGGCTTTTTAATGTTAAAAAGTCTAATTTTTGTTATTCATAAACATGTTGTAGTTGCTTTGTAGTTAAAATAGGAAAACTTTCGATTTGAAGTGGCAAGAGTGTCCAAAATGGTTTGTGTATTGGGTAAATTCAATGTATTTTTGATATTTCAACATCACACATCATTTTTCGAAGCTACCGTCTGCACTGAAAAAATTATCATTTCTGTTTTTTTTTTTTTTTGTGGAAATTTTTTATATATTTTGAATTTTTTCGATATATTTTCCAAATGTTTGAGATATTTTTAATTATTTTTGACAAAATCTGTGCTCAAATGAGAGCAAATAATTTTAAAAATGCTCTATGAGGGATTTTTAGCACGTTTCAGCCATTTTTAAAAATCCCCTAATTTATAAAGATTCTCAAAGATCATTTATAAAGCATTTTTCAACATTTTCTTTGTTTTAGTAGGATAGTAAGATACTAGATTTTCAGTAACATTACTGCTTACTTTACTACATTCTTCTCTTAAGACTTGATCAAGGTCCTATTTGTTGTGAATGTCGTGCTTTCGGATTTGCCCATCCAATCGGTCCCACAAATGCTCTATGGGGTTCACATCCGGTGATTAGGGCTGTTGTTTTAAGTTGCTTTATAACATCAGGTATAACCAATGCCGTGTGCTTGGGGTCGTTGTCTTGTTGAAATACATACGATGACCCCAAGCCTAATTTTTCAGCGCAATCTTTCTCAGTGGTCTCTCACAATGGTTAAATACTTCTTTTTATCTATTACTCCATCGATAACATGTAGATTTCCCACTCCACTTGCTGCCATACACCCCCAAACCATCAATGATCCATCTCTATGCTTCATTGTTCCAGTCATATTTTTGGGATTCAGTTCGAAATTAGGCTTTTGCCACACTTTACCACTACCGTCCGATTTAAACAAATTAAATTTGCTTTCATCTGAAAAAATTATGGTTTTCCAAAAGTTATAGTCAAGCTTTTCGTGATCTTTGGGCGAAGTCCATGCTTTTTTTACGGTGAATCTCATTAACAAACGGCTTCTTTCGCACACTACGACCATGATACTCAGACCTATAGAGAACATTTCGGATTGTTTGTGTGGAACACTGCTAGCGAGTTTCATTGGTGACTTCAGTTAATATTTTTGGGGCGGAAAGCATTGGTTTTGCTTTTATTTTAATTTTGATTCCACGACGTTCTCCTTCAGTGAACTTAAGAAGGACTCCGGGATAACGCTTACTTTCAGTGGTATTGCATTTTTTAAATTTTTTGATAATTTATTGCACTGTCGTGGGTCTTTTATATACTATCTGCGCGATATTTCGGACTGAATTTTCCTTTTTTTTTTTATTATTAAGTCTTTTAAATCCTGCAAAATTTCTTTGCCACGAGGTGCCATGTTAAGAAATGTTTATTATTTTCTCAAATAAAATTAGAATAACATGATGCAGTCGGCTGGCCAGAAGCTTTAAGTTTCATTTTTGTAGAATAACATTAGACGTCTAAGGAATTTTGTCTCAGTTCTTCCGTTTTAACTCGCAACTATCGTCGAAAGATTTTGTTGGACGGCCAATTTTGTTGTCCTAGGTATTGTAGTTTTCAAAACCAATATAAGTATTTAGTCATTATTTATTTACATTACGGAATCGCTCCTTAGTTCTTCTTTCTTTTTAAACTGCGAAATGAAATGAGCAGTATAGTCATCAGCTCTTTTTCTTTTTCTTTAGGATAGTTTGTGAGTTTTTTTTTAGGCTGTCTCTCAAAAATTTACATCTTTCTCCTAAATTAAGATAAATTTTATCATTCATAACATTAAAAAGATACATTCTTGTTAAAAAAGGTTGTTTGAACCTGATCATACTATTCAAAATTAAATAAATGCAACAAAAATTTTGTCAATTCAATGAAAAATTGTAATTCTACAGCGTTTTAAAATTAAATCAAAAACAAAAAAAAAACTGTAAAAATGGGCAAGAAATTTCTTTTGATTATAAAGGTACAATAATTGTTTTATATTATTACATCAACAATTTGGCTTGAACATGCTTGAAAGCGAATTATATCTCTTATTGTTTCCAAAGTGCATGTTTTATTTAAAAATTATTTTTACTCGTATGTACTTTACTACATTTTTAAAAATGAACACTCAATTTTTTATTTTTCAAGCAAATACAAATTAGTAAGTACAAACTCGATAGTTGTTCGTGCATTTTATTTTTTTTTTTAATAAGAGCCGTATTTTATTTTGATTTAAAAAACCGCACTTTTTCAAATTTTAACTCTTCAATGTTGACAAATCGCGACCACATTCAAAACTGACTTACTGCAGAGAGATTAATTAAGCTACAAGCAAAATTATAACGGTACTTTGTGGTCTCATTATTGTAGTTGAGAATAAGCGACAATGACGCGACCGGTCAACGATTTCAATTTTCAAGTTTTTCCACTCTCTCAATACAGTGGACACATGTGTGCCGCCTAGTGGTCATTTTAGGTAAAAATATAAAATTTATATGTATATAAATATAGTTTTTGGAAGGCGAAATTATGAGAAATATTTTATAGATAAAAAAACAAAATCAGAAATCAAATTTGCAATAGCCATATGCTCTCCAAGAGTTTTTCACTTAGAATTGATCGTAGAATACATTTCCGAACATTTTTTCGACTTTGTCAATTTGTTAAATTTTGACCCGTTAACTTTCAGTTAAAATATTTTACTTTCTGATCCTGATCCGAATTTTTTTTTATTTTTTCATATTTTATTGGACCCAGTTTTTGTACACTTACCTTTTCAACTTATTTGAAATACCTTTTAGAGTGGACTTTAGCTTGATTTTTTCCTAGATTTCTTTATTTTGGTGTATTTGTCTGACCAAAGGTATGATGCCAAGTAATAAAAACCATTTTTCTAGCATTGCCACACTCATATACTGCTGCCAGCAAAAATTTCTAAAATTTAATTAAGTTCAACTGAAAAATCCCTAAACTCTGAACACAAACTTCCAAGACGAATTTTAATTTCTACTGAATATATAACTAAAAAATATGTTGCCATAACAGCTAAATTAAATATATTTTTACTTTTTGTGTTTTTTTCCATATCTTGATATTGAAATTTTATATATTTTAATATTTTATTTCTTTTAATATTTTTACTAGCTACCTTTTTCAACTTATTCAGATCGCTGTTTGGAACCTTTTTTTAATGCTTTTTTGATGGGTTTTTCTGTGGTTTGTTTTTATTGCACACACGCAAGCATCTCACAACCTCTCCTCAGTTATTTCTCCCGTCCTCTCACTTTCCCCACCCCCCACCCCCCTACAACACCAATAAATATGCTTTCAAAATGTTAAAAAACGTGAAAAAATACTTTAGGAGTAAAATGCAAATTTTTAATGAAAAGCCTTATATTTAAGGCACTCTTATTATGCGAGCACAAAGAAAAATAATGCAAATGTAAAACGAGCTAAAAAGAAAAAAAGAAATTTCATAAAAAAAAAAATAACGAAACGAAACGCATAACAAAACGCAAAAGCAAAGGCAAACAAAGCTGTATGGCATTATAATAGAAGTGAGATGCAGAAAAAAAAGGGCAACAAAATAACTCTTAGCGAAAGTGACAAAAATAAATGTGTTTAGAGTGAACTGGCTTAGGCGGGTGGAATGAGTGGCTTATTTGAGCGTCTTAAAGCTTAAAACGGTACATAAAATCCTTTTAAGACTTAAACCTTTCAAGTGGTTGACTCACTTAAAATGCCTTCTTTTAATTTGAGTATTTTAGCATAATATCTATTGTATCCTTAAATAAAAGTTATGCATTTTGACAATATGTAAACCAATATCACAACGAATAACAGCTATAATATTGTCTTTGAGTGCTTGAATATTTTCTGGAGCATTAGCGTAGACTTTATCTATAACATAGCCCGAAAGAAAAAAGTCTAATGGGGTTAAGTTGCATGATCTCGGCGACAAATCAAAGGCCCCATTTCAAAAAATCACACGTTCAGGAAATTTTTTATGCAATAGAGCCATTTTTCTACCAGCTGTATGGCGTGCCGTCCTGCCATAGCATCAATTTTAAGTCAAAAAAAAAGTCAGTCAACATAGTTTGGTAACGCAATCCATTCACTGAAATGGTCGCACCAACATCATTTTCGAAAAAATATGGCTCAATGACAGCACCACTCCAACAACCGCACCAAACTGTCTGTCGTTGTGGATGGAGAAGTTGTTCGACTATATCTCTTGGGTTTTCGGAGCCCCCGATGCTACAGTTTTGCTTATTCACGTACCTAGACAGATGAAAATGAGCCTCAACACTCAAAATAATTTTGTTTTAGAAATCATCCTCTCGTTCATGCATTTCCAGCGCCCAAATCAGCTAATGTAAGGCGTTTTCTATAGTCTTAAGGCTTCAACTCTTATATCAACTGTACCTTATAAGCATGTGCAGTTTTTTATGCAAAATACGGTGCAAAGGGGCTGTGGATAAGCCCAATTCCTGTGATCTTCTCGAAATGGACAAACCTGAGTTTTGTCAGTTACAGCTGCGATATTTTTAGTTGACTTAGTCGAACGAGCACGAGTTGGGATTATTACATAACTAACTTGTCCGAAACATTCGAAGTCATTGATTACTTACACTATAGCTATACGTGATGGTGCTTGACGATGACCAAAAACAGTTCATATGTCTACTTTATTAAACATTCTAAACACAAAGAAATGTTCTACGTATTTTGTTATGATCTTAATAAAATCACGTTTTTATAAGACATAAAGAACAGCCAAATGCCGAGCGTACTAAACGCTTGTTACTATTAAAATACCACTGTCATAGGCTCAAATCCGGTACACAAAGGAACTGAAAACACTCCGCAACAATAGGAATAGGGCTTAAACACAAACGACCTACAAACGTTTGCTTCTAGGATTTGATAACCACTCAGCTACATTAGATCACGTTCTTAGTATTTACTTAGATAATATTAAGCTGAGAATATTGTTGAGAAAGCTGAGATTCTGGGGATTCATAAATACTAAGAAATCTGAAGGGTTTTCTTCATCTTTCAAAACCCACGATGAATTTACAGATGATCCTGTCATAATAAGTGGCCATTTCTTAATCTTTTCAAACTATTTTGTTCAGATTCTTTTCAACCTCATGAGGGATATTCTGAATATTTGAGTTCTACACCCAAATTATCTTTGAACTCTTTATTTTTTACCTGAGAGGATATTTTAAAATATATAGAATCAATTGATGAATACTTCATTTGTTTTTTTTTTTATTGAATAAATCTATAAATAAAAGTTATTTTTCACTCTTTTGGAATAAATCCTTTATAAGACCTATTTTTAAAAAAGATTACAGAATAAATGTCATTAACTACAGACCCATCGCTAAACTGTCATTGAACTCAAAACTTTTTTAACTTGTGTATTATCAGATTAAAAATTCACTGTCGTGAAGTGATAATAACTCGTCAGCATGGTTTCGTTAATGATAGAACAACCGATGTCGAATACAGGGGCGGTTCCAGGAAAATATTTCGGGGGGGTTTCAAAAATATTTATGTACGTTATATATATATACACATAGTATATTTTTTAAATAAGTCATCAGTAAATCAAATCAAATACGTTTTAAATTATAAAATGATATTAATTTTTCTTGGCTTTTTCGACATAATATCGATTTCATTTTCGCACGTTACTTCCACGTCACGATGCACGTTCAACAACGCCAAGCCGTTCAATAGGTCTTCACTTGTTTTGCTTCGCAGACACGTTTTTAATCTGCGTAGAGATGAAAATGAGTGTTCGCTTGAAGCCACTGAAATAGAAAGGGTTGCGCAAATTTGTAGGAACCGATGTATATATGGGTAGAATTGCTTGTTTCAGTTATTCAGAACATCAATAAATGATTTCGCTCGTTTTTCTTTTGAAATCTTCGAACAGTGTCTGCAAAAATACGGAGTACATATAAGGTGTGCATATTGAGGGCGAACATTAAAGATTTTCTTTTATTATACTCTCACCTTTTCCGCGTCGCAAAGTCATTTACGAATTGTTCCACAGTATCTTTTGGCCATTGATTTTCAAAAGCTTGCATCGGTTTAAGATTTTCCTCTGCATTGAGTTCTGTGCACTTTGTTGGAAAGGTATTTTGAATTTTCGACAGTAATTCACCTTGATCCAGAAATCTTGATTGCAGCTGACTCAATAAATGATCCAAAAATGGAATGAAGTTTGATCGACGAAAATAAGATTCCGCATCGCCTTCGTAATTATCACGGTTTAGCTGCTGTGCAGGACGTCTAGGAGGTTCCAGTTTCGCATTGACTGCTTCAGCTATTTCCGTGGCCCTGTATATCTTTGGTTTATATCTTTAAGAAAAAAAATAAAAATAAAAAAAGTATGTAGATATAATACATTTCAGGAGAACTATAAACCCAGAGAGTTTTAAAATTTTCAAAAATAGTGATGTCAGAAACGTGGGTGTTTTGACATGGAATCACCGATATGCAGATAATATGAAAATATACAGAACAATAGAACATAAAAACAATTCACACCTACATATAATACTTTATACCGATCTGAAGTCCTTTATAGTTTGATGTTCGAAATATATTTGATGTTTCAAATTCTGATAAATGCTAAACGATAACCTTTTCGCGTTGGGAAAGAACTCTTTTTATAAACACAAAAACCTTCTTTAGAGAGTTTATTTGCATGAAATGGTAGCCACCTCATTCTCAGTTTACTTTTCGTTCAAATGAGCAAACATGACAATTTAACAAAAACTACCAAAATTGTGTTTTTTCACTTTTCGCACATTTCCAATGAAATATTTTTAACGCTGGGGAATAAAAATAGAGGCTTAACGTTTACACAAGCGTTTTACATGCCCCTACATCAATTTTTTTTTATGGAAGTTAATTTTTGAAAGCTTTCATGTATGCTATGAAACCAATTTCATAGCAGTTATGTACAGTTTTTATGAAAATTTTCTTAAGAGCTTTTTAAAAAAAAAGCTAAGGAATATTTATTGTTTGGTCTGCATCCAGTCCTATTCAAAGGTAATTAAAAATCACAGTAAATGAAAATTTAAGCTTGTTCGTTTTCTACTGCTATCTTTTTTTCTACTCATGTTAAAAATACAACCACCACCACCATCACCACCAACTACTTTAAGTGCACAAGAGCCATCAAAACTAATTTTACTCACCAATAAAAAACATTACAGTTCATTTTAGCAGCGTATTTATTTGAAATATAAACAAAAAAATAGTAGTCAGTCTAGCGTAATTTTTATGTGGGTGCTACAAAATGGTGAAAAAACTGTGAAAAGCACTCTATTTACTTCAATCAAACATAAAAAGTGAAAAATACCTCTCATTTCCCACAAAAAAAAAAAAAAAAAAAAAAAAATCACCAAATAAACGAACAAAAATTTGTTAATCTTTTGACAAACTTTTCAGCAGATGCTCATAAAAACGACTTGACGCTCAAAGTAAACGCAAACAACGTAAGGCAACCATTAACGTAACCAGACGTAAGGTAAAGTGATTAATGACAGCGCACAACTTTTTCAAAGAAATAAAAAATTCACTTCGCACATGTGTGTCAGTTCTCATACACAATCACACAAACACACACACACACACACCTACTTAAGCAGTCATAAACACACACTCTCGCATATATTTTAAGAAGAGTAAAATTAAAAAGTTTCCAACATTGATAGATCTGATAAGCTGCTGACTGACTTCAGGTTCACTTTCATTAAAGGTGCCAAAGTTTCTTTTTTACCACTTTGTGGTAGTCCTTTTTTCGACACTTAATGCTGGTTGAAATATACAGCTGTGTTCAAAGAAATTGCAAGATTAGTTTCATATCCAAAGTTAAACACAAAGAAAAAGTACTTCTTTCTAAATTAATAACTTAAACTTAAAAAATTTTCCGTTCTTTAAATTAAAAGGGAAAAACTTTGAGCTGTTCATCATATTAAGCTGTTCCATAAAATAGTGGTACTTTAAGAAATATAGTTTCTTTAATGCTTTTTTAAATTTCCAATTTCAGTTTGATTATAAAGTTGATACATAAAGAAGTGTTAAATACACGGAGAGAAAAAATCATGCATTCTATGCTTGAATCAAGCAAATTTAAAACACAGGATATTAAGAAAAAAATGTTTAATTCCAGAACATTTCCTTAAAACTCGAGAGTATTTTTCTAGATTATATCGTTTAAATTAAAATCTTCAATTACAAGTCAAAAACAAGTCTGTTATCATAAGACCATAGTGCTGCAATTGACGATTACTGTCACTCCTCCATCGTTTTCACATGCATCTTTTCAAGTTTTTTTAAATTTTCAGTAACCTATTGACGGCAATTTTACTTGTTTACATACCCACCAAGTGAGAAATGGCCTTATCGCTGAAGAAATTTTTGTGTGTAAAATGGTTGTTGACAGCCTGTTGCACCAGAACCCATTGAAATATCTATTACGCTGTGAATGGTCATATTTTTACATACAGCCACGATATTTTCCAGAAAGCGTACATTACGATGATGCACAGATCTTTGCGCATACGTGACGATTTCACTTTTTCAAATTTTTTCAGTATTTTTCAAATTGTTTAAATTGTGGGTAGATGATGATGAGTAACATTAATGGCCACGCAAGATTTAACACTTTTGTAAAAGTTTTTAATCATTTCAACGCATTGTTTGGTGGGTTGAACGATTCATTTTCATAAATGTCGGACATTAGGCTAAACCAAGGTTTACTACATATATCTCGGGAATAGATAAGACAGAATTTTTTTTATCATTTAAAAAAAAAACGACAAACATCTTTTAAAATTTTTGCCACGATACGATATAAAAGACAGATTTTTTTTTGTCATTTTGAAAAAACAACAAAAAATTTGTTATTTAAGTACAAAAGTAGACAGTATTGTTGTAATGATTAATAATCTGCTGCCAGGTTCCTTTGATTAGTCCTTTCGCTATATTAATAATCCGCTGTATTAAGAGCATTACAATTGCATCTGTTTTTAGCGTGTAATGGTTTCGCGGAAGACCACTTACTTTAATGCTATTAAGGAACTCCATTTGGAAATTTATTTGTGCGTCGACTTCATCATAAACAAATGTATTAATGCTTTTATACAAAAAATCTGGATGATATATAAGTTCAATTACCAACAAATTGATTTTGAAACCATATTTTGTTTTTTGGTGCAAGAATAGCTTTTTATTGTATGGCACCACTTTTTTGTCGTGTTTTAGATCATCATTAATAAAATCTATGGGCAATATGTGACCTAAAAGGCACTAATAAAGAAGTTATTGTCCGATACTATTTTGTGATAGTATGTCACTGCCAACTTGTAGCAAATGACTTGCAAATTCGTTTTTGCCTCCGTCCACTCACATGTTTTTGTTAACCTTTATTGTTTTGTTTGCACTTTAAATGCAATATTAATTGTCACAGCGCGTCTGGAAAAAGGATTATTGGCATTGTTTCCTTAAAATCACCAGAAAATACAACAACTATTTTGACACGAAACAGTTAACAATATATTTGCTAATATAGTGAAGCATACGATCAATAATTGTCAGCTTCTACAGGAATCACCAGCACTACAGGAATCACCAGCATCACATGTACCAGAGAACTGCACAATCTTACTTGAAGTTGAAGCCACTTCAAGTACTTGAAATATTGATTGTATCTATACTTGAAAAACCAAGCTCTAGCCTGCTAACAAAAATAGCAAACAGATACAAATCATATCCCTGCTTTTTCATTGAGTTGACTTGTTGAGAATTTCAGAATTTCAAAATTAAAAATAGCGGATAGGGTTGCCACCTAATTTTTTTTAATTTAACAAATTCGGTGATGGGGCGAACTCTAGGTAAAAATGGGTCACTAAATCCGAATCCGTTGTCAGAATTTTAAAATTATGAAATTTTTAACAATAGGGTTGCCACCTTATAATATTTTTTACTAGTTTTAAACATTATCTAACGTATTAGGGGGTTGCTGATTTTGAATCTGATGTCAGAATTTAAAATTTTAAGATAACTGATAGGGCTGCCACCTATTTGTTATTTTTAATTAGTCAAAAATAGTAGGATTTTGAAACTACCGAATGAATAGTCCAGAAAACGTAGTTACACGATGTGTGAGTGTATATCGATCCATAACTAAACTAGCAACCTAGTCTTTACTATTCAAATGTCATGTCCTTCTCAGTTTTATACTGACAGTTCAAAAATAGTACTTGCCAGCCAAACCATGGTCCCACTCTTGAAATCATTCTTCGTTATTTTTCTTATTTCTAATCAAATGAAATTAAAAACTAATCAATATTTTCGACTTAAAAGTTATAATTGGTGCTAGAGAGCTTGTGGAGAGCATCACATAATGAATTGACTGAGGTTAAGGCACTTGTATCAGATTCACATTCACTCGTTTCTATGGCTTCCCGCCTTATTTAAGGTATCCTACTCGTGTTTCACTTGATTGCCCCTACCTTCCCACTAATCTGTCACCTCATTTGAAACCAAGACAAACTTGACTAAATATGTGCAACACCTGAAATACTTGGCTCAAATCTAAAAAAAAAATTAAGTTGCCTGTATTTCATAGCCGCTTTTTGCTTTTGCCTTTGTTTTTTTCTTTTTTTTTTTTTTTTGCTACTTTTGCTATTGATTTTCTGCTGTGTATTCATATTTACCTTAGCGACATGCAATAAATATAAAAGGGCTCCCTGGAGAGTCTCCTGACGCCATTTTTTCTTTTATTTTTTATTTTTATCATATAGACAAAAATCTCACCTTTCTTCTTGATCTAAAAATTTACCGCAGCGTTCATATAATACTATAGTGACCGAATTATAATTCCATGCAACGTTTTTTCAATGCTGTTGCATTTTCACTGCATTAAGCAGTTTGCCACCACGGTTTTTTGGGGACAAAAAAAAATTTTTTTTATTTGCGTTATAAGGTTAAATGACCAATGCTTGTTGTATTTAAATAAAATTTACCGTGCCATCATTACTAATTGAGTAATAATTCCGAGCAAAAATCATGCGTTTTTTCATAAGATGCTGTCTCTGATACCTGACGACTATAAAATTTCGTTTTTTGTAAGGTAAGTTAGTTTATATGTATTTGTCGTAAGTTCAAATAGAGATGCTTTATTTCTGTTTTATAATAAAGAGTGATTTTTTAAGTGCCTGATAACTTTTTTTTTAAAAAAAACGCATAAAATTTGCAAAATCTCATCGGTTCTTTATTTGAAACGTTAGATTGGTCCATGACATTTACTTTTTGAAGATAATTTCATTTAAATGTTGACCGCGGCTGCGTCTTAGGTGGTCCATTCGGAAAGTCCAATTTTGGGCAACTTTTTCGAGCATTTCGGCCGGAATAGCCCGAATTTCTTCGGAAATGTTGTCTTCCAAAGCTGGAATAGTTGCTGGCTTATTTCTGTAGACTTTAGACTTGACGTAGCCCCACAAAAAATAGTCTAAAGGCGTCAAATCGCATGATCTTGGTGGCCAACTTACCGGTCCATTTCTTGAGATTAATTGTTCTCCGAAGTTTTCCCTCAAAATGGCCATAGAATCGCGAGATGTGTGGCATGTAGCGCCATCTTGTTGAAACCACATGTCAACCAAGTTCAGTTCTTCCATTTTTGGCAACAAAAAGTTTGTTAGCATCGAACGATAGCGATCACCATTCACCGTAACGTTGCGTCCAACAGCATCTTTGAAAAAATACGGTCCAATGATTCCACCAGCGTACAAACCACACCAAACAGTGCATTTTTCGGGATGCATGGCCAGTTCTTGAACGGCTTCTGGTTGCTCTTCACTCCAAATGCGGCAATTTTGCTTATTTACGTAGCCATTCAACCAGAAATGAGCCTCATCGCTGAACAAAATTTGTCGATAAAACACATTTCGAACCGAACACTGATTTTGGTAATAAAATTCAATGATTTGCAAGCGTTGCTCGTTAGTAAGTCTATTCATGATGAAATGTCAAAGCATACTGAGCATCTTTCTCTTTGACACCATGTCTGAAATCCCACGTGATCTGTCAAATACTAATGCATGAAAATCATAACCTCAAAAAAATCACCCTTTATATACCGTGTGACAATAACTTTCTATCTTGAGGGCTAAGAACCAGTCTTTACACTAAGGGAAATAACGCATATTAACATTATCCACGCTGAGTATAAATTTTATTTAAATATATTGAAAACAATTTTTTCGAGCTCTAGGCCAAGCATGTTGTCAACAAGACAACATGAAGAACAAAGAAGGCAACAACCAACAACAACAACAACGGCTCTGTATAGAGCAAATCACACAGCTTGACTATACAGACTGTTTCATTGGCCGCTACACCAACTCATCAGTAGCCTTTGTATGACTTTACACTGTGATCCACTCAAACTACTTAGGTTCTACATATACTGCCAATATGCCGAGAAAGTTACCCGGAATTCGTTTTTGGCAGAGAACGCTGGAATTTTTTTTTTTTGTAACTGAGTTCTTATCTACTTTTTGATGCATACTGTACTAAGGTTAACAACCTAGATCGTAACATACTTTTAGGCATAGCCTTAATTCATGTGCATCAGTCAAGCTGTGTGATTTGCTCTATACAGAGCCGTTGTTGTTGTTGTTGGTTGTTGCCTTCTTTGTTCTTCATGTTGTCTTGTTGAAAACATGCTTGGCCTAGAGCTCGAAAAAATTGTTTTCAATATAAATAATTAGAGGCCGTATACAAAATATTAATATTTTATTTAAATATTTACGTGAATAAATCAAATATTTTCCGTAAAACTCGTTTTTTCCCGCATTTACATTTTATTTTTACCACACACCTACACACATATTCTATACAGCTGAAATAGTCGACAAGCAGCAACAGCATCGCACTCTGTTCCTGCAGTTTATTTTTTGCAGTTGCCGGTTTCTTATAGTTCTCGTTTAGTTTTTGTTGCAAGGGTAATATAGCCTAGATGTTTGGCCAAGATGATTTGTGAGTGCGATGGGCAGCTCGTGAGAAAATAGCCAATTGTCAAGGCTACATTGTATCATGCTTGGTGCAATATGAAGAAAATAATACTATAAAACCATTAATAACATATTGAATTCAAATATGTTAGTTTTTAAATTCAGTATTTTTATATAAATTTTCTTTAAATGCGATAGTTTTATTTTCAAATATTAAATATTTGAAAGATATTTTAAAAAAATTCGTGCATAATCTATCTATATTATTATTACGCAAGTGCTTTTTTTGTGATGACCATCAAATCTTTACCGTAAATGCGACTTTCATAAATGAGGTATCAATAGAACGGTCTTGGTCTGCAGATGTGCAATAGGGTATTACTTTTTCTAAAGTATTGTGTATTTAAACAAAAAAAGCAAAACAATCTTCTGCAAAGAAAGTAAGTTTTCTTTGGGATGCCTAAAAGTATGTGATATTTTTTTCTGAAATTTTTCAAAATCATTCTTTTGTATAATTAAAGCAGTTGAGCAAAGCAAAAAACATTCAAATAAATGTTATATTTATATACCAGCCGCAAAAGAGGAAGTTCAAGCAAAATCGCTATTCCAGTAGCCTTTACTGGCATCGCCCCTAGCTTCGTTGAATGAGGACGTACCTTGCACAGACAATTCAAACTTCATAGACCTCTTCTTGAGATACATCTGTATCGGCTTAACGCCTGAAGCCCAATTTTGAGCACGGAATCTACTTTAATAATGCCCATCTTATCATTATTGATGAAGCAAGTATGACTCCTGTAGTAGCACTGACAGTAATTGATCGTGTGTTTCGCGATATTACCAGACATTCGTAAACTGTTTTAAAAAAAAAAAGTATTTTCTGGTGATTTTAAGGAAACAGTTCCAGAAATCTCTTATTCTGGACACGTTGTAACAATAGAAAATTGTGATCTTACGTAAAACCAATGAAGCTTGAAAAAAACATGCGATTAGACAAAGCCGCAAAGGCTTTTCAAGTTATTTGCGACAAGTTAATTTTTGATCAGCTCCTTTTACACAAATAATCAATTACGGATTGTGGATTGATTTAATTAATGACGATCTACAAAACGACATAAACAGTGATACTATTCAAGAAAACGCTATTCTTGCACCAACGGACGAAGTTTGGTTTCAAAATGAATTTTTAGTAATTGTACTATTATCTTATCTTGAAGTTTTGTATAAAAGCATTTGCACAGCCGTTTCTGATGAGGTGCCGCACAAATAAACTTCCCAATGGAGTTCCTTAATAGCCCTAAAGTAGGTAAGTGGTCTTTCGTGACACCACTTAACGCTCAAAACAGATGCAATTGTTATGCTGATGAGGAATCTTAATACAGTGAAAGGACTTATCAATAGAATCCGACTGCAGATTTTTAATCCTTACAATAATACTGTCGAATGTATTTTACTAACCGGTGTAAGCATTGATCAGCGAATTCTGATATCAAAAATTAAGCTCAGCCTATCGGAAACATTTTTTTTTCCATTTAAAATGCAACGTTTTCAAGTTCCGGTCTCGGTTATTTTCTATGATTATTAATAAGAGTCTAAGACAGTCGTTGATAAAAGTAGCAAAGTTGCAAGCCCCAGAATTCGCACACGGAATAATATTTGACATTAAGTCGAATCCGCTCTTTTGATGTCGTGAAAATTTTAAGTAAAGAAAAGAGTATGCAGCTTATCCTACCCAACAGTGAAAGTTTCGCAACATCAATTGGTAGTTTACACAGAAATATGTTAAAAAATGATAACAGTTCTAATAATAAAAACAAAACAATCTTAAACTAGATTTTTTTTCTCATTTTGGCATTTTAACGCCAATAAAATTAATCTGGGTTTACTAGTTTTAATATATTTTTTATTAATTCTATTTAAATATTTAAATATTTTCTTTAATTAAAAAAGTATTTAAATTATGCAAATGCATTATTGCAAACGATTTATGCAAATGCATTATTCGTGCAAAAATGAATCGCTTTTTGGGTAAATCAAAAAAGTTTTTGGATAAATTTAATATTTTTTCTCCTAGGGTACTGTTGTATAATACTTTTAATCGTAACGCCTATAATTAGCAAGTTATAATTCCATGTAACAAATGTATAGTTTCGTTGCTTATTTTAAGCAGCTCGCTCCGAGTCTCGATGGTATCCTAATTTTTTTTTCATTTTTAGACATAAGATTAAGGAATTATTCCTTTCTTTCGCATTTTCGTTTTTATCATAGAACTCACACTTATCGAGAATTAACTCCATGCAATGCCGCTGCATTTTGAAAAAAATCTTTTTTTTTTCAACTTTTTTTTTTGGAAACCTGCCTGCGCAGTAAAACGGAATGTTTTTACGTAAAAATAAAAATTGTTTTAGTTAATTTTTCATTTTACTGAAGTCCATCATTAATGTGAGTTTCCTTATTTGAATTTTAAAATTCATACCAATTTGATTGCAATTGTTTTTAAACAATTCATTTAATTGCGCTTAGTTCAAAGCAATTAATATGCGTTGTCATATCTGGATGGAGGAACATCGGTAGCATTAAATTCAATTGGAACGCAATGAGCGAAAAAGCTTTTATCAATTTCATAATTATTTTGTATTGAATTGGAATCAAAATAAATGACCCAAAAGAACAAAACAAAAAACAACAACAATAAAGGAAACAGACTGAAAATAAATCAAATAGTGTGTGTATGTGTGTATTTGTGTAAAACGGGGTAATTTGAATTTATGTAGCAATTTGATATTTTTGGCCAATTTACATGTAGTCCATTCTACACAATTCCATTGAGCAAACATTATATAGCGCCTAAAAGTGTGCAGCATAAAGTTTTCAACAATTGTTTATTCAAGAATAAAGAACGGCACAACATTAGAACAATGAAGCGATATCTCAGTCGAAGGCACATCAACTAATTGAAAGCAATTAGCAGGCTATTGAATCGAGATCAAGCGACAACCAATTTCAAAGCGAAAAATATTAGTTGCTGTTGCTGCTTTGTTGTTTTTGTGTTGTGTTGTGTTGGTTTTTGTTTTGTGCTGTTTTATTTTGAGTCATGTTTTGTTTTGTTTTTTGATTTGTTTCGTTTTGTTTATGTTTCATTAACCGTAACGCACAGTATTATGCTAGAGTACACAACTCTTGCAGCCTGTTGCCAGCTGATACAGCAACAACAGCCACAACAGCCACAACACTAACAACAAAAACAGCATAAATAATACAAGTTATGAGACCATTATGTTCAGGCTTTTGTTAACTCACGGCGCTCTATTATAATAAATTATTAATTGTTGCCTACACTAAGGCGCTTTTATTAATATCATCACATGCATAAACTTTTTGCATTATTGTGTGCATTAATGTTTGTTGCTAAAGAGCAGTATTTCTCGAATGTTTTTTATGCATATGTTTGCATTGCATGCCATATGCAACTTTTTCCATTAAAATTAACAAAAACAACATAACAAAGTAAATATATTGCATTAATTTGTTATTTAAGCGGTCACAAAAATGCGTAAATAATTTATTTATGGTTCGCTTTCAAGTTATGATTTCTTTAATAGCTAACAAATATTTGATCAAGCCTGAAAGTATGCAATGATTTTTCACGATTTAATTATTCATTTGTGTGTGATTGCAAAAAACTAAAGTGTGTCATTATATATGCAAATTGTGTATTTGTTGTATGCACACAATGTCCAAAGACAAGCATTCAAAAACATTAAATTTTATTGGAGTTTAAAGTAAAAAACAACAGTTTTAAATCAAATTCATGCCAGTTGTTAAGCAATATTAATTTTGATTACTTTGTTAAAAACAGTTAAATCATTAATAAATGCAGCTCAGATCGTATAAAAACAAAGTACGACACACACCACCTAATCTGAAACCTTTATCTCTTTGAACCATGGGACAAAATTTGAGTCATTGAAAAATAAACCTTTGTGGTATGTTGGGACAAAATTCAACCCACTCAGATAATTTCAACCCACTCAGATGTTAATAATAATAACATTAAATGTAATAAAAATAAATAATAATAAAAAAAGAAAAATATTTTTTGACTTTTTTTTTTGTACCTCAAGGGTATTTTTTTTATAATAAAATTTCTGTACCTCAAAGAGTTAAAAGACAATTTCAAAAAAATAAAAATTTTCTTACAGAGCGTAGGAGTCGTACATATAAATTTTAATTCATGTCTTCGGCATTTACAGTCCGATCTTAAAGAATGATAAATCTATGTTTCGAGGAGTCCACCTTTTTTTACCTCTAAAGGTCATAGGGATCAAGCACTCCGCATCAAGTAGGGATCATCACTAGGGATCAACTATTTAAAAATAAATATGAAATCTTTTACCGAACGTAGAGTGGTTTCTTCTTTTAAATTTGTCGTCATATTTTTTAAATTTCTGGGTACACTAAGAAAAAAATATTAAATTTATCCAAAAACTGTTTAATTTATCCAAAAAGCGAGTCATTTTTGCACCAATAACGCATTTGATTAAATCGACTACGTAAATATTTAAAATTTATTTAAATACTTTTTTAATTAAATAAAATATTAAAATATTTAAACAGAATTAATAAAAGATATATTAAAATTATGCACGAATCTCTTTAATATATCTTTCAAATATTTAATATATGAAAATAAAACTATCGCATTTAAAGAAAATTTATATAAATATATTCAATTTAAAAACATTTCATCAAATACCATTTGCCTGTATTATTTATTCTCTTTTTTACTTTTTTCGTTCTGTAATTTATACTATTTTTGACAATTGGTGCAATATTATGGTATGTAATGTCTAAAATAGTATAAACTAGAGAAAGAAAAAGTGAGATAGAAAATAAAAAGCAAAATATGCAGGTAAATGACAACCAGTGCAAGACATCCGTCAGTAAATATCGAGTTGTCACTCCACCCCAAGAATGATAGAAAAATAGATTACGTATTGCGCAGCTCCGTTATGTTGTTAACTTTTCATTTTGACATTTCTCAAGAATAATATATAATAGATTACGTCAACAGTGCGCAGAAATGAAAATCTACTGCGCAGCCTACGTCACGCGTGTGAGTCACGTGACACTTTCTACGAAATATTCAATAATATAAGCAAAACACCATGGTATAATAATACAAGGTAGCATTGACAGTTGCTTGGGAAATCATATACTGTCAAAAAATATACTCAAAAAGAGAGCGCTCACAATCCGCCATTGAAAACACAAGCAATGTTGAAAACGTTGAAGTGAAAAAAACAACAACCACAGGAGCTGCTGATGTATTTCCACAAAAAGCTGTTTTTGACAGTTTATGTTTTCCTGTTGAAGAGAAAATAAGCAGTTGTCAATGCTACCATGTATTATTATACCATGCAAAACACGAAAGGCCGGCGAAATGAAAGCAAAACAACTGTGAAACTACTATCAAAACAAATCGAGCAACGTAGCTCCTTTTTTCTGTGAAGGGGTAAACACGGAAGTTAATGCCCCTATGATACATGCAAATCAAAGTTTGTTTTAAAAAATTTTTATATTTTATTCTGGACTAGTTTTGTTTCTTGAGAAATATTTATTTCACTTTAAAAAACAAATATTACATGAGAAAATTAGAAGGTTTTCGAATGTAATCCCACTATAATAAATTTGTACTACTTTTTTTTTAGTCAGTTTGACATTTTCTTCTTTCTCACAGCTGACGTCATAACAAAGATGGCGGAAATGCGCATGGCGTAATCTTTTATATATTATTCTTGGACATTTCTAGCTACGAACAAAGCATTTTTTACGATCATAATGTCACGCTAGACCCAGTCTTGAATCTTTTGCCATTGTTTCAAATTTGTTCACATTCTGAACAAGACTTGACAGAAAGCCATATCGTAAGCTCATATCGCAAGTCAATCGTGACGTAGATGCGCAGATCGTTGAGAATTATTTTTACGATGTGCGCAATCTATTTTTCTATCATTCTTGACTCCACCCTACATCATTTCATCAAGCGACCACCCATCGCACTTACAAATAATCTTGACCATGGTGTAATAATAATAAGGTTGACACTTCTCTCTCAAAATTATACATTTTTTTGCCCCGCTCTTGTCAAAAACAGCTGATGGTGAATTGGAATGAAAATAAATCAGCTAACGTGCAGTCGGTCGAAGCTCAATGCCATGTCCACTTCTTTTATTGATGGCTATTATCAGTTGAGGTATTGAACATTCTATCATGGCATTCGATATTTTCTTGAAGCAGTCGATGTGAATGCAAGACAATTTGCATGCTGACCAAAGCTTCATGTCGGTGGCACCTTCCAGCGCGCGTTTTTAATAAAATGGCCAAACCATTCAATAGCGAACTTGCCAAATGGGCGAAGACAACTGCAATAACTTTTTGTTAACACAACACGGCACAATCAATTGAATTAAATATTTATTTAAACCTATTCGCACAATAACCTATAAAAACTATAACACATCATCATCTAGCTACTCAAACAAATAACACAATTTGACAACTATCAACGGCTCCTCTCTTTCGCTCTCAATTTTTTGACAGAAAGAAAGCTATTCTTGGTGTTGTCAAAAATTCACTTACACCTCAAGAAAAATAGATTACGCATTGCGCAGCTCCGTTATGTTGTTTACTTTTCATTTTGACATTTCTAGCTATGAACAAAGTATTTTCTACGATCATGACGTCACGCTAGACCAAGTTTGTTTCTTGAATCTTTTGCCATTGTTTCATATTTGTTCACATTCTGAACAAGACTTGACAGAGAGCCATATCGTAAGCTCATATCGTAAGTCTATCGTGCCGTAGATGCGCAGATCGTTGAAAATTATTTTTACGATCCACGCAATCTATTTTTCTATCATTCTTGCCAACACCTTAGTATTACTACACAATCATCTTGGCCAAACATCCAGGCTATATTACCCTCGCAACAAAAACTAAACGAGAACTATAAGAAACCTGCAACTGCAAGAAATAAACTGCAGAAACAGAGTGCGATGCTGTTGCTGCTTTTCAGCTATTTCATCTGTATGGAATATGTGTGTAGGTGTGTAGTATAAATAAAATTTAAATGCGAGAAAAAAACGAGTTGTCAAGAAGAACTCAAATGAAAATGTCAAAAAAATTATTGGAAATGTTTTTTTATAAATGAGAGGATTTTTAGAAATGGCTGAAAAGTTCAATAAACCGCTCATAAAGCATTTTTAAAATTATTTGCCCTCATTTGAGCACAAATATTGGCAAAAATAATTAAAAATATTCAAAAATTTGGAAAATATGTCAAAAAAATTGAAAATATATAAAAAATCATAGCAAATAAGAACAAGAAAATTTGTCAAAACATTTAAAAATATTTACAAAAAAGGATAATACAATTACAATTTTTTAAGTGCAGAGGGTAGCTTCGAGATGTTCGAGATGTTGATGTTTAAATATCAAAATGTTGACGAAATTGAGAAAAATAAATGAAAAGTCATTGAATTTATCAAATACACAAACCATTATTGACACTCTTCCCACTTGAAATCGAAAGTGTTCCTTTTTTAACTACAAAGCAGCTACAACATATTATGAATAATAAAATTTTAAAAGACTTTTTAACACTAAAAAGCTTTTTAACTATTGAAGGCTTTAAAGCTATTTTAAGATATTTTTATGAATACGGCTGTTAATCTAATCTAATATCCAAATGAATGTATGTAAGGAACTAATATCCAAAGATTTTAATAAATGAAATGATAATGTCAAGAAATCATGCTTGACTTTCGGAGGAGAAACTATTTCATCGTTTACTTTAGAAAATATTATGTGAAGAGGCAGTATTTATTTCTAAGATGATTGAAATGTCAGGAAGGTAAATGGGCATAGGTTTTTTTTTCAAAAATTAACTCGAAACTTTAGCAAAATTCTACGAAATCCAAGTGTCCAAATTAAACCTAAACTAAGCCAGAATTAATCAATAATTTTATCTGTTTCCTTCAAAAAAGCAGGGTTGTCATATTTGACGGAATAAAACTATTTCGTGATCTAAAATTTTAGTTTGTTCTTTTTTCTTAAAATATGCAAATATTGTTCTTAAAATATGCAATACTTTTATTTATTTTTAATTTAAATACAATTTTTCGTTTTTATTTTAATAAGCCCCAAATTTAAGAATGTCTCTTAAGTTCCAAAGAACTGTCTCTGTAAACTCGCTAATTTAATTTGAATAACTGTTTCTCGAACCATGCTTTACTTTAAAATATATACTTATATGGGGCGTTCTTTATCAAATAGTTCCACGGCGACTTGAAATTTTCCTTGAAATCTCTATATTTTGCCGTCGTTTGAAGCTCTTTAAATTTTTTATAATTTAGAGGTGTTTTGGGCACTTTTTTGGACAAAAATGACTACGCAAAAAAAGGAAACGTTCAAAAAATTGGCTTAGGTTAGTTTTTTTTTTTCTATTTAATGATAGAATCTTTTTTCTCACATAAAAATATTTTGTAAAGTGAAAATTTTTCTAAAAAGTTAACCCTTTTCAGCAAAAGTGGGTCCAAAAATATTTAATGGTCAAACTTAAACGATTTGTTATTAAAAATAAGCCACTTTTAGGAAAAATATTATAAAACAAAAAGTGCTTTGAATTTGTCAAAATATAAGCATAAATTAAAAAAAAAAAAAAATTTTGACTTATGGTTTTTAATGAGTTTGGCCATTTTTTGCAAAATTTAAAAATATCAGAAATGTTTTTTTTTACACCTCTAAATTATAAAAAATAAAAATTCAAGAGCTCCAAACGGTGGCAATAAATAGAGATTTCAAGAAAAATTTTAAGTTGCCGTGGAAGTTCTTATCTCAAAAACTCAAACGTTTGGGGGGGGGAGGATGGGCGGTGGCCGATTTGATAAAAAACGCCCCATATATACATACATTTTTTTTTAATATTTTGTCTTCTCAAAGCCATAAATACCACAACTACTCAAAGCATCCCTAAAACTATACAAAACAATAGCGAGTCCTAAACAAGTGAGTTTTCTAATATTTCACAAAAGTCTTAAATTTCACTGTCGCTGACCGTCAATATCTTGGTCAGAGTTTGTCCAACGCTGCACACGACGACCGACCGCCGGTTGACCAACTGACCAACTGCACAATTAATTAATGTAACATATGTAAATAACTAAATTTAATTATTACAAAGAACTAGTGTAAAACCTCGATTAGTTCAACGTTTCTCTTGAAGTCTCTTGAAGCCTGAATTAGCCCAGACAAAGTCGAGGTTTAACTCTAGATAACAAACTATTACTGTTAACATACCATAAAAATTACTATTACATCAAGGTCACATAAATTATCTTCGAATAAATGCTCGAATTTATAATTAGTTAGTAACAAATAATGTAAATTACCAACGTCATCGTTTTGTGTAAAATATTTATGATTAAGTTTAAATTTAAATAAAACTTTAAAATACTCGTATTTCTTAAACTTTTCCTAAAAACCTAGATATAACTGTGCATTTTTAACTTAAGTATAAAATTGAACAGCACTCTACTTTTAGGCGCTTAAAATATCAAAATGCGAATATTTAATGAGCGCTCAAAAGCAGACGACAGCAATATCGAAAAATGTTGCTGCTCAAAAGTAAGAAACTCCACAAAATACTCGTAAAATTCAAAGTAGCAAAATTAAGAGAAAATCAAAATTTAAAAACAAAAAACACTAAAACAAGAGATAACTACAGAAAAATGTCTGATAATACGTCTAAAATATATATAACTTAAAAGAAATTGTAGCATACTTTTAAGCGGAAGTCTTCCACTATTGTTATTACTGTAATAAAAATGCAAAAAAATGAACGAACAAAACGTTCGTTTGATTAATTAATGGTTTGATTGAAATTTTTTTAAAAATTTTATTAAAAAAGTACCTATTATAAATGAAACTAAGAACTACCACGTTTACTCAAAACATTGTTTAGCATAGAACAAGTCTAAGTTACACACAAGTTGTTAAGTTTTTTCTACTATGAACTATTCTTAATTTAAATTTATTTTGTTTAACGAATTTCCATGAATTATAAAATCCTTAAAATATTGTTGCTGTTGTTATAGTGAAACATCAATGTCTTAGTTACGCAAATATTTAAACAGGTTTCGCAAACTACATTCAAAGTTAAGAAAATAATAAATGAAAGATACGGATGTAACCTAAGTGTATAAAATGATAAATTTCTTATTTTTATAAAATAACAACTTATAGATAATATGAAAAATATTAAGAATATAAACTAAGCATAAAACGAAAAAGTAGCTTAAATCAGATCAGAAGTCTTTAAAATTCATACCAATAGATTTTTCAATTCAAACATATTCTGAGTGTCAAAAATCAGTAGTTATAGATTTAAATTAATAGAAATAATTTAAACTAGGCTTAGGTTAGACCAGATTAGGTTAGAATGGATTTCCAATCTATTGTGATTCCGTTGGTTCCTATCAAACCACCTGCAGCTCCAAATAGACCTTCTTCAAGTACTTATATCAGAAGCATCAAGTTTATCACGAAGTAATACCAGTACGAAAAAAACGAACTCAATCACAACCAAATTATCTTGAAAAGTGTTAAATGGAGACAAAATTTTATTGAATTAATGTTAAAGATTATCAGGAAGATAAAAAGCATTTATATTTTTATTTTTTTTTTCCTTTGAAGTTCGTTTGTCCTTCCATGCCAAACAATCCCTGGAATGGGAATAGCCATAAACTTCTCGGTCATCTCATTTATTCGAGCCTTGCTCTCGCAGCGTACAAAACCTTATAAAAGGCAGTCAATAGACCTCATTGTATTGATTCGTATCCAGTGTGTGATGCCCATAGCCAAAAGCATTAACTTGCGCAGACTATTCGATGTCAATTTTTTGAACTGTGAGCTACGTGGTTCGATTCCCATCTGATATAGAAAATTTTTTTCTTTACAGACAGTGGCAAACCTCAAAGTGTAAATAAATACCATTTTACGCTTCTTGAGAGCATGAATATAAGACGTTCGGAGTTGGCATAAAAAATAGTTGGTTCAATTTTCGATCATTTGTGTACAAACATTTTAAAACGCTCAACACAATTGATCATAAGAAGCTCAGTCAAAGTCCTAACAAAGGCTGAAATTACCAATTTGTTGTTGTTGTTATTGTTCTACAAGAAAATAATCGTTTGAATATACTTCCTAATGCTATATTCCTGCTGTCAGCAAAAGCAATTGCATGAGAAGCACTGCAGTAGCAATTGCTTAACCCTCCCTGTATCCAGTATTTTTGCGTACGTTATGTGTCTACTACAGTGGTGCACAGCATTGGCAGACCTTCCAATACAATCGCAACATTTTTGTTTTAGTATGTGTGCACAAGCAGAATACTAAAAAAAATACTTTCACAAATACTTTTACTCTCATTGAGTAAAATAATTTTTAATAGATAGATTGAGGCATTTAATAAGGGTTTATATAAAAAACAAATAAATTATCATTCAGTTCGAAACATGTCCAATTCGTTTATATATTGCATCTGTATAGCATTAAGGGGGCACATAGGTTACAAATTTAAAAAAAAAAATTTTTTTTTTTCGGGAATTTGTTTTATAGAAGGAAAAAAGATATGGTTTTCAAATTTTGCATATATATTAATTAACATTCAAAGAATAAAAAAAAAAAAAATGGCAGCCATTTGAAAACTTTCCTTCTATGAAAAAAATATCCCGAAAAAAATTTTTTTTTAAATTGGTAACCTATATGCCCCCTTAAAGAAAACAATTTGCGCTCAAGATGCTTACTCCACGAAATGCAAACGCAAACTGATTCTCTGCTAGCGTCGCAGAAGTTCGGTACCTGCGCACACGACTTGTATGTGAAAGCCAAGTGGCTCCGTTAGGCTCTCGTGTGCATCACTGGTCTACTATGACAATTTTGTTAAAGTAATTTTTTCACCTCTTTAGTAAGACTTTAACTCAACATCTTTTGACTTTACAATTTTTTTTTTTTTTTTTTTAGTTTAGTTTTAGGTTGAAATGAAAGAATAAAGAAGGTTTCGTTCAAAAATATTTGTACAGTTTTGCGCAATTAATCTTGAAACAGTAAAAACGAGATGTTTTTACTTTTAATAAAAAATTCATATCTTTGGCCCTAGGTTAGGTTAGGTTAAAAGGGAAGGGCAACCTGACGTTGCCTACACGGGGGCCTAATGGTCCATTGTGGTTCCCTAAAACCAAATAGAATCTTAGGCACTGGAGCAAAGTTGGTTGAACCAACCGGTGACCGTTGGTTGAACCGTATAAATCTGAAAAGATCCATCAGTGGTACGTCCACGAGCTCTTGCAGTTCTCCGTACACTCTGCTTCCCATGTGTCGAAATCGGCGTTGTTGGAGATTGGGACACTCGCAAAGTAGATGCTTGATGGTTTCTGTTTCCTCGACATCTCCACAGCTTCTGCAGAAGTCTGGGTGCGGGATTCCTAGTCACGAGGCCATTGTGCCTATACAACAATGCCCCGTGAGGACCCCTATTAAGATGCGAGTTTCATTTTTACTCATTGAAAGTAGGGATTGGGTCCTTTTTCGCAGAGCTTAGGCCAGAGATGGCGAGAGATAACACAGTCGTCTCTATTTGACCAAGAGTTATTTGTGTTATTTCTGGCTTTATCATTTATCTTCTTCTTGAATTCTCCGATTGGAGCGATGATCGACCCAATCACAGAACTTCTTTCCAGTTCAGAGCCCTCCCTAGCCAATCTGTCTGCTATTTCGTTTCCCTCTATGTCACGATGACCGGGGACCCAGCAGATATTGATCTTGTGGGGAGGACTGATTCTGATAAGAGCTTGCCGGCAGCTCAGTACAAATTTCGCTTTTGTTGTTTCGCTGCGGAGTGCTTTTATCGCAGCCTGACTGTCCACAAAGATTGTAATTCTTGACGGATTGATGTTCCTTGATTGGATTGTCGTAGCTGCTTTCTCGATCGCGAAAATTTCTGCTTGAAAGACACTACAGTAATCTGGAAGTCTGTATGACAGGGATCAGGGCCCTAACTCATATGAATTAAAAAGGTTCCAAGAAATTTCCCTTGATACTTTATAGATTTTTCAAAAAAAAAAACCGCCCAAATTTGGCTGCGTTCCAAAAAACCATGATTATTTCGCCACCTAAAAAATTACGTCTTTTTGGGTATAAAAATTTAAGTATTTACAGAAAAAAGCATTGCCTTTAGAGTATCTGAAGATCCTTAAAGGTTTTAGGGATCATGTACTAACTATTTGTGAAAAAATAAAAAAGATTTTGTTCAAAAATATTTTAACAGTTTGTAAGAATGAAATTTTGAACAGTCAAAAACAATTTTTTTGGAAGAGAAAAGTTTTAATTTAAAAAATATTGTAATATAGAAAAATTAATTTATTTTTTACTTACCTAAGGTCGCAAGAAAGTTACGTTGTTAGATAATGTTATCGCCACTATGGCGATTTCGTACTATGGGCAGCTTTGACAGTACACTGCGGATGAACAGCTTGATAGAAACTGATGCGGCTTGGCTGTTAGCTGTTCATTACAAGGCCAAAAGTGTTTTTAGAGGGAGTTTCACAGACGCACTCGAAGTGATTGTCTGAGATCCAGCAACACTGCAAAAAGTTGGAAGACGATATCGACATAGTGAACACAGGAAGGGTTAGAAGACAAAAGCTAGCAAACTCTAGCCTTAAGATGAAGAAATACTGTATGTTAGTTTATTTAAATTCAAGTGCTGGAGAGGCAAATATACAAGACGTTTTATCAAATAATAAGTTGGAGTCAAAATTGCACAGGCAAAAAAGTGTTTTTATGACATTCCCCTTTACGAAATTTTGCTATTAAAATGCACCTTTTTAAACTCTACTTTATAAAATTCGCTTCTCACAAAAATTTCACTTAAAAAATTTGCCGTCACAAGCCCCATTAAGTTTTTCGCAAAAAAAACGAGAGGCTAGTTAGAACCACTTAATAGATTGTCTGGTTAAGGGACTGATGTCAATCGAATGTCATACTGCGCAAAAAGTTTTGTACACAACAAAAAAAATGAAAATCTGAAGATGCAAGGTCAGACGAGTACAGTGTCTGTAGCAATACATCCCATCCAAGCTTCACATTATTTTAGACGTGTCGCCAAACTTATATATAGGAATATATGTGGGAGATTAGTGTCGTGACGGTACATAAGTCTTTTCGTATTAAAGAACCCTGGATAGTTCTGATGATGGATTTGTCCAAATTACACATCCGAATTGATTATTTGGTTGCTTGGTAGACTCATTTGAAATCCAAACATGTTGAGAGAATTGCCTTTCGTTTGATGAATGTCTGATTTTTATGTCGTTGGTACAATCAACATGCTGGAATCAAAATCGTACATCATTATAGCACATAGCACATCATTAGCACGATCCACTTCTCATCTACATTTAACATTCGTTTTAAAAATGGATAATTTTCCTTCCGTTTAAACGTTTAAAGTGCATCACTGATGTGCAACTTAAGAGCAGACTGAGTATACGAATGGAAGCGCACTTGACTGCTAACCCAGAGGTCCCGAGTTCGAATCCCGGCCAGGCCATGGTCCTACTTCTCATTTCTAATTAACTGCATTCAAAATTCATCAAAATGACTCAACAAAACTTAAAGTTTTAGTTGGTGGTAGAGAGAGTTTGTGCAGAGGAATACTTAGTATCTTGAATTAACAGAGGTAAAACCATAACTCTTGCTTCAGATTCAAATGTACATGTTTCTACGGCTTTCCCCGCATTTGGAACAACCTTCACATATTTCACTTGATTGTCCATTTCAAACCAAGACACACTTGATTCAACAGGTGTAGCATCTAAAAAATCTATCCCAAATTCTTCAAAACCCTCTCTTATTGGAGCATAAATAGCCTTCTACTACTATAAATTTCACATAACTCTTATCACGTAACGTAGATTATCACAAGTATTATCAAAAGTTTAACTTTTAAATTGATGTAAAATTTAAAAAAAAAATAACTACATTTTCCTTTAAAACGAGGTTAAAACTGTCAGCTGTCACTTGATATAATAAAAGCACAAATGCGGATGAATCTAGTATAAAAACAACAAAAAATATATGAACGCCATCTATTGCACAAAAAAAGTTATAACATTGCCGACAACCCAATATAAAGAACCGCTATGCAAAGGCACCTGTTTCAACAAAGTGATATGCTGAAGGCGCAGTTTACACGTCATTCAAATTGAATGAAAAAATATCGCGTTTTTTATTATCTTTTACTCTCTTTGAAATATTTGATTGAATAGGTGTTCACACGTCATTTTTCGATTGAATGGCCTATGCAAGGATTTAGTAGTTTTCTGCTACCTACTATTTTGTGAAGTAATTTTGTTTCGTGAGCATAAAAGTACTTTTATGTTAAATTTACTACGTTTTATTGAATTTTTTGCTACTAAGCAGCAGATAAGTAAAAGTTTGCAACTTTATGACTGATTGATGCAGGTCTGGAGCTCAATCAAAATTTTGATGGATATGATGAAATGTTGGAAATTCATTTTCGCTCTCGCAGAGAGTTCTTTTTTTTTGCTGCGAAAACAACAACAAATTTTGATTGATCAGTCAATTTGAATGACTTGTAAACAAGTCCCTAGTGGTAAAAGGGGAATTATTTGTAAAAGAGGAATTTTGTAGAAAAAAAAAAATGCATGGATGCCATCTAGTGCAAAAAAAAATCATAACTTCTCCGAAAAAAGAATCGCAATACAAATGTTAGGCACCTGTTTCAACAAAGAGATCACAAATAATTTATAAAAGAGAAATTTTGGTAAAGGAGAATTTTAAAAATAGGAATTTTGAAATAGGAAATTTTTAAGAGACTAAAGTAAATGATGGAAAGGATAGTTTTTGAGGTGAATTTCGACCTGGAGAAATTTTTGAAAAGGAACTTTCGACCCACTCCTTCAAATAAAAATTCATAAGTTTGCTTTGTGCTTGTTTTATTTCGTTCGCACTCACGAAAGAATTTAATAATAAATATCTTCTCCAAGCCCATCATGCTGTATCACGAAACAAGGCAGGAGCAACAAAAAAGAAATGATCAGCATTACTTTCTTCAATGCCGAGAGATGCTCGTATTTTACTTATCGTTAGAATGCCTATTTGCGATACAGAAATTCCTAAAGTGTTTTACGTGGACACCTGTCGTATAGGCTTAATTCCAAGTCGTTCCATAGCATGGGACCAAATCATTGCTTCGGCCTACCAAATTAGCTCCATGTTGTGATGACATTTCGCAACCCTTGGTTTGGGTGGAAGCTTATCTTACACCTCATCCATACTAAGGGGTACAGCACCCGAGTTGAGAATGCAACTCCACACCAAGCAGGATTGCTCTTCCCACGATATAAGTGGTAAGCCACAGCCCCCACGATACTCCCCGAAGGGCCAACCGAATCCAAGTCAGGGGCCGCCGACTACCCGTGGTACCAGTTTTTAAGTCTTTGATCGGACTTCGTAGCAAGCTACTACCAGTTAAGCTCGTCACAGCTCCGGACCCGTTGCCAAAACACACAATACAAAAACTACAACTCCTCATTCACACACCATACAAATCATGGACCATTACATACAAACACACTTTCAGACACATCGCACACAAATATTGCCACTAATTCCGCCTGTGAGCCGCCTCTCAAACACCTGACAAGCATATCGATTCAATTCAGCAATTTGACTAATTGATGCGACCGCATTGGCAAAATCAAAATTACCATTCGCACGCAAAACATTCAATGCACGCAAATCACGAATGTCTTCATAGAAAGAACACTCGCGAAGAGCATGCAATCAATCCTCACGGACTGACCCACAATCACACCTCTCAGTCAAGAATGATAGAAAAATAGATTACGCATTGCGCAGCTCCGTTATGTTGTTTACTTTTCATTTTGACATTTCTAGCTACGAACAAAGTATTTTTTACGATCATGACGTCACGCTAGACCAAGTTTGTTTCTTGAATCTTTTGCCAGTGCAAGTTAGATTGGCAACTTGTACTGTTGGAAACTTGCATGCGCAGCACTCGTACATAATTCTTTGTTCATATTTTAATATAAAACGGAGGAAAAACTTGTTTACTCTATTATATTCTCAATTTGATGCCATTTTGTTTCATATTTGCTCATATTCTCAACAAGACTTGTCAGAAAGCCATATCGTAAGCTCATATAGCAAGTCTATCATGACGTAGATGCGCAGATATATTAAAATTATTTTTACGATCTGCGCAATCTATTTTTCTATCATTCTTGCCTCTCAGTCACATTCAAGTTTCTTTCTTGCAAGAATGCATTGAAAGAACCATGCCCAGTCAACAGGAAGCCCAGGCTCGAGCTGAAGCAAAAGTCTGGACAATCACTCACAAACATAACGTCACGTATAAAATTATACGTGACCCTTCCATGCTGACATTCATCCCATCTAAATTGCCATCTAGACCGTACACACTTTTTCAGCATAGCCTTCTATCAGGAGGGTACATCCTTCCGAATCCCGTAAACAACACATTGCTGTATTACCACAAGATTAAGAGATAAGGCATACAACACTTGTAAGGCATCAGTTGATACCATACGACACACCGGCATACACCCCATCAGAATGGCTCTCTGACAATAGAGTATCTTACGATATCCCACAACAGACCCGACTATACCACCCCACACAGGAGAGTCATAAGTCGCGCAGGCAACAAATAAACCCTCATACATGAGGCTCACAGCCCGCCTGCCGAGGCCTCATTCACTCCTCAGCAAACGACGCACTTTCCCTACAACCGTCAAAAGACGGACCCTCAAATTGACCAAATGAACTAAAAAGTTCATTCGCTCCGACATAGTTATCCCCAAGCCTTTTCGTGATACAGAATGAAGAGGTACGTTTGTCTGTCTTATGATTCAAAACAAAAATGGTTCGAGAAGTAGCTAATATTTGTTTCTCATTTAGATTTAGCGTCCTGTTGATATGCTAATAAACGTCATCAACTTGAAAATATGAACTATTTATTAGCGTGGGTTGGTCTTTATACAAAAAAAAAGTTTGAAAAGTGTACCCCTTATTTTAGAGACGACCTCGAGCCAACTCCAAAAACAAAAAAAATGTAGTACTAGTTAAGCCCTTTTTAACGGTATATCATTTTTTTAAAATCGGACACAAAATGCATAAGTTATGGGAAAAAAGACCATTTTGGCGGTTTTTCTGGTGGTCCAAAAAAAAATTTTTTTTGTTTGAAGTTGCCACGAGGTCATCTTTAAAATAATTGGTGCGCTTTTCAAACTTTTTTTTCGACCCACTCTACTGTTTATATTAAGCCACAGGTAAACGTCGAGACATGGAATTCAAGTTTTCCAAATTCAAGAAATTCCTATGAAATGCATGGTTTTTTTAGTGGTTAGCAATAGCAATAAAAAAAAAATTGGTCCAATTTGAAAAACTTTAAACGAAACGAGAAAAAATAAAATTGAAAAATATAAATAAAACAATAAAAATTTAATTCCACGGATATATACTAAATAGTTTCCTGCATATTTGAAAATATCAACTCATTTTAAATGTACGTGCACATGTTGCATGTTGAACAGAAACTCTTCCAAGTCATAAAACATTTTCTTTCTTTGCATACACGCAGAAAAACATCATGTTACTTAATTAGAATTAATATTTAATATTTCTTATAAACTGTTTGTTTATGAGGTAAAAGTACCTGCGAATGCTTGCGACCGATAAAATCTTTGTGATCAATTCGAGTGTTTCCTAAACTTTTTTAGAGAAAGAAATTTAAAAAAAAAATGAACTAGATAACAATAATTTCTTAATTTTTTGGAATTGATAGTTTATAATAGTACTTCCTGAAGAATTTTTCTAGAATGTAGACAGGAAAGAGCTTAGCCACAATGGCCATAACTGTACTAACGACATTTTGCCGATAAGATTTAATGCGAAGTATTTAGTGTGTAAAAAGAGTTTGGCTACGAGTAGTACTACTAGGTTTAAAGTATCGTTTGGTTGTAGAATGATGATAGTAAAAATATAAAAATTTAGAAGTCCTTCAAGAAACTTACGGAGAATCTTACTCGCAAAATGTCATAAGAATTGAAAGTAAAGTGAAGTTTAAGTTTAATCATAGTTAAGGAAAAAACATTATCTGAATTACTTTGAGCATTTAAAGTTGTTTAGATGGTTTGTAAAGTAAAAATTATTTTTAATTTTTTTAATTTTTTTTTTTTTTTTTTTTTGTATTATCTACTTTATTTGAAATTGTAAAAATTATTCTTTCTAAGACCAATATGTTTTAAGACACAAAAACACTATTACAACGAATAATATATATATATAATAAATGGTGCTACATATTTTCAGTTATTTTGGAAGTGTTTTTGCTCAATTAAGTTTTTATTTATTTTTTAGTACAGCGGTATATTTCCTTTTCCCATTAATTGTGGTAAAAGTAAACAGTTAACTTAGCACATTACTTCAAATAAAAATCTTGTAAAAATTAACAACACAATAAAAACGAGCCCGTTTATCGTATTGTTAATTTTTTCTCCAAGTCTGAGTGTACACAGCAAAAAAAAAAATCTAGTTTTGTGGTTTTTAGTCATAAAAATAACAAAACTACAAAATTTTTATAACATGAAAAAATTCACTCTTTCAAAAGAGGAATTCTTATACCATAAGTTCTGACATAAGAACTTATATAATTAAGTAGCTATTTAATTTAAGATTTTGATAAATTTCAAAAAAATACTGTCTTCACGTTAGCATATTTTAATTATGTAACTTTAAAATATATAAAATTGATGAATACAGCATAAATGTTCCAATAATAATTAACTTTATAAACGATTAACTAGCTAATTTATAATAAATAGTTATATTTATAAAACAACATATATATATATATATAGTTTGTAAAAAGCTCTGTATATTTGTAAAGATTTATTCACATTGTAGTTTATTTAAGAAAAATTCTAGAGAAAAATCAAATTTAATCTAGCATTTCAGACATCATTGTAAATGTGTGCGTGTTTTTCTAGCGTCAAGTACTTAAATTAAACATTTATCGATTTATAGAAAATTTTTTGGATTCTTCGGCACTAGATTTAAAATACAACAACAAGAACAAAAACAACAACATTTAGAATATTAATAAAAAATATAAGAAAAATTAACAAAAAGTCAACCTTAAATCAAACTAGCTAAAAAAAGAAAACAAAAAAAAAAAAAACAAAGATACAAACATTTTTTTATAAACTATTGAAGTTTTCATTGATATAAGTGAATTAGAGAAAACCAAAAAATAACAGTAAGTAATTTATTCTTCAAAATATGTATGTATTTAGTTAATATGTCCACATCAAATAGGACGATAAGAGAGAAAATTGCAAAATAGCAACAAAAATGTACTAAAGACAAAACTGATTAATTGAAAGTAGTTTTTAAAGAATTTAATCTCTAACTAAAATAACTCAATAAAATTATATTTAAAATAAAATATTATCAAAATTTGTGTTTCTACTGAGATGAGAATGTAATGTGAGAACAGAGAGGACACTCGAATAGAGGTAAGTTTAAGTGATTTTATATTCTCACCACATTGGTTTAAAGCTTGGCTAATCTGATTTTCTTACAATAATTTTAAATAAGCGGGATGGTTTGGAAAGTTTTCACACCGATAGTTAAAAAACAATTTTTTTTAGTTTTTTAAGATTTTATTTTCAAACATACCTTCTGATCAAAAAATACCGTGTATTTCCTAGTCAAACAAAAAGTCCCATTTTTTCGAAATTAGTTGAGGAAAGAGTTTGTCTGAAATTTTGTGTTTCTAGCAAAATATAATGTGGATATTTGTGGAGAAATATCAGAATTGTGGAGAAACAACTGGTGGTTCCTTTGCCACGACAATGCACCGGGACACTCATCTTATCTTGTGCGAATATTTCACCAAAAACAACATTCATACCGTTCCACAAGCTCCGTATTCACTGGAGTCGGCTACTTGTGACTTTTTTCTTTTTCCACAACTCAAGTAACCACTTCGCGGAAAGTGTTTAGAGATGATTCATGCAATAGCGAAGAATTTGTAGAAGAAGCTGAAGGTGTTTCCAAAATCAGCCCATAAAAAGTGTTTTCAAGTTTCGAGATGGCGTTGAAATATGTATATTGCTTGCAACGAAGATTACTTTGGAGGAAATAAAATTAATATCGATGAATAATTTAACCTTTTTTGTTTTATTGAAGAATTCCGGGTATTTTTGAATCAGAGTCTAAATCAAGATTAATTCATTTTATTCATAACGATGCTCAAAACGTACTAAAATTAAGCATTGACAGAATTGATGACTCCTTTCTTGCTCACAAAACTTTATTTTTACCTATGAGTCGTTTTTTGTGGTTAAAAAATTGATGGTTGTCGATATTGTAACTAGATCTGATGACTTCGGTCGATGGGGAAAAATTCGAACTTTACGTCCCTTATTTTAGCCATCGCAACGACTGATTAATGAACTATGTGCAAACTATTTGAAGTTTTTACTCAAATATTTTAATAACTCTGCAAAGTAGTCACTATTTAAAATTCCATCCTTCTTAAGTTCATCAATAAAAATAGTTGCTTATGAACGCCAAAGAACAATCGCCATAACTTTTTTGCAAAATGATATTGGTTTTACTTTCTCCATTGTCCAATGGTGGACAATAGGTTCGTCAACAGTTCTAAATCGACCCAAAAACTCGTTGGAGTTTTAACTGTTTGAAACGCGGCACCCAAATAGCTCAGAGCATCTTCATGTCCAAGTGTTGATGTAAAAAATTCTGACAGTTGACAGTGACTATTTAGTTCAGTTAACATAACAGTTGACATCCTAAACAGTTTTACATGCTTTTTAAAGGCAATGAAAATGCTCGACCGCAATGTGGCAACGGCAATGTTGCTGTCGTTGGCTTAGATCAGTGATCATCAAAGCCCATGGTATAATAATACATGGTAGCATTGACAACTGCTTATTTTCTCTTCAACAGGAAAACATAAACTGTCAAAAACAGCTTTTTGTGGAAATACATCAGCAGCTGCTGTGGTTGTTGTTTTTTTTCACTTCAACGTTTTCAACATTGCTTGTGTTTTCAATGGCGGATTGTGAGCGCTCTCTTTTTGAGTATATTTTTTGACAGTAGATGATTTCCCAAGCAACTGTCAATGCTACCTTGTATTATTATACCATGATCAAAGCCTATGCCCGAGGGCATTTGAGCTTTTGTGCTTAAAAGCTTTCTGTATACATATTAGCTGCGTTTTTTTCATGGAAGATCAGATCATTTATGAAAAAAACGATTCAGATCAATTGGGCGATGTTTTCTTAATCACTAACAGATGGCGATATGCTATGCATAAGATAAATAGCTGATGCACTTTTCGAGCTGACAAATAAGTTTTGCGAAAAACCAAAATTGTATTGTAAAACAAATGTAGTCAAATTTTTAACAAATTTGAACCAAACTAACTCTTCTTTGATTATTTCCATTGAATCAAACCCAAAATTCATGCTTGCTGCTTTAACTTTTTTGTTAGCAATACCAATGCTGCCAAACTTTTTAAATGTCAAATGATGCAGTACTGCCAATTTTTCGGACACCCAGCGCCATCTTACCATCAATTACGACCAAGTGTTGCCTACTTTTACAGTTGCGGCCTCAACAATTAAAAACATCGAATTGGATCAATTGAAATAATCCAGCTCACTTGCTGGATCATGTGTTGTTTTTGCTTTGCGTGTAAAAGCGATGATATGATCCGGATCTCATATGAAAAAAACGCAGCTATTAACTCACGGACGAGCACTGAACTGCGTCAGTATCTATTGAAATTTCATGCAGAATATACCTGCGGCACATGGATGCTTGTTAGATTGGGTTTTTTGCTGCGCATACGCAACTTATGATACACTCATAAAAATATCAGTTTTTGCTATTTTTAAGCAAAATGTCTCTACTTGAATGGGAGTTGCAATTCTTTTTTGCAGAAAATATTTTTTCTGAACCTCAATGTATGGTGTGCTACCGGACTATTTCTGCTCCATGTATTCCATGTTCGGTACCACCTACTTATGTGAAAGCGCATTTTCAATGCTTAAACTTATTCAGTCGAAACAACGAAATAAATTATCTGACGAGCATATACAGGACTTGATACGAATAAAATGTTATAATGGTGAAATAGATGTTGATAATATTCTTAAAAATATACCCATAAATGCGGGAATATAAGTTTTTCGGCCTAAGTTGCATTTGGAGTAAATTTATTTTTTTTTAATGCTTTTTTATAAATTTTATATTTTTGTATTATGAACTATAAAAAACCTTTATGTTTCGTTTACTTTTTTTATCGATAAAAATAGTCCGTTAACAAACTATAATTTGTATGCGGATAATTTAATTATAAGGATCTCGGATAATTCTCCATTGTGTGAATTTTTTAAAAAAAATTTTTGTATAATCCGTGCTAAGAAACAAATAAAATATTACAAACAAATTCTTAAAATTATAAAGAAAAAAAACAATCACAAATAGCTAAGACCAAGTTTTCCAAATATTAAATAATGTTATTAAATTGTCAAAAAAAATCAAAAACGAAAAAAGACCTAAAGGATTAAAAAAAAACAAAAAAGCAAAAACAAAAGACACAGTTACGTATAGTAAGTATTGACACTTCCAAATAAAACCTGAATTTTAAAAATTGAAATTAAATTATGAAATTAACCTTTACTATTTTAAAGTTTTCTCCTTTTTTGTAACAGTGCATAAAATAGTGAATGTTAACATGTTTCTTCGATATAAATTATGTTATTAGGAACATTAGTAAGCATACGTAAATCGCAACATTTTTTAAAAACATTTCCCCCTCACTCTTCTCCCATAGATTTGTGAAAATATGAAAAATTTTGTGAGGAAGCATCCTGCCATATATGATCTTTAAGATTGTTGCAGCGCGTTCAAAATAACCAAGCCGCACACAACATTACAACATTTTAATTTTTACCTCATGTTGCACGGCTGCAGCCGTCGTCAATGTGTCTAGCTATAAGACAGATACTTTTTTTTTTTTATTTCACTGTTTGATTTGGTTGACGTTAAACTTAAAGGCTATTAACGCAGGTAAAATGAACAATTTTAATATATATGTAACATTCGATAATTGCAATAACGAACTGCAATAGTTCTTGACACTCACTCATTTTATTTTACTTCACTGATGAAATTTTCACATTAAAATTTTACTTAATATTTTTCTGTCAAAAACAGCGGATAGTTGCGCCGCGTTCAAAATAATCAAACCGCACACGACATGACAACATTTTCATATTCACCTCACGTTGCACGGCTGCAGTCGTCGTCAATGTGTTTAGCCTATTAGCTCTCAAACTCACACTCATTCTGCGGACTTTTATCACATTTTAATCTATTTTCATGATCCTCTTGACAGTTGTGAACTCAGCGGGACATGCTGAACGTGGTACATCATCAGTGATGTGCGACCATTCTAAAGTTCAGAAACTCATTGTTTGACTGCTGAATATGATGGAAAAGAGTTCCAGGCCTTTCCAATAGAAGTATTTAATAACCAATTTGATGATCTCGAATTTTCATATTTTCTCAAAAGCAACCTTCTTTAATGAGCTGTCGAACATATTTATAATAACAGAGCATTTGGTCATAAAGTTGGCATTAAAATAAGTCAGGGACCATTGAACATGAGTCAAACATTTGGCCTTTCAAGCCGAATATTAACTTAACTTATCGAAGCCTTAACTTTTCAAGCCACCTCATATACCTACTCACCACTTTGATTTTTAGCTAAGCTATTTTGGTATTTTAACAAAAACTTTAAAGGTGAGTACATAATTTTCAATCGATATTAAGATATTATCAGTAAGTAGATATTTTAGGTTTGGTTAAAGATATGAGTGACTTGCAAATGCAGCATATTAGTTTGTAATTTTAATACCCTATGTTTGCGAGCGTATCGGAATTAAATCGAAAAGCTTACCTTAAACAGTTGGAGGAAGGTTGCTTAAGTCGACCGGTGTTCCTTAAGAATCTAAATAATTCCAACAGAGAAACATCTGCGAGCTCTTCCAGTTCTATGTTAAGTCTGCTCACCATAGGGCGAATTCTTATCAATTCTTTTCTTTAAATAGAAACAAAGAATTTTTCTATTACTTCACCATCTGCACAGCTTCAAAAGTGTGGCTTAAGGATGCCTAGACATTAAGCCAATATCACAGTGTACCGTGAGGATCTCTACTAGGCTGCGAGTTTAATTTTCACCCATTGACTGTCGCAATTTAGTACTGTTTTTAGAAGACTATAGGCCAAAGTTAGTGCATAGTCGTCTCTATTAGACCAATAGATTAGATCAACTCAAGTATCTCAATTTTTCATAACTTCCCCAATAGCAATCATGATCGACCTTTGGATAATATCTACATCCAGTTCAAGACCTTACTAGTCGGTCTATATGCAATTTCGTTGCACTCTGTGTCCCGATGACCAAGCAGATATTCGCGTCACTTTATTCAAACTTTTCATACAATCGAACCATATACTAGTATTTCTCTAACAAGAGTCATGCACAGACAATAGATTCTTTAATTTGTGTTGTCGGCATATTTACGAGTAATTGTAATGAACGGATCGTATTTCACAGAATTAAGTTAAATTTCGGGTAAATTTGTTTTAAATATTTTCATAACCTTAACAAAACCATGATCTGTCACATAAAATAATCATATCGAGAGCATTACTTCAAAAAATCTCTTTTGTAAAATCAACATAACTCAAAACTAATACTTTTTGAAGTTTCCAAGATACTTCTCTATTCAACACTATTTCTTGTATGCAATTCAACAAAAAAACGTGACAGCAAATCATTAAGATCTAACAAAAAAAAAAAAAAAACATACAAAGAAATTTCTTTTAATT
Source organism: Pherbina coryleti (assembly GCA_943735915.1). Classification (NCBI taxonomy): domain Eukaryota; kingdom Metazoa; phylum Arthropoda; class Insecta; order Diptera; family Sciomyzidae; genus Pherbina; species Pherbina coryleti. The sequence goes on along the minus strand of OX030949.1, from coordinate 61,218,193 downwards.
CATTCCACAAACCATATGACCTCCCCACCCTAGAGGTGTTGGCCAAATAAGCTTAAATGACAGCCGAATGAGACCCATTTAATGTCACAATGACGCAATTACACCATTAAGCAGTTTTCTATAAGAGTTAATCCATTAAGTAGGCACTACTTTAGCTCCTTTCATACACTTTCATTCAAAGGACATTCGCTATAGTGTGAGCTTATACATGGGTTCTACACATGCTATTCGTACTTTATTAAAGCTTAGGCCTATAATGTTGACTTACCAGTGATGCCATAATTTTGGCAATGCATTTCGTCCCTTAATCCCTATGCATTAAATTTACATATCAAGGCTTTCAGATGGTAAAAGTATATCCAGCTAAGCTAGTTGAATGTTTGTTTTTAATTAAATAAGTATGTATTCTAAGCATTTAAGTATGTCTCTATTTGACCGTTAATATAAATATATGTGTGTATGTAGTACACAGTTCAGTTTATTTAACACTAATGCGATTCATACGACTTAACTGGAATATTAATGTTGTCAGTTTTTTTCAATTTACCAAGAATAACAAACAAGAAAGCAACTTGTAAAAGAGCAATAGCATTGAATTGATGAAACTGATGACAAAACAAATTTGTAAAAACATAATATTCGAAAGTAAAAATACCCCACAGCATGCGTACTCAAAAGCATTTCTACAAAATTCCAATAAATATATCTGAGCGTGAAGAATAAGTATGGTTCAGCAATTTTCATATCACTTTATGAAAGACAAATGGGCACTTCCAGGGAAGCAGACGCAATTTCGTACGCATAAAATAAAAAAAAAAAAAAAAAAAATGAAAAAAGAAACAATAAAATAAGAATTAATGGCATGATATGAAATCTATTTTGGTTGTTGGTAGGTATTACCTAATAAAGGGTGTTTTTACATCGTTGTAGTTTTTTTAATAGGGATATATGACGTCTGTGTTGACAGATCATGTTGATATGAACATTGAAGTTTCAGCATGCAAAGATATACGAGAGTTCCTATTTATATTTCTGACCTTGGCAAAAGTAAGTGCCAACACTTACCATTTGACATTTTCATTGTAATCGTGACCTTGTTGAACATAACCGTCTTCAGAACATTTTGCCATTTGAGCGCGATTTGTGTTTTTTGAAGTTACTGCAAAAAATGGAATTAACTCGTGAACATTTTCGTGCGATTATATTTCATAACTTTCGACGAGGATTATCAAAACAAAAATGCATCGATTAACTTAACTCTTTATACAGCGAATTCCGTGAAGTTCGTCCAAAACCGATTACTGTGCCAGAAAACACTGATGCTGTGTGTGAACTAATAAAGGAAGATCATCATGCCGTGAGACTGAAGCATCTTTGGGTATAAGCATTGCATTCAAAATGTTTCTGTTTGAGTTATCTCAATCAGAGTGGAAAAATTGCTTCCAAAATTGGTTCAAACCCCATGCTATTCATCTTCATGTAGAATATTTTGAAAGACAATTCGACCACAAATATTTGAAAGACAAAAGACCTTAGTTTTTTCCTTAGTTGAAAGGCAAAATATCAATTTCGACCACAAATATTTTTTTTTTCATTATTAGACTAGATATAACAAAAATAGCAATCCTTGTGTGCTTAAACAGTCTCCAAATATTTGAATTATACCTTAAAAATAACCGAACATCATCGTGGTATTGATGTAAAGTTTTATTCCACATATTCTCATTCGACAAGCCGCACACGGACAAACCACAGAATGTTCAGACGGAAGACAACATAGGCGCTGTGAACCGCAGTATCACAAAAGACCCGAATTTGTTAATTTGACTGTCAATAGACCATGCTATCGCGAAATGATTGAGAGATGGTTGCTGTCAATCGTTTCCAATCGTTCCTTTCACCTCCAAATGGGCTAAGAAAGTTTAAGATCTAAATAAAAGTATAAAATCGCCTTTTGGTGACCTATCTGTGCATTGCATATATTTTTTATGTATGTAGTACCATATAAACCTAAATTCTAATTTATTTGGTCATTCATCCTGTGCATTTTGTGAATTTCCAGATGTCAAGCAGTGGTATTCACAAAATTCTTCAAATCTTTGAAAAATCTGTTTCCCATGTATCGGAGTTGAAGATTCTACAGACTTTGACATTCATACATATGGTGCATAATTGTTTATGTTGTCATTTTTTTCGGGATCATTGCAACTTCAAAAGAGGTCTGGCGCTTTTTATGCCCATTCTATTGACCTTCTGGGAGTAAGATATGAGTTTCTAAGACTATTTAAACCAGCAGTATAGAATAAAAAATCACCGCAGACTTCTATGGCCGCTTCTTCTCATTCCCGTCAGTACTTTGGGACTCACAGCTGCAAGTTCAAAGTTCAAATACTGTACTATGAGATAAGAATTTGCCAGAGAATGCGCTCGTTGACGCTCATTAAAATGGGGAATATTCTTTACAATGAAGAGTTCAAAAATGAGATTTTTGTTTTTCGTAAATGTAAACATTTTTTTGAAGACTAGCTTGTAAGAAACATTGTTCACATTGCGAACCGGAAACGATTAAACTTCATAGGGTGGTAAATAAAAATATACTTAAAAAATTTTAGCGAACGGATATGATGAAATATTGTGGATACAGGGCATCAGTACCCGATTTTAATATATATAGTATACAAATTAAACACTTTTGAATTGGTATTTAAAGAGGTAGAAATTAATTTTTTCTCGAATTGCGAGTAATATAATGACCATTAGTAAACATGGATACATACGAAGACTTGGTTTCAATCTTAGAATTTTATTATTATAGCCAATAACTTGGATAAGATCACAAAGTTAAGCTTTTCAATGATGTCAATAAGACTGTGAAAGATGAAAAAGAAAACGAATTGGCCATTTCAGCCCTTAAAAGAACTTTGACCAAGATTATTGGGATCAAATTGTGTTGTGCGTGCTATTATAAATTTGTAAAGGGTGTTTTTTTTAGGGGTTTGTTTTTCGAATAGAGATAAAACTGGCATTTTGTGGTCAAATCTGGCAACTCTAATGTCATTTATGTTTAGTTTGGTTTGCCATTTCATCATGAACAGGTTGACAAAAGAACAACGCTTGCAAATCGTGCAAATTTATTTCGAAAATAATGGTTCAGTTCGCGAAGTTTACCGCAAGCTCCGTCCATTTTATGGTCGACATAATCGTCCATCAGAGCAATTAATTCGGTTAGCCATGGGTCGTTTTCGCACTACGTTTACTCTATGTGATAATACGCATCCGCAGAGACGTCCAACTGTGCGCACCGAAGAAACAATTGCCGCTGTAGAGCAAAATGTTGAAGAGGACCCGAATGAATCGATTCGCCAACGTGCACAGCAATTGGAGCTTTGTCCATCAACTTTATGGAAGATTTTGCGCAAAGATCTTGGCTTGCGACCTTACAAGATCCAGCTTGTGCAAGAATTAAAGCCGCGAGACCATGCAATGCGTCGTGATTTTGGTGTATGGGCCGAAAATGAGATTGATCTCGATGCTGATTTTCATCGCAAAATTTTGTTCAGTGATGAGGCTCATTTTTGGTTGAATGGCTACGTCAACAAGCAAAATTGCCGCATTTGGAGTGAAGAGAATCCACATGAGATCCTTGAGACGTCATTACATCCACAAAAACTGACTGTTTGGTGTGCTCTATGGGCTGATGGAGTCATTGGGCCATACTTATTCCGAAATAATGCTGGAGAGTCAGTTACCGTTTATGGAGACCGGTATAGAGCCATGATAACCGACTATTTTGTTCCCGAATTGGATGGCATGAATGTGGATGAGTTGTGGTTCCAACAAGACGGCGCTACATGCCACACAGCGCAAGTCACAATCGATTTATTGAAGGAAACATTCGATGAGCGCATAATTTCGCGGAATGGACCTGTCAATTGGCCACCAAGATCGTGTGATTTGACACCATTGGATTATTTTCTTTGGGGATATGTGAAGTCGCTCGTCAACGCCAACAAACCAGAAACGTTAGGGGACTTGGAGGCCAACATTCATGGCGTTATTGACGACATACGGCCCCATATGCTCGAAAAAGTGGTGGAAAATTGGACCTGTAGAATTGCCTTTATTCGAGCCAGCCGCGGCGGCCACATGCCCGAAATCATATTTAAACATTAATGGCATAAAATTATCCTTCCAATAAAGACAAATTGATGGACATTCAAACGATTTTCTTGTGTTTTATTTCAATTCGAAGTTCTATACCTCTAAAAAAAACACCCTTTATATGCAAATTATAAAAAACTGGACCTACCCTGTAGGAAAATCAACTAATTAAAAAGTAGTTCAAAAAGTAGTTTTTTGTCAACCACAACAGGTTGAAATTCTGACATTTTCCATAGAACAAACTCAAATATTTTGTATGGCGATGTCCGCTAAATAAGTCAATTAACCTTCGTCTGCATATATTTTTTACTACTTATTAAATTAGTTGAATTTAAATAAATTTTTTAATAACTGTAGAATAAATTGAAAACTAGTAAATATTGCATTTACTGAAAATGAATTAAAAAGCGTAAAAATCGAAAATTTCTGTACATCAAAGAGATCATTTATTACATGGTTGACTGATTCATCTGATGAAATTTTAAATAAAATATGTCAAAATCAGAGTAGTTGCCGCCTTAATATATATAATTCAAAGTAGTTTATCCACAACATGCTTTTAAATTAGTTTTTCAATAACTTAAAATATAATGAAATAAAAATATTACAAAATAAAAGTGGGTGTCACCTTAATATAACACTGTGGAACAAATTCAGGTTAGCAAAAGTTAGGTCGATTCTGAGAGTGAGGGGTCAAAATAGAGGCTAAATTAGAAGACCCGTATCGCGGCGTTTGTTTATGTTAGTTCGAATTTTTTTTAATCGACCTTCGAGCTTAATTTATTGAAGAAACTGAAAAGCATATTATAGATCAAACAGAAAGCAAAAAAGACTTAGTTTTGTGGAAAACATTTTCAAAAAGCATGAAAAAAAAAATAATTTTCCCAACATTTTGCTTCATAAGCACCACAAAAATTTTCTAAATAAATTTTTTAAAAATTTTAATTGTTGCACAGGTCTCTAGCAATAATTTGGCTTTTATAGATTGAAAAAATATCAATTAGTCGACGAGTTATAGCCAAAAAAATCATATAAACAATATGCTGAAAATCGGCATTTGACTGCAAAGTTCGAAGGTCGATTAAAAAAAAATTCGAACTAACATAAACAAACGCTGCGATACGGGTCTTCTAATTTAGCCTCTTTTTTGACCCCTCACTCTCAGAATCGACCTTACTTTTGCTAACCTGAATTTGTTTCACAGTGTAATTCAAAATTGTTCGTAAACTAGTTGATTTTAAATTAGTTTTTCATTTTCTTGTTTTAAAAATCGAATCAGATTGTTCCTATAGGGTACTTAGTTTTACGCCTACTCCGAATGATTTATGTGCATGTTCTAAAGAGGCTTTACATGGCATTATTTACTCTCTGAGGTTTGCCATTGTCAGCAGAGAGGTGACGGTAGATCAAAAAAATTAACTATAATTGAAAAAGTTTTCTGTTTCAGCTGGGGTTCGAACCTGGTCTCGAATTGACATCGAGTGGTCCATGCACTGAGTGGTCCAAGGCTGACAAAAAGATGATCAATAGATGTCGAAATATAACTGAGTTGTTCCATATTTCAATTCCAAATTTTTTTTGGATTTGCTTAATTTATTGCTGTTTAGAAAATATTGTCGTTGTAGCTCATTACGTACAGAGTTTGCTTTATAATCGTGACGTTGTGAGTTTGAGTCTTAAAATGTAAATGAATTTTTTTCAGTTTTTTTTCTTTTACTTTTCTTTCATTTTTAATTTTTAATATTTATGAAATTACTTTGCATTTTTACACTTCTTTTTTATTAGGTGTGTTATTAACAATTAACAGTGTTAACACGTTAGTGATCAAATGATTTCTTAACCCAAGTCCCTTCACTGTACTGTCAATGACAATACTGTCAGGATAGAAGTCCTTGCATGGAAGGCATATTCGATTTGTGGATATCTAATGTGTTCAGTCCACTAAGTTCTACTTTGGTTTTTCATTTTCTTTAAGCTTCAATTTTAATGCTATCGAACTTATCAAGACTGACCGGGTTTTTTTTTTTTTTTTTTTTTTTGAAAAATTATAAAATGTTAGTGCTTTCTCAACAGAGGTGTTCTACACTCCCTACTATCCTCTGTAGCCGCACTCTAGGAGAAATTATTTTACACTTTTTAATTCGTTTTAAAAGCGTGGTATATTGAACGAAACGTGGCTAAGATAAATAACAATTTTAAATCCATGTACAACTGTAAAGAAAAATCTTATTGTACAATAAATTATCAGTTTCAAATAAAGAAACAAATAAATAAACAAACAAGCCCCGATAAATACATTTTGCAAGCGAGAAACCAAAGAAAGATTTCTTCAAAGACACAATTCAAACAAATTTAATATTAATATCCAAGTGCATCTTAAGCAACATGCATGAATATCTATAAAGTAAAAAAAACTTAAAACTTTGTTGGTCTGGCAACCCTTCTCATATGCTTGTTTTCAATGTCAATGTCAATGTTAAGCAAAAAAAAACAAAAACACCGCAAAACAGCTGATCAACCGTTGTTAACAGAATTGAATACAAGACAATTGTTGTCTAAAGGATGTTTTTATAAAGTTGTTGACGTTTATGTACTCAGTTTTAATGACGGTTTTATCGAAACGAAACGGTATTAAAAATTAGTTTTTTAAAACATTATTCTATTGCAAGAGCAGATAGTTCAATAAAAAAATACAAATATAAAAAAGCCGTAAGTTTTATTATACAACAATTCCAAAATAAGACCAACTAGTGTACTTGCTGCGCAGGAACTAACCTAGTGACATTATTGATTTTTCTTAAAATCTAAAGGGTTGAAAATAGTAATAATGGCATTCAGCAACAACAGCTGTTTGCTAAGGGTTGCCATATACAATTTTTATTTCAATTTCATTTGCAAATTTATAAACTTGCTCTTTAGCAACAGGCCAAATTAATCGATGATTAAATTTATTTATTTTGTACTCATTCGCCTTCATATTTACTCGCTCCTTTATGCATATTCTCGAACAAAAACTATGCGAAATTATACTGAGTGTTTAAATCCTGATTACGGCAGGTGAATACTTCCTCCAACCCCCACCCTGCAAACACACTTCAATGCAAACAGAATTGAGCTGAGGATGCTGGGTGAAAAAGCTTGCTTGCGTATGCTAAATGATATAATTATCGAGATAAGAGCTTTAATTAAATTCCGACAACGGTTCCACAAATCGCGCCATGAGCAGCAACCGCAGAACAAAACGTGTACAACCTCCTTAACAAACACATATATAACACAGGGCCGTAGTCAATATTTTCCTTCGGGGAGATCTTGATACCAAACATATAAAACCAATTCAAGCACTTTCCGAAATTTTCGTTTTAGAGTGTCTATTGCGTTTTTGTTCTGTCATCTCAACACAGTGGCGGATCTACATACGGGCTGAAAGGGCTTAAGCCCCCCTTGGAGAATTTTTTGTATGGGAAAAAATGAAAAAAAGTCCAAAAATACGCTTCAGCCCCCCCCCCCCCCCCATTGGCATACAAAAGTATAGTTTCCGCCTCCCCCCTTTGACGAATCTTAGATCCGCCACTGTCTCAGCAGAACCCAATATGCCACCAAGGTTAATTCATTTCCTTATATGAGATATAGAAATAAGAGGTGTGCATCATTTCAAACTGAAAATTAGCTTTATTAGAAATATAATTTTATGCCTTGAATGTTAAAATATGATTTCGGGCATATGGCCACCGCTAGCTCGGATGTGGCATCAGAAAGTTCCATTTTTATCCCTGCTTGAAAAACATTTTGTGCCATATCTCGATAATGGTTCGTACAATGTGATCTTCCAAGGCGTTCATAAGTTGATGGTTCTCATAAACCAATGACTTCACATAACCTTACAAAAAATAATCCAAAGCCGTAAAATTGCACGCAATAACGCGTTCGAGAAATGTTTCCTTCAATAGGCCGAACCACATCGGAGGCTGTATACTTCAGCATCTGATATTAGTGATTGATAATACACATTTGGGGTATTCTCTATGCCTAGGATATGCCGTTGCACGGTGCAAGAATAGGAAATGTATAATATCTGCAATTGAGAAACAACAATGGCGGATTGTACATTTCCTATTCTTGCACCGTGCAACGGTATATCCTAGGCATAGAGAATACCCCTATTATTTTGAAGTAGCCCACATCAAAAGGCTGCACGCGTGCATGATGCTTGAAGCATGCCTGAAGTTTAAGACCTTTTACTTTTTGCAGGCATAAAAGCATTGATATAAGAAATTTCAGAAATATAAGCAAAATCAGTACAACCATAAAATATCCTCTAGTTAAATTTTAAGTTTTGATTAAATTCGATGTATTTTTACTACTTCTCCTTTCAAATTTATATTTAGTTTGACATATTTGACATTTTTACATATGCATTGCATTCTTTCTATGTGTTTTAACAAGCCTGCTTCACATGCATGATACTATGGGCCCCTTAAAGCATGCATGCCTACTATGGGTTTTGGGCTAATAAGTCGATTGTTTGACGCGCTTTATGACATGTGGCGCAGTTCTGTAGAAAAAACATGTCTTTAACCCTCTAATGCAGTGGTTCCCAAACTATTTTGGTCGTGGAACCCTAAAATTTTTTGCCAATTATCGCGGAACTCTGAATATTTTTTGAATAACGACTTTTCACAATTTAATGAGATATTAAATGAAACAAGCATTATTTTGATATTTCAGATTTGATTGAATTAAACAAAACTTAAAAAAAACTCATCATAGAAATAATTAATGAAAATACAAAACATAACTTAAAATAAATTAAAAAACTTAAATGTGAAGAATGCAGCTGCTTCTTCGATCCCATGATTCTCTTAAAATTGGTCGTTATGTTTGATAACTGAACTCGCATATCTGGTGCAGCATCAATTTTGTTACGATATTTGATTTTTGTTGCAAAATATTTTGAAAACCCAGGTTCACACATTCGAATGCCTCTTTTGATAAATTTAAATAATCATCGAATACTACTGTGGTTAGAAAATTTTTTGTGGATTCCGATAGGGACAAATGTTTTTATTTTTAAGTTGGCACTACTATCACTAACATCTGTACCAAATCACACATCAAAATATTCATTAGTATTTGAGATACATGTCCTTTTGTAAATAGCTAAAAGTGGTTTCTTCGGTTTTTATAATGCATGAAAGTATTCAACAACGCAGTTCCATTAAATTTTGTGTGCGGAATGAAATTTCTGCTGCCGAAACGTTGAAAATGTTGCTTGCAAGCTTTTTTTTGAGCAAGTAAAAAATGTTCAAAGAGGGTCGAGGAAGCGTTGAAGACGAGGCACTGCTAGGACGACTATCAATATGAACTGATGAGCTACACGTCAACAAAATCAAAGAAATGGTGCTCCAAAATCGTCAATTGACAGTCCGATACCTTACTGACCTTGTTGGAATATCGGAAGGATCAGTAAAACCATTTTGAGTATTTCATGGCATCATCGACATCGGTTATTGTTAAAACGAATAGCAGAGGACCAAGGTGGCTGCCTTGAGGTACACCAGAAGTTGCTATAAAAAACTAGGATTTTGAAAACCTAAAGATGACATTATATCGGCGTTCTTCGAGGTAAGATTTAATCCAAGCAATAAATGTGGGTTGAAAGCCGATATCTTCATTAGCACTTTAAAAAATGTAAGGGAAGTGTTTTTGTTAGTATTATTGTAGGAAAAGGTAATTGAATGCGGTGGATGGTACTGGTCCAGTGTTGAGAGCAGATGGTTGCTAGCGGAAACTGCACAATTTTCAACTTCTGATGAAAATACAAGGTCTAGTTCTCTACCCATATAGTTAGTTACTCCACTTAACTGGAAAAGTCCAGAGTCAGAGAGGCAACTAGTAAAGAGAATTTCTTTTTCAGATATTGGATTTAAGGGGAAGAAATGACATTCATCACCTGATAAAACCCACTGAAGATTAGGAAGATTAAAGTCTCCCAAAAATATGACGGTATCAAATGGATCCATGAGACCTAAAAGAGAATCAGTAGATAGCATCTACTGCCAACTGATAGCCAGTCGTTGGCTGAGACGGGTGAATATAGCAGCATATAACATATAAATTACGTTTAGCGATACTAATTTTGGCACAAATGAATTCAAAGTCTGCAGTGTGTGAATTTTGAACTAACGTTGAATCATAACGATTATAAATTGCCAAAAGGACACCGCGGCCAGAGTAATGATCATCTTTATCTAGTCCATCATCTCGGAACACAACGAAATCGGACGCAAAAACTTCTTGATCCTTGAAATATTGATAGAGATTAGTTTCAGTGAGGGCAAATATATCATATGGAAGTTTCAGAGAGTTCAGGAAGACTGATGACATTTTTTTGCGTAGTCCTCTGACATTTTGGTATTAGAGAGACACAAATATTGGACTGCGATCAGTATGTTGGTTAGGAATAATATTGTTGCTGCTCTTTACGGGACTTTTGAAAGAAAGAGACATGTTTCGACCTTACATGAGCATCATAGGTGTTAAGATCTTCCTGAACTTGATGGGTCGTCAAGCCAAGTTGCTCGTGGAAATTAGTGAATAAAAGGCGCAATACATATTCTATCAATGAATATCGTTAGAAACGATTCGTTTCTATATTTTCTATGATTTTTGCGTGCGAAACGCTCACTTTTACAATTACAACTGACAATAGTAAAATGCGCTAAGCTAGAAAAAATGTTCGTTACAGAAAATGTTTCCCGAAGTGCATAGAATATATAATCTATGATTTGACTTCTGAATTTGTAAAAATGGTTTTCAGTTCTAGATTTGAATACAAACGTAAGTGCGCCTAAAGGCATTGTTATGCAGTAGAGGGTTAATAAACATCCCATTCAATTGGAACACGAAGTAATCGGCAATAATAGCTCTATAGCGCTCATCGTTGATGGTAACATTCTCGCAGACCAATTTTAAAAGAAGTTAGGACCAATGATTTCTTTGATGGGGTTCATTCAACCCCAAAACCCTCACCCTTGCCTACGTTCCTGATTTGCAGACATATATAGCTGAATTAGGGTGTCCCCATTAACAAATTACAAAAAAGTGATGATGACATCGCCCACTTTATGTTATTAATTTAAACTTTAAAGCAAAAAAAATTTGATAAAATACTTTCTCTTAGATACCAGGTTAAAAAAACCCCAATACACAAAAATAAGCCCAGGTTCAGTAAAACCATAGACACGCAAACTTTCTAAAAAAGTAGACTAAGACCTCCGTCAAATTAGCACACATTAACTTTATTAAGAGGAAATGTTGGTCATATTAAAAATCCACATATAAAGATTGTATCAAGCTTACGTTTTAACCGGGACCCTACCCTAATGTGTGGCTTAAATGAGCGCTTGTATGCATGCAAGCATGTATTGCGGACTTGCCCAAAATAATGTCAACATTTTATAACCGCGCACCATGCGGCTGAGTCCATTAAAATTGTACTTAATATTTTCTCATGTGTGGTAGTGTGGTAGTTGTGGGCTGCACCATGCGAAGAGAGCGAACATCATGACGGTTGGACACTGGTTTGTTTTACCAACCATTTATTTATTTTTTTTTACAGGTATTTTTCGTCCTTGCTGCTCATTGTTTTTCGTTTTATATAAAAAGCGTAGATGTGTTTTTATTTAATAAGCTCTGTGTACACGTTAATACAGGCCAAGGGGAATATTGCGGGTTTAAACCCTCCATAAATTCAAAATTCTATTTAACAAAAATTTGAACAAATTGATCATTTAAAATAAAAAGTTAATTTTGTCCATTTAAAAATAAGAATTACTCAGAAATTATGGAATTTATTGAGTAAGAAATTCTGGAATCTTTAAAATTACTTTCGATTTTTCGACGAAAAGCAAAATATACTCTGTTACAATGCATTGGTTATATAACTTAAAAATGAGGGATTTTACTCCCAACATATTTTAGACTGTATCAAAAGTACCCGGTTTTGTGCGTGTACACTTTTGTAACCAACTGTAAATATATGTTTGGTGTCCAACTAATAAAGGATGGGAATCAAATTTCAGACCATATCCACACGATAATGTACGATAACTTAACCTTAATCGTATCAAAGTTAAAACATTTCCCTTCTATACCTACCTATAATATATCTGAACCTGTATCTTATCAAAATGAAATATATTTTTATTTTATCCTAGCATTGATCGAAACAAGTGGTATTCAGAAGGGACAAAGTCAAGTGAATACAGTGTATGCACCAACATTTTTTTGGGCTACTTTTTTCCAAATAGTTTGTGCCGTTTTGTTACGTCAAATTAACAACTTCGTCATGTCTTTCGATAGTTACAGGCTGGTTTTTGATCCATTCGATTCACGATCTCTAAAAAGGAATACATTTGTTTTTTGAGTAGCTCTCTCGTAATACCACCACATATAAGATGACAACCTTCAAATCCCACCACTGAAAGCATTATAGACCATTGCCTAATCGCAATGGATATTCGACTTTGGCGTTTATGTTCTAGGTTGGCTGGGCTTTACATACAATTTTTTTATGTCACAGTAACAATTTGATGCAAAAATTAGTTGCCATCCTTCAATAAGACTTTGGTAACGTAATTTTTAGGCTAAATTCACACTTATTATCCAGCATACTCTTATTTTAGTTTAATTTAGTGCAGTGATATCTCATTCTTTCGATACCCATTTCAAAATACTATCTCTTCAAAACTTGTCTACCTCTTCAAAACTGTATCTATTTCCAATTCAACTTCATATTTTGATGTAAATATTTTTCTCGTGAGCCATCTTTTGAGATTTGGAAGAAGATAATAGACTCGAAAGGCCATATCTGGAAAATACGGTGGATGAAGAAGCAATACAAACCGTTTTACGTGAGTTTTACCATTGCTTTCAATGACTTGTATCATGGTGCATTGTCTTAAAAAAAAAAATGGTGGTTTCAATATTGTTCAAAAGGTCTTATAATGCTGCATTATATTCACTTATTATTGTTTCCTTTTCCAAGTCAGTCGATCAAGTATATGCCGTGCGAATTCAAAAATCACTGCCCAAAACCTCTCCGGTCGATTGTTGTGTCTTTGGCCGCTACACCGAGAAAAAAAGCAATAGTAAAATCACCTAAGTCGGCTTAGGTTAAAATAATTGTATGGATATTAGAAACTTATGCTTATTCACCAAAGTAATATATCGTTTAATACATTGCTTTGAGAGCATTTTACTTCGATACCCTGCCAAAAAAAAATGTTTGATTCACCCAAGCCAAGAATATAACATTTTTACCATTAGTGTAGGTAAATCACCGAAAACTTTGACACTTTATCAAAATGGTATGAGCAAAATTTATCGCTGAATACTCGCGGTTTGTTATAGTTCTCGATTAGTTTTTGTACTGAAAATGATATAGCCTACATGTTTAGCCAAAGCGCAATGCTTCGTGAGTGCATTTCTTCGCATTTAACTAGATATATTAATAAGCGATATAAATGCATGACTTTTTTACTTTGTAAATCTATTTTGTAAACTTTGTAAATGTATGTATATTTACATTTAATAAAATAGGGTTTCTTTAGTAAAAATTAAAAATTTTGGTTCATTTTATTTAAAAGTTTCATTTAAGTACTTGGGCAATTTTGCACAACCGCAATATACAAAATTTTACTTAAGTATATGTACATTTCATACTTGTATTTGGAAATTTTTTACAAAAACAATACAAAGTAATTTACCTAAGTAGATGTATATTTAATACTTCTCCCTGTATATTTATTTATCTAATTAAAATTTCTTAGTTCAACAAAGTTTTTTTGTTCGGCAGAATAAGCAAGCACGCTCATATAAATTGTAAACTACAAAATACTTCACTAATTTATCATCTAAATCAATATCGGTAAGTTCACATGTAAAACTTAGGTGTTTTGCCCAAAAACTTAGGAGGCTGAAAACTGCCAAAGCCATCGTATAAATCATACTAGGTTTTTTATTAATTTTACATAAGCTTTTTTTCTCGGTGTACGCTTATGTTCGTCGATTTATTACGACAAATCCTAGAATTAGGCTGAAAGCTTTTTCGGGTGATCTGAACGTTTTTTATCAGAAGTGTTTGATTCAGCAAACAAATAAATTATAGTTAAAATTATAGCAAATAAATTATTTGTCATAGAAAAAAAATGCTTTATCAAAACTCGAAATAAGTTTTTTTCCATTGTTGAAAAAAGGACAAAAGTTGTACAAACTTTTAAAAATTATAACAATTTTAACCTAACGATGTGGCTGAATATGAATTTAATGAACAGTCTAATAAAAGTGTTCCTTATTTCGCCCGCATTTCTTAGTGGTATCACGCTAATTTTCCCGAAATTACTTTTGTCCAAGGTCCAAAAGCTTTTTAAGTGTCCCAAAAGTCAGTGACATATTAATTTTATAATAAAACACATAATTTCACTGAAGTCTCTTTGAGTTTTTACTGAATTTTTTATTGAATGTAGAAACATGAAAGTTATTGATGAAATATAATATTGTCCAAATAGCCACCTCGACCTTGAAATGGAATCTGGTAACATTTTCCATGACTTTCTGCCATGTCGCGATATCTGGCACTATTCACAGTAACTGCGGTTCCAGCTGCATTTCAGAAAAAGAATGGTCCAATAACATCGCCAGCCCAAAATCCATACCAAACAGTGCACTTTTATAGGTGCATGGCTAGCTCTTGGAAGAAGTGTACGGATTTTGCCAACCTTCTCCGCAAATTTTTCACTTTGATTGTAGTGAATTTTCACAATTTATACGCGTTGCTCAATCATGAATTTCTCCATGACTAAACCTTCATGCTTACTGTTGACAGCTGTCATAGAATAATACTTGACGCTTGTCAAAAAAAGAAAAAAAATAGTGCCCAAATCAAAATATCATTGACACCCTTTATAACCACAGGAACTTAATTATGTGTGCAACTCGCACACTCTCTTCAAAAGTGACACAACTCAAAATTTTTCAATTTTCAGGAGAGTCAAAAAACTATTTCGTTTTCAAGCAACTTCATGTAAAAGAAGGAAACAAAATGATTTTTTAAAAATTAACGAGCAATCAGATTAAAACAAAATTTTGACAGTCGATGGAGATGTGCATTACGAATTGATTTATATTGAAAAGTCAAAATTGAAAAATTTCGAGTTTTGTCACTTTTGGAGAGGGTGTGCGAATTGTCGCATACATTTTTTGCATTTTTATATAGTAACTATTTAAAGGTTGTTTTAATTAAAACCCCTGCAAGGAGAATCCTGGCTACGAGCCTGCATTAATGTATTTACATTTTCAAATGCAGATGTTTGTGTTTGACCTGCTACGACACAGCTTTTTGTGCAAGTGTGCATAAACATTTTTTTATTTAATTATTTTTATACATAAATTGTTAATTGCTTCAGAGTTTTGTTTTTATGTTAAAAAACATATGCCTTCATTTTTTTGTGGAGATTAAACTTAAAATATTTCATTTTTATTTAAGTAAAGCAGTAAAGAATTTTGAAAAAAAAAATGTTTTATTTCATTAACAGACTTGCACACAATACAGACCCAGCTGGAGTGGAAACTTTTGCTTTATATTCCACAATTTGTCTTTCTTTTCAATAATTAATATTTATTTTTTAATTTATATTGAAACAAATTTGAGCTTCAGGCCAAGTATGTTGACAACAAGGCAACGACCAACAACAACGACAAAGGCTCTATATAGAGCAAATCACACAGCAGACCAGACAGAGTATTTCGTTGACAGCTACACCATCGCATCAGCAGTCTTGCATGACTTTTCACTGTGATCTACTCAAGCTACTTAGGTTTACTTATAATGCCAATATGCCGAGAAAGTTACCCGGAAGTTTATTTTGACAGAGAGAACGCTTTTACATTATAAACTTAGTTCTTATCTACTTATGATGCACCATATGTCAAGGTTAACCTTGATCGTGTAATACTTTTCGGCATAGCCCTTAACTCATGTGCATCTTCAAATAACCTCGGCACAGGGTGCATCATAAGTAGATAAGAACTCAGTTACTAATATAAAAGAGTTCTCTCTGTCAAAATACACTTCCGGGTAACTTTCTGGGGAATTTTACTCACTTTGAAAGACCCAAACAATGGATTTCTCCTTTGTTTCGGGCTTATAACCGTAGATCCACCCAAGTGTATTTTTTTAGCATTTCCTTGCATCAATCAACATGAGCCTTTTTTTAACAACCATTAAATTATGGTGTATCCAAGGGGAGCAAATCTTCCTGACGCCTAAATGCTCATGTAAACTCGAATATCCCACACCGAGAAAAAAGCAATAGTAAAATCACCAAAGCCGGCTTGGGTTAAGAAAATTGTATGTAAATTAGAAACTTATGGTTATTCACAAAAGTAATATATTATTTAATACATTACTTTGAGAGCACATACTTCGATACCCTGCCAATAAAAAAATTTTTGTGTCACCCAAGAAAAGTATATAACATTTTAACCAATAGTGTAGGTAAACCACCGAAAACTTTGACACTTTATCAAAATGGTATGAGCAAAATTTGTCGCGGAATACTCCCTGATTGTTATAGTTCTCGATTAGTTTTTGTAATGAAAATTATATAGCCTAGATGTTTAGTCAAGGTGCAATGCTTCATGAGTGCATTTTGTTGGCATTAAATTAGATATATTTATAAGCGATCTAAATAATAATTTAATTATAATTTAATAACATAATTTTTTTACTTTGTAAATCTATGTTGTAAACTTTGTAAATGTATGTCTATTTACATTAAATAGAACAGGTTCTCTTTAATAAAAATTAAAATTTTTGGTTCATTTTGTTTAGAAGTTTCATCTAAGTACTTGGGTAATTTTGCACAATAGCAATATACAAAATTTTACCTAAGTATATGTACATTTCTTGTCTTTGGAAATTTTTTACAAAAAAAATATACAGTAATTTACCTAAGAAGTTGTATATTTTATACTTCTCCGTGTATATTTATTGATCTATATTTATTTATCTATTTAACTTTGATAGTTCAACAAAGTTTTTTGTTGAACATTTGAACACTATATTCGGCAGAATAAGTAAGCACGCTTCATATAAATTGTCGAAGCTAATAAGTAAATTACAAAATACTTCACTAATTTGTCAATCAAATCAATTTCGGTAAGTTAACATGTAAAACAGTGGGGCCCAAGAAATTTTAAGCGCAGGCCAATGCCTAAAAAAACAAAATACAAAAACAAAAATGTTGCTTCATCATTGCGTTTGGCAAAAAAATCAAACAAAACAAAAAAAACAATTACAATGCAATAAAATCATATGATATGAAAAATTACTCGACACACAAGTAACGGGACCATCAGCTTCAGCATCGACATCATCGAGTGTACGTTTTTTTATTTTGGCTGTGCATGCATTTGTTTTTGTAAAGTTCGCTGGAAAATGTGCTGAACACTGAGCGAGAGCGGTTTGTGTTGTTGTTTTTTGCTGACGTTCTTTGATTTCGGCTGATCGCAAAGGCAAAACTAGGATAGAAAAAAATTTGTTTAAAGGGCCACGCGGGCCATACGGGCCACTAAGTGAGCACGTTTGATGTAAAACTAAGGTGTTTTGACCAAAAACTTAGGAGGCTGAAAACTGCCAAAGTCATCGTATAAATTATACTAGTTTTTTTATTAATTTTTCATAAGTTTTTTTCTCGATGCACTTATGCCTAAGGATGACTCCATCTCTTGGTATGGCACATGCCGGATGTTTTCTACCACTACTGCAATTCTAGGGCGACCTTCACGAAATTCGTCTCGAAGAGAACGACGACTACGCTCGAACTCGTTCCACCACCGTTTTAACAGTCGCTGGGTGTGGTGCTTCATTACAAAAAGTTGAACTAAGTTGATTGATGCATTCTTTTCTTGGTAATCCACGTCGAAAAGCCTAAAAAATCATCACCCATAAATGTTTACGTATTAATTCCATTTTTTTACTGAAATACAATTTTGAAACCGCTGTAAACAACACAATAAGCGCACATACACCAAAACGTTCTGAGTACGTTTATGCCAGAAAATGTCGAATTTTCGAATGGAAATGTCTAAATTCATCTGGCAGTGCTTAGAGTTGCCGAGGCTCAAAACTAGCCCTTAAACTGAAAGGAAGCCCTAGTAAATGGAACGAATTAGGAATTAAAAACAACAATGCGATTGAAATAAAAATCTGTAGCATTCGGATACATAATTTCATTGCCAAGCTTATGTTAATATTATTTTAAAGATGGTCATGAAATTAAATTCTCTCTAGTAGTCATTTCCGAAATATTCCCAGTTAAAAAAAAAGATACCTACCCAACAAGCAAATCGCGATTTGTTGTGATAACCCTAAATTTTTTTACTAATTTTGATTCATTGTCTACTTTTAGGGAGCATTTAAGAATCAAGCTTTTGCTTAGTTGCTTACTTTACTCTTCAAATCAGCTTCCATTGCATACTTACAGGATAAAGATTTAATTCAATGCGCATCGTATGGCATTGATTGTAACATGGCGGGAATATGGATGTGTAGGTTATTAAAATTCTCAGTTAGTTTCATAAATAAATCATTTAATAGCTTTAGACTCTAAGTTTAAAGCATTATTCCACAATTTTAAATTTATAAAATAGAAACTTATGAACTTACCTTTCTTCAAATTTGTAAAAGCTTAACTTCAAAAAATTTCACACTCAATATGTCCAAAGATCTATTAAAATCCCATTAGCAGAAAGTACAAAAAACAAAGAAATCGCAAGGTAGTTAGTTACTCTATGATTGAGGCAACCTTCAAAAAGACATAACAACGCCGTTTAAGTTGTTCGAAATAATATTCGATTTAACTATTAACTATAGTTATGATTTTATTAAATTTTTGACCTTTTTATTTAATGATTTTTGAAAAAACGAGCTACAGGGCTGTTTTTGGTTAATTTCATTTAATTAAATTTTATTTCCAATATTTTGTCTTTCGTTGAAAGACATCATCAGGGAATATATATGGGCATTTCCACAGTATGGTCTACCGGGATCGAAAATTAAAATGTTAATAAACAAAAGATTTTTTTCTTTTATTATATTAAAAAATGCATAAATTTTTATAATATAACTAGCTGGTACCCGACGCGTTGCTGTCGTAGCGGAAATAATTTCTATCTCTATCTGAATCTCAAACTCAGTCTCAATCTCAATCTCAATCTCAACCTCAACCTCAATTTCAATCTCTATCTCTATTTCTATCTCTATCTCTATCTCTATCTCTATCTCTATCTCTATCTCTATCTCTATCTCTATCTCTATCTCTATCTCTATCTCTATCTCTATCTCTATCTCTATCTCTATCTCTATCTCTATCTCTATCTCTATCTCTATCTCTATCTCTATCTCTATCTCTATCTCTATCTCTATCTCTATCTCTATCTCTATCTCTATCTCTATCTCTATCTCTATCTCTATCTCTATCTCTATCTCTATCTCTATCTCTATCTCTATCTCTATCTCTATCTCTATCTCTATCTCTATCTCTATCTCTATCTCTATCTCTATCTCTATCTCTATCTCTATCTCTATCTCTATCTCTATCTCTATCTCTATCTCTATCTCTATCTCTATCTCTATCTCTATCTCTATCTCTATCTCTATCTCTATCTCTATCTCTATCTCTATCTCTATCTCTATCTCTATCTCTATCTCTATCTCTATCTCTATCTCTATCTCTATCTCTATCTCTATCTCTATCTCTATCTCTATCTCTATCTCTATCTCTATCTCTATCTCTATCTCTATCTCTATCTCTATCTCTATCTCTATCTCTATCTCTATCTCTATCTCTATCTCTATCTCTATCTCTATCTCTATCTCTATCTCTATCTCTATCTCTATCTCTATCTCTATCTCTATCTCTATCTCTATCTCTATCTATATCTCTATCTCTATCTCTATCTCTATCTCTATCTCTATCTCTATCTCTATCTCTATCTCTATCTCTATCTCTATCATTATCTCTATCTCTATCTCTATCTCTATCTCTATCTCTATCTCTATCTCTATCTCTATCTCTATCTCTATCTCTATCTCTATCTCTATCTCTATCTCTATCTCTATCTCTATCTGTATCTCTATCTCTATCTCTAACTGGAAAGACTCGTGGAAATTGATAACCAAATTTCGAGGCTGTGCTACTTACAATTCCAAAGTTATTCGATATCGCAAGTTTGGCTTGTATGGGCGGAGCCACACTTCCTTGTTCAATGACGTCTCAGTTTTCTAGTAGAAGAATATCACCCAATATTAATTCCATACTGAATTTCGTTGTTAAACGACATTTAGTTCCAAAGCTATCTGATATCAAAAATTGCTTTATGTGTATGGGCGGAGCCACACCCCTTTTTTCAAAACCCATCCCAGTTTTATAGTAGATATATCACCAAGTGGCAACTCCATACTGAATTTCATTATTATACGGCATTTAGTTCCAAAGCTATTCGATATCATAAATTTTAATTGTATGGGCGGTTCCACACCCCTTTGGCCTATACTGGCTCAATTTTGCAAGTCGAAAGACATGACTAAATAGAACGTTCTAACCGAGTTTCATTAATGTGTGGCTTATAGCTTGAAAGTTATACTGAAAATTTGGCTGAAAAATTGCCACGCCCCACATTCAACGCCCATAAAATTTTACGTGTGGAACGGCTCTTGTAAATTGAGATAGAACACCGAATTCCGATACTATGCGACCTATAACTTCAGAGCTATTCGCTACCGTAGATTTGGGTTGTATGGGAGGTGCCACGCCCCCTTATTTTAGGGGGATGAAAAATAGATGTTGTTCGATTCTCACCCCTGACTAATATCCTCGCTAAGGATCACGAAAATCGGTCGAGCCGTTTCGGAGGAGTTCGATCACGCACCCCGTGACAGAAGAATTTTATATATTAGATGAATGCATTATCTCAGCTTATCTCAGTTGTTATTTTGAGAAAATTTGCCTGAAAACTGAAAATATTTTTTTCTTGATCTTAGCTACTTTTAATGCCTTATGCTCATTAGTATTTTTTCCTTATATATTTATTTTATGGTTGCTCTCACCTTATGAAATTTTTCTACGAAAGACAAATAAATACTAAAAAAATTAAAAGAGACCAAACAAAGCTCGATTAACGGTACATTTTTATTTTGCTTTCATTGATATTATAATGTCGCGTTCTTGTACCTGAAGTACCATTTGTTATCAGTACTTCGCGATCGTTCTAGGCAAGTGTCTAAAAATTTTAATTCAAACCAAATTTGGTGGCCTCGTCTTAAAAAAAAAAAGTTACTTCACAAAATTATTATACCAAAAATTTAATTTTGATTTATAAAGGGTGTCGCGTTCGCTATCGTACGTGTTACTTTTAAAAAGATTAATTTTATTTTATTTTAACTTACATGTATATTTATACAGATGGATAAAACACGTGCATAATGCATTATGCAATGCTTTTAAATTATGCATTTTCTCTCTTTACATGTGCACAAGAGCACATAACTGGTATTCACATCATGTATATTGGTGAATTAAAGAGATTTCGTCAAATTTGATAGAAAAATGGAAGGACACAACAAATATTCCAGGTATCCGGGAACTGCACTCGATCTCCTATAAGGAACATTTGAAATTAATGTAAGCTCAAACGGCATATTCATTCAAAAACTAATATTTCATAATTTTTTCAGTTGCGTCATATATATCTTGAATTATTTTTTTATTAATATTACTAATATAAAACTCACAAATAATATACATGTAGTTTTTTGTTGTTAATGAAATTTTGAGTTGGATTTTTTTGAACTTATACTTATTACAAAATGTAAAAATATGTCGAGTGCTAGATGTCACGTGCTACATTACACTAAACATTAATAAAAAAAAACAATTGTAAGTATGTCAACATGACAACTATCATTAGAAGGCCACATTAATCCATTTAAGTTTAAAATTATTCGTTTTAAAATTTTTTGTTGCGTTTCGCAGATTTCTGCATTTTTCTATATGCAGTCGAAAACGAGTTCCATTTTTTGTCGCGTGCTGGATCCCCTGCTAATTGCTAATATATTGGAAACATAAATTCAACCGAATCTACATTTTTTACTAAACATATTGCTACTAAAATGCTACCGAAAACTAAAAAAAAATTAAATTTTATTTTTAATTTTCTTAATTTTTTTGCTCCTCAAAGGCGTACGAATGTCGCGTGCTCGACCATGGAATTGCCCATATGCTAAAATACATAATAGGCTGACTTCCTAAACGTATGTTTGCAATGCATTAATGCGGTACCATAACCGTATTAATACACTGCAGCGTTGCTGTTGTGAAACTTTGTACATAAAAACTTTGCAACCCTGCTTTCGTTTAGGAACACTTATGTACTTTGCATTTTTATTTGTATTGCGAACACAATGGCTGAAGCAAATATTTTTTTTGAGTATTTTTTTGGTTTGTGCGCCCAAGGAAGCTCTAGCTCCCAACTTGCTAAAATTATAATGAAGAGGAAAAAAAAACGACTTGCCTTGTTGCAGCAAGCAACGCGCATATCAAGAAAAATCCCAAAAAATGAAGGGTTTTTAGAAACAATCGACAAAATGCCAGACGATATTTTTCACAGTCACTTCAGAATGCGAGTTTCCACTTTTGAGGTTTGTAAATATGCAGTTAATATGTTCATCACACTAATTCAATCAAATTTTTTAGAAGCTTTTATCCATGCTAAGTAGCTCACACAGAAAACCGCAGACGGGTCGTCCTGGCCTTAAACTAAAGGATTGCTTGTTTATAACGATTTGGAAACTTTCAAATCAAAATAGCTTTCGTGAAGTTAGCGATCGCTTTAATGTTGGAATGGGTACATGCTATAGAGCCTCTGTCTATTGTCTTCAACTTCTCAATAAACAAAAACATCTCATAAAATTTCCGAACACTGAATCAAGCCAAAGAAAAGTAATGGAAGGTTTTGAGTCATTTAGATGCAACCCTTTCCCCTACGTTTTGGGCTGTATTGATGGCACGCACATCAGAATATCACAGCCTTCGCATGATAGCATAAGTTATTATAATCGCAAGGGAACGTTTTCTATAATAGTACAGGTAAGACTTCTAATTTATCTGATTTTAATTTATCTACTGTACAATTCTTTCATTTATACTTGAAGGCTGTGGCTGATAGTGAGATGCGGTTTCTCGACGTTTTTGTAGGCTATCCAGGTCGATTCCACGATGCTTCTGTTTGGGCCGACAGCCCTTTAAAGCGTGCCATCACATCAGGTCAAATCACTTTTCCTTCTGATTGTCACTTGCTAGGCGACTCAGCTTACCCCTTAGAACATTTTTTAATGGTACCTTATAGAGATAACGGGTTCTTATCAGCAGCGCAAAGTAGATTCAACAATATTTTAAGTTCCACGCGAGTGTGCGTAGAACAATCTTTTGGTGTATTAAAAAAAAAGTTCAGAGTTTTAAACTATTTGGAAATTCACGACATAAAGCTAGCAAGAACAGTCATAATGTCTTGTTTTATTCTACATAATTTTATAATTGAAACGGAGGGATCTCCCGATTGCGTTGTGATTGATGATCAAGGCGAATTTTCAAATCAGAGCAATAGAATTCCAAATGATGCAAACCAAAGGCAAGAAGCAAGACTAAAACGAGAAATGTTAACCACTTTTCTATCAGCTTAAAAAAAAAGAAAACATTTAAATATTTTGTCGTTTCATTGTATTATATTTGAACTAAAAATAAAAAATAATATAATTCTGATTTTTATAAAACATACGTAAAACTTATCAATTTTTTATTCAATGCATATTTGGTTGAAGAAAGGAACAAACAAAAACAAATTCAATGAGATCAATATTATTAAGGATCAATAAGCAAAATTCAATTACGTAAAATAACAAAGGTTCGTCATACCACAAGACATAGCTAAGGTCTAATTATGCATAACAACTTCAGTTGTCTCGATTTAACTGAATTCTTTGTTGTATTGATTGAACCATGTTTTGAGTAGTATTGAATTGAACCATGACGTTTGAAAATTGTTAAAAGATTGGGACGAACTACATTGAAAATTCATAAAATATCAAGGCAAACTTAATGGTTAAACTGTTACAATTCAACTGCAATAAGACAAAAAATTTAGTTAAATCGAGACAACTTGAGCTAAGTTGTTATACATAATAGGGCCTTATTTCCATCCAGAATGTCTTTGAAACTATACATTATGAGCTTGTTGCAAGGCCTCGCGCAATTTCTTGATTTCCTCTATTTTTTCCTTTTCGAGCTTTAATTTTTCCTTTTCGAGCTTTAATTTTTCCTTTTCGCAGCTCAACATCTCTTCCATAAGCTTCCTGTCTGATTCGCTTTCTTGTCTTAAAAAATCCACAACATCCACGCGACTGCGCTTGCGCACTGGAGGTGAATTTTCATCCTGGCTTGGTGTTGGGTTACGAAGGCATGGCTCGTTACCTTCCATGGTCAAATCTTCGTAAAGCGAATTAATAGTTGAGTCCAGATTGGAAACTGGAACAGAAATATCGCTGCGACAACCATATACTTCATCTAGGCGCTCGTAGAAGTCCCAGGTGGTTGCTGCTTCCCCTGACGTTCTGTTCCGTCTCTTTATCCGCTTGTATGTTACCATGAAGTTCAAGAACTTACGATATATATCGTCACGTGTAAATGGGAATCTTTCATCCACCTCTTGGATGTTTCTTAAAACACGCTCCCATAGCACAGTCCGCTTCTTTTTTTTCGCTCGAAATTCCGGCTCCATATCCAGCCTTGCATTTAAAAGAAGCGATTTGTATTGAAATGACCACTTTCTATTGCTGTAATAATAATATATACTAGCGACCACTGGTGCGCGTTGCTGCCCCCAGCAACTGTAATAATAATAATTAATAGTAATATCCTAAAAAAAAAACTTGTATGCATCTTGGTTGCGAGCGTTCAGCGCGAGCGGCTTGCGAAAGCCTTACATTTTTCTGACTTTCATTTTGTTGTTAAAATACGCTCTAAAAAGAAGAGACAGAAGAGAGCGAAATGTGAGCAGCGAATACTTTTGCTCTGAGTTTGATAACGTTGTTCTCAGCTGCTGTTAATAAAAGAAAAACCAACATAACAACAACAATTATATGCAATTATAAGCAAACTTTAATAAGCTATAACTTGAAAAATATAAATTTTTAAGAAATAAAAAGTCCAGATTGCACATCTACAGGTCTAAACCTATCAAACCATACTAAATTTATTAAAATTGGACTTGTACTTAAAAAGCCTTATGCCGGACAAAATTTGGGTTTGCGTAATATATATAAGATAAACAATATAAACGTAACAAACAATATGATCCGCCATTTGCCTTGATTTTATGTTTTGTATCTGTATTATTATGGATGCGCAGTTTGCTTTTCTCTGCGTATCGATAACAACAGTGTTGCATTTGGGAACGGTTTACATCGTCAAAGTTTACAGGGTTGCGTTTAAGAATAAGATACAATGTGTAAATGCAAAGCAACATGCGTTTAGGAAGTCAGCCATAATTACAAATTTTACAATCATCACATGACATAATCGATACACTGGAACTTACAAAAATTAAATTAATATTTGATTTTAAATTTATTTGTACATTTTTAAATAACGGATAAAACGAAAAAAACACGCATCTAACATAAAATAAACATCACTTGACGACCGACTTTTCAATAATAATTTTTGTTTGTTTTGTCTTGTTATGTTTTTGTTCGTTTCATGCTCTTTGTTTATTATGTGTCTGTAGATGTGGGCACAATTTTCCCAAAAAAAAAAAAAAGAAAAAAAAAACTGTAGTTATATTTATATAAAAATACCTAATTATATAACTATACTGGGCAACAGTTTAGACTATTTTTACAATATAGTAACTATGACACATTTGTAAAAGAGGACGCCATGATGGGTTGTCCTAATAAAAACCTATGTTTATGAACAGTTTAGTCTGTATATCCGATTTTTTTTTATATGATCTAGTAATTTTATCAGAAAACCAAAATTTTTATTAAAAAAACGAAGTTTGATTTTCCACCATATTTTTTTTATAAAATATTTCATCTCTTATTTCCATCACTTAAGCAGCGTACAATTATGATTCTTCATTTCTTTTTTTTTTCTCCTCTTTTCGATATGAATAACTTGGTTCTGAAGATTTCTAATTCATGTTAGAATTTGATTAAGTCCTTGCATATTCAAGCGACATTTTTTATTATTTCCTAATGCCGTAAAATATTTAAAAACAGATATATATTATAAATAACAAATTAATTATTATAATACTTTTAGTAATTTGAATTTGCAAAAAAAAAAATACCTACGGTCAAGTATCATTAAGAAATCCTTGAATATTTCTCTTGGTTACACCTCTTAAACGATTATGCTGTGCTTTTTTTAACCAAAATGTATGTAGATATGTACACAATGCATCTTTGTGGTAAATTTTAGCCAATGGAATGTTCTTGAGATGTTTGCATAGATTTGAACATACCGATATACAAATATTTGCAAAACACTCACAAGTGAATAGGTGAAGTGAAGCACTTGGCTCACCATAGATTGGAATGGGCAATTATTTATTGAGATAAATGTGTCTGGCTATCCTTGAAAAGGACACTTAAACCATTAAGGTTCATTGTGATGACAAGGTGAGCAATTTGTGGGTTCCTTTATGGTGGCAGAAGAATTAAAAGGAAGGAAAACTTTAAAAATCACTGCACGCTGTCTTTAAAACTGAGAAAATAATCCTATAGAGTATATGAGGTGAAAAGAAAAAAAAAGGAGTAGCTTCCATGACAGTTGTTGGCAATGGCTAGACATAAACAAAGCAGAAAAGTCTATAATACAAGTTGATTTATATGCATTCAAAATGAACTTGTGTTAAAAATATAAAAAGTAGAGTAAAAATAAAGGGAACACCGGCGAAAAATTTCATTTACGGCTTCAATGATAAATATTAAGATCCTCATTCCAATGTTAATCTAGTGTTAATTCAGATAAACTGCCAATCCAGTCAATATTTCAACTATTGACTTCCATTATGACTACAGATGAGTTGGTGTAGCGGCCAACGAAACAATCTGTCTAGTCTGCTGTTTGATTTGATCTATACAGAGCCGTTGTTTTTGGTTGTTGCTTTCATTATCTTCATGTTGTCTTGTTGTCAATATACTTGACCTAAAGCTTCAATTTGTTTTCAATATAAATAATGAAAGGTCATATTCAAATTTAAGTGAACAGATATGTATAATTTTTTTATTCTTTTGTGACCTTATTCAAAAGTGATTCAGAAATGATTCATTTACGAGTGTCAACAACGTGCCTTAATGGGTAAGGAGGAAAAGTATCACTCATTAATAATAATTAACTCAGAATAGATAATTTTGATTAACTGAGCAGATTTGAAGCGTTCATGAACGATGTATCGCACTCCATCTTCAAAACAGACACAACTCAAAATTTCAATATTTTCAGGAGAAGCAAAAAGCCAGTTTGTTTTTCAAAGGAATCCATACAAAACAAGGAGACAAAACGATTTTTTTTTTTTTTTTTTTAATTAAAGAGTAAAAAGATGAGTGCAAAATTTTGATAGTTGATCACTATCACTACGAATAGTTTAACATTAAAAAGTTAAAATTTGTAAATTTTGAGTTGTGCCTGTTTTGAAGATGGAGTGCGATATATCCATCAGAAAAATATTGCGATAAAGAGAAGATAACGAAACGATTTTTATTTAAAATTTAATAAATATGTGACCAACTTGTATGGGTGTGTGTTAAACGTATTTAATTTAAACAGCTTCTTCTCATCTTCATCTTCATCTCTGCTCTGCCGCTTTTTCTTCTTCTTTATCTTCAACCGCTGCTACTGCTTGCTTGAGTCTAATTTGCAAATTGTTGCTGCTAATATGTGCAAGGCGTGAGCAATTTAAGCAAAAAAGCTACAAGAGCAACATTTGCAAAACCAAAAAGCAGAAGAAGCACAGGAGCAGCAGTCAAAGCAAAAGTGTATAACTTTACCACACTCAATTCACACCCGCTTATACCGCAAAGACGCACCTCAAAAATCCCACAATGAATTTCCCCAGCGGATGCAACTAATTACGCAACATTTCCCATAAAATATCCAACATGGCGGCGACAGTGGCGACGATGACGCATATATTCAAATGGCGGCTGCGGCTTTAGAACGTTTTAACTGCTCGTGGATCTATGTATGTATCTACACGCTGCTGACTGTGGTGTTGGCAAAACTAATCCACTTAAGTACTGCAACAACAACAACAAATCCCGCTTACGTGTTGCAGTGCTTTTTTTGCTGTTGTTGTTGTTGTTGTTCCTGTCAGTATTGCCAGACATATACGAGTTACGTATTTTATGCAAAAGTTTTCTCGTTTCTCACCGGAAGTTGTTGCAATCTGCAGATACTTGTTGTTTCGGAAAGTACTCATTGCAACTATGTTGTTGAGGCTGCACTTGTTGTTGTTGTTGTTGTTGTTGTTGTTGTTGTTGTTGTTGTTGTTATGGTGTTATCGTTGTAGTGGTGTTAAAAATATTCATTGCTGATGTTGTCTGCTATTAAAATATTGTGTACTTTAATGCCTCATACTTTTGTGATACTGTAGTGACACTTATTAAGCCACTTTTACACGTCAACAAAGTATTTCATTACATTTTGATTTGATTTTTTCATTAAATATTTTAAGTTTTTTCACACACACACTTGCTTGCATTAATGAAAAATGAAAAAAATTTAATTGGTAACCAAATAAGTTTAATGCTAAGTCATGAAATTCAACAGCATACAATCATTTATCTCTGTAACTTTGTAATTGTGAAAGATATTGTGTTTCGTATATAATCTCTAAGTATTTACTTTATAAATCAATAAAAAATTTCAGTTAAATTTAAGAGTTCTTAATTTTAATTAAAAAACAATTTCTATACCTCTTGCTGAAACACCCTATATAAAGTAGGTGTATAGGTAGAATTTGCTTGCTTCATATTTCTCAAACTCAGGTACTTTTTTATATCAACAAAAATACTTGTTTTTCCTTCTTTACTAAACGTAGACACATGAATCCATTGCTAAATAATAGAAAAAGAAATTTTAATAAAACAACAACGGTGTAAGATATAAAGTTGTATGTTATGTAATGGGTGTTTTTTTTAGGGGTTTGTTTTTCGAATAGAGATAAAACTGGCATTTTGTGGTCAAATCTGGCAACTCTAATGTCATTTATGTTCAGTTTAGTTTGCCATTTCATCATGAACAGGTTGACAAAAGAACAACGCTTGCAAATCGTGCAAATTTATTTCGAAAATAATGGTTCAGTTCGCGAAGTTTACCGCAAGCTCCGACCATTTTATGGTCGACATAATCGTCCATCAGAGCAATTAATTCGGTTAACCATGGGTCGTTTTCGCACTACGTTTACTCTATGTGATAATACGCATCCGCAGAGACGTCGAACAGTGCGCACCGAAGCAACAATTGCCGCTGTAGAGCAAAATGTTGAAGAGGACCCGAATGAATCGATTCGCCACCGTGCACAGCAATTGGAGCTTTGTCCATCAACTTTATGGAAGATTTTGCGCAAAAATCTTGGCTTGTGACCTTACAAGATCCAGCTTGTGCAAGAATTAAAGCCGCGAGACCATGCAATGCGTCGTGATTTTGGTGTATGGGCCGAAAATGAGATTGATCTCGATGCTGATTTTCATCGCAAAATTTTGTTCAGTGATGAGGCTCATTTTTGGTTGAATGGCTACGTCAACAAACAAAATTGCCGCATTTGGAGTGAAGAGAATCCACATGAGATTCTTGAGACGCCATTACATCCACATAAACTGACTGTTTGGTGTGCTCTATGGGCTGGTGGAGTCATTGGGCCATACTTCTTCCGAAATAATGCTGGATAGTCAGTTACCGTTAATGGAAACCGGTATAGAGCCATAATAACTGACTATTTTGTTCCCGAATTGGATGGCATGAATGTGGATGAGTTGTGGTTCCAACAAGACGGCGCTACATGCCACACAGCGCACGTCACAATCGATTTATTGAAGGAAACATTCGATGAGCGCATAATTTCGCGGAATGAACCTGTCAATTGGCCACCAAGATCGTGTGATTTGACACCATTTTATTATTTTCTTTGGGGATATGTGAAGTCGCTCGTCTACGCCAACAAACCAGAAACGTTAGGGGACTTGGAGGCCAACATTCGTGGCGTTATTGCCGACATACGGCCCCATATGCTCGAAAAAGTGGTTGAAAATTGGACCTGTAGAGTTGGTTTTATTCGAGCCAGCCGCGGCGGCCACATGCCCGAAATCATATTTAAACATTAATGGCATAAAATTATCCTTCCAATAAAGCCAAATTGATGGACATTAAAACGATTTTCTTGTGTTTTATTTCAATTCGAAGTTCTATACCTCTAAAAAAAAACCCTTTATGAAGGCACTTAAATGGTCTTCTCATCTTCACTGGCACTGTTTCAAACGGTTCGTTCAATTTTTAATAACGCGGTCCAATACGTTCTGTTCAAAATTGAACCGGTACTATGCCAATAAAAGAACAATGGTTAATTGAGGCGCTCAGAGTCAAAATGGTCCAACCCACAAAAATGTTTTTCGGAATTATGCTACCAGACACTCTTATTGCTGTAATATTTTGGGATAAAAATGAGTTCCATAAGATTTTGGCTTTATTGAAAATGTTATAGCAAATAGTTTCACTTTGCCTCTTTAAAAAAAAACATTATGGAAATGCAAAAGTGGTCCAATCTACAAACATTTTTAGTATGGCTTAAAATACAGTGGATAAAAATTACTAACGATAAGCCATTTATAATGAGTAACAAAATTTCCAACAACGAAAGTGACCTTTTCCATGAAGTAAACTTAGCAAAAAGAAAATTAGCATGTCAAAAGGAGCCATTACTTAAACTTATTCCAAATGGACGTGCAATGGACAAATTGAAGTTAAAAGACTTAAAGTATTTGCTGCCATTCATACCACCAGTATGTGATACTTTTTATGAGGCACTGAAAGCTTCTGGTGAATCTGCCCAGCAGTTATTTTGGAGTCAATTGAAAAAGTGAACTAGTTCATTTCTAGCGCAGTTCGCAGTAGCTCTGAAAAAGTACAAAAGGCGTTCAGTGCAGAACAGTTATCTTTGCTTTTGTTTTCAAAAGTATTGCTGACAAAAATAAACGCGTTCTGGCTACTTTTTAAAATTTGCTGCGCACAAGAAAAAATAATAAAAAGAAAATGTTTATAGACAAAATGTTTTCTGGATTGTGGATGGAAAATATGGTAAAAATGAGATCTTTAGGACCTTTCCATTGCACTAAATTCTTACACTTTTGATATGTTCACTTTAAAACTAGTTAAAAAATAACCACTTTCAGGCTACTGCGAAAGCAACCAGTTTAAAAATGTTCCTAATGCAACTAGTTCAAATATAGGGAAAAAGGAGTGTTTCTGGGGACAATTGTCTTTTCCTATGACATCAACCCGCAAAATGCGTCAGTTCGTTCAATGTTAAAGGGTATTGTAGTGGAACTAGTACTGGTCCTTTTTGGAACTAGTTTAGAACTATTTCAAATTTGGTCCACTTTTCTGCTGGGTGATGACTGCGATTTCTCTTTGATGACTTGTCTCAAAATGTTGTCCACGAAACGACAATTTGAATTTGGGGAATAGGAAAAAGTCACACGGAACCATATCTGACAAATATGGTGCTTGTTGAACGATATTGATATTGTTTTTTGTCAAATAATCGCGTACAGTAATGCATGACATGTGAGCTGGTGCATAATTGTGATACAAAAACCATGAATTGTCCCCTTCCATAATTCTGACCTCTTTCACAGAATATTCTCGCTCAAACGCATTTAAACACTGAAATAATATTGAGCGTTGACCGATTGACCTTGCGGAACGAATTCCGAGTGCACGACACCTTGAAAATCAAAGATAACAGTCAACATCACCTTATTTTTTGCACAACTTTGTCGTGGTTTTTTTGGGTTTCGGAACAATTTTGGCACAATGCGCACTGCAACCCATCGCATGTCTAAAACATCATGTAAAATGGTGTGTGCTGATCCAGTCAATATATCTAGTTCGGCAGCTTTATCTTTCACGGTCACACGACGATTTTCGAGCACAATTTCTTTCTTTTACTTTTTTGACCTTTTCATCGTTACTTAAGAGATGTTGCTGGACGAGAAGGGTGAGGCAAGTTGTCAACTGATGTACATTGTACAACCCTCTTTAAACAATTTAAAATACCACTCGAATGCCTGCTTACGTGATAGAGCAGATTCGCCATAAGTTTTCTGTAACATTTTAAATACATCAAGAAATTCCGTTAGTAAATAACAATTTCACATTAAAACACTCCTTGCTTAACATTTTTATACCCCTACGTTTAAAAAACGTAAACGGGGTTTATTAATTTTGTCACTCCGTTTGTAACGCCCATAAGGAGGCGTGGTAAGTATAGAAAAGTATATATATATTCTTGATCAGCATCACCACCCGAGTTAATTTAGCCATGTCCGTCTGTCCGTCTGTCTGTGATCACAATAACAGCAGTAATTTTCAATCTATCCTCACGAAATTCTATATTTAAGCATGTATCTAAAAAATAAAGGTCAAGTTCAAAAATGAGCTAAATCGGATGAAAATCAAGCCTACCTCCCATATAAAGTGACTTTATCAAAACGGTAAAATCCCTTAGAATTCTACAAAAATAAATATATGGACTTGCAATTTTGCATATGAGTTTTGATATTTAAAATACACTCTTAGTATGAAACTCATTCAAATCAGATTAAAACCACGCCTACCTCCCATACAAAGTGACTTTATCAAAAAGGTAAAATCTCTCTAAAATCCACAAAAATTAATATATGGACTTGAAAATTTGCATATGAATATTGATATATAACATGTACTATGTGTATGAAATTGAGTGAAAACCACGCCCACCTCCCATACAAAGTGACTTTATTAAAAAACCGAAGCGAATATTTTCTGCTAAAACTATAACGAAAACGTTTTTATAGATAAACATTTTAATGATTGGTTAAGACTTTGAATATAATTTTGGTTCGGCCGTGGGGGTATTTTAACTTCGGCCCAGTCGAAGATCATTTCTTACTAGTTTTCCACTATAATATTCGCAGATTCGACTCGAGATGAACTTGTTTACAAAGCAATAAGAAAGAAACTACGTGACAGATCGCGCTAAAAATGTACGTCTAAGCCTATAACGGTGTTGCCAGCCTCAAAAAATTATTAGCTTTATGACAAATGTTATTGTTTCATTCGTATAGTCCGGTTGAATTTTGAACAGAAGGTATGTCTCGGCATTAACATCCGGATAAACCTACACGGCAAGTGTCTACGGTCAAACTATATGGATTTGTTAGTTTGAAAAGAAGTCTTTGACCTGGATTTACCAGAACGAGATGGTTCTGCTTGATTGGTCTGTATACAGTTCCGACTCTAGCATCCTTTTGATTCTATTAAGTCTGATAGTGAAATAAACATCAATAATTTGTAAGAGTTATAGCTCAAACTGAAATAAAGTGAACTTTGGCAGAAAATGGAGAACGAAAGACATAAAGAATTCTACGAATTCAATAATTTACAGAATACTCCAATTTTTAAAAATAAAATCGAAGCGTCAGATAATAAAAAACTCTAACTTTGCTATCCAAAAGTAAAAGTACTTTTTGATGAACATCTTTAAAAAAGATTTAAAAGACTTTAAATTAAATTTCGATATCATTTCAAAAAGAATAACTCTTAAAACTAGCCGCTTTATAAAGTTTTTTGCAAAGTCCGGCTGCATTTCCGCAAATTATTTCTAAGCGCTGCCACAGCCAAAACTATGATTCTTGTCTGGTAGTGTATTATTTGTTTTCGATTAATGACAAAGAAAGACAACAAAATCATTATAATAAATATTAATTTAAATATCATATTAAATGCTTAACCCTCTTACCCGCAGAGCAGACATGATGTAAGTGTTTACATTTTTTTTTTTTTAGCTTTGAACCAAGAATGTCAGATGTAATACCTATGCAGTCAAGTCTGCCTTGGTTCGAAAATGGGATAATAAATAGATAGTAGAAAGGAAAGGCCAATCAAGTGAAACATGTGTTGGATGTTTTTAGCGTGGTGGATAGCCGTAGAAACTTGAGAATGTGAATCTAAGGCAAGTGCTAAGCTGGAAGTTCATTTACTGCATTTGCATAAGCGTTTGTTTACTCGGTGGTGCAATTTTTCCAAAAAAATTATGGCAGAGTACAATGATAGCATGTTCTTAAAGTGGAATTTTCATCATACTGACACAAAAATACTTAAAAGTCTTAATTTATATCATAATTAAAAAAATATTAAAACATGAGTATAAAAAAGTTCTCTTTAAAAATTTACAATAAAACAATTATAAACATCTTTAATTTTTGAGATTTATGTACAAGAGCCATCCCTAAAAGTATTAAAAACTCGTACCCTTTACTTTCGATACAATAACTCCGTGTGCTTTTGAATATATTTCATTACATTTTTTTTTCTTTGATGAATTCAATGCAAGTACTTACAAAACCATTTGAAGGGTACCGTTAGCTTAGAATAACATATGTGTTTTTAACTTTTTTTAATAAAAAGGTCAAAAATCTGGACTTTATACTCAACAAATGGCACAAAAGCTATTTTTGTTGTAAAAATAATAAAAACTTAAAATTGCATTTTTGACTACTTTTAACATACCAAAGAGTTTAATAGCAAAAGTAATTTCAGTGTTAAGAAAAATTGTATTAACTGTTTCTATCATCAAAAAATAAGACCTAATCAATCATGTTTAAAAAAAAAAAAAATTTTTTTTTCAAAAGTTGTTTTAATTCTTTTTGTAAAATATTCGTAGTTATGCTCCAAGAATAACATATTAATTATACCAATCTCTTTCCGATCAAAAGTTATTGCTTTAAATCTATTTTCTCGGCCCCTCGATATCGCCTTATTTTCAACCGATATTAAAAACATGGACCTTTAATATGAGCTTTGAAATGAATCAATTTAATAAGCACTTAAGTGCAGCTTATTTTTCATTATTTGTATTTTTAAAAATATTAAAACAAACTAAATATCAAAACTTTACATTTTTTCCCCGAGTATTACCGGGTATATCAGCTAGTTACTGAACAAAAAGAAAAACAATTCAATATTTAAGTGTTCAAAAATATAACAAATTATTTTGAAGAAATTTGTTTTGAATTGAAGTACTTTGTTAATAATAATAATAAACTGGCCATATCAGCCCATGAAAGAACTTTGACCGAACTTCTTATGATCGAACTTTGTCGTGCGTGTTATTAAATATTTGAACACAATTGATCGAGAACTGGACCTACTAGTTTTATGCCGACTCCGAACGGCTAATGTGCATGTTCTCAAGAAGCTTTACATGGCATTATTTATTCTCTGAGGTTTGCCATTTTCTGCAGAGAGATGACGGCCGAACAGAAAAATTAATTCAATTGAAAAAACTTTCCGTGTCAGATGGAAATTGAACCAGGGTTCTCTGGCGTTTGGGTCACGCACACTACCCACTGCGCCATGGCCGCCACGAAGTATATTTTTACTTCAATTAAAAAAGTTGCTTATTTTCGAACAATACTGTATATTTTAGAAGTATATAATTCTTTTATGGAAAATAAATATACTTTTATGTGAACAATCTGAAATTTTGTAAAGCAATATTTCACATTTTTTCCACCTTTCGGCTATACTGTCAAATAAAATGACAAACATACATTAGATTTATATTGTGTTTATCAATATTTACCAGAAACAAATATTTTCATTCTTTCTATCCCATTATTCCAACCTTGCGGGTTGGTGGGTTAAGAACATTCACAACCAACCAACTGCTTACATATTTAGCATTTTTGTTCCTTAGAACTTTATGTCTGTTTCTAACACTTACATATATTTATTTTTGTCTAGAAATTATACTATGCATAGGAGCATTATTTAAAATGTTTACACACTGATGACTCAATTAGGCATAAAGTTGTTTCTTAACTCTAAACGTTCTTGGTTCGATAAGAGAACTGACTTAATGTCAATGATAATGAGAATTGAATACTTACAGATAAATTTAAAGTTTTTTTGAAGTCTTTTGGGACTCGAATCATCTGTTTGTTAGTTGTCTCATAGCATGAATAGTCAGTCATATTACTAAGTACCCATTCAAACTATCCACTACTATCTGTAACAAAATTTGTGATTATTTACAAATAAAAAAAAAAAAAAAAATCATCTGTTCACATGCGTCACTATTCCTTATATAAGATGAAAAAACAATTTCCTGTGAAAATTCGATGACAAAAAACTAAAAAATGGTTCGAAAGCTTCATTTCGACAAACTAGCTAGAAACTATTTTTATGCAATATGACAAATGTATCATGGGACTAAGTGTCCCAGATATAGTTTATATGCATTCATTAAATAATGTTTAATTGCCGCATCTTATCTCGACACTAAGTGAATCACTCAATGTCATGGTTCAGAAAAAAACGAACCAGTTACACAACAAAAACTGCAGTAAGCAAGTAAGTTATACTGATAAATTAGTCTTTATCAGCAAAAAATAAACTAGTCCGCATTACAAATAAAGAAAAAAAAAGAAGGTGAATTTCATTACAGCATTAATTTCATAAGATCTTCATACAGTGACGGTGTCAGTGCTAATAGCGCCACTTAATATCTTGTGATCGAAGCTTATCACTGCTTTAGAGGGCCCAGCAGATTATGCACGCCTACGTATGAGAAGCATAGTAATTAGAGAGCAAAATCTGCTCAGCATTTGAAAGTTCTACTTTTATTGAATAACTCTTCAATACATGCTCTGCTGCTAAGCAGCGCTGTAGGAAATTTTAATTTTAATTATTACAATAATATAATCAATATCTACAAAGGGGGGGTTTTCATTTGATTCATTTTTTTTTTTCAGTTTTTAACCTATAGTGTATAGTATGGATAAGGATGCCATTGAAGAACTTATGGCAGGATATTAAAAAAATTTCACTGATGTGAACTGATCATTTCCTTTCCATTTAATATGCCCATCAGAAACATCCCACTAAGCCATATGCGAAGGTTTTGCGTAAGGTGAGAGTTTTGCGAACGTTTTTAAGTACAATGTTTTTTTTTAATTTTTGATTTTTTATTTTTTCGCTTTAAAGAACTTTCTTAGAAGATTAAATTCGTGATAACTTTTCCATAAAAACTGTACTACTATTTTGAGTCGAAAAATAATAATTTTTTTTATCGGTTTAGTAGGTAAAAATCCCTCGTAGATGAACCATTTTTGTTTATAAATAAGTTCAGAAGTGAATCATAAATGTTTCTTTTTTGCATCTTAAAAGAGTTAAGAAAATGATTTTTTTATCATGTCAGTAGAAGCAATTTCTCATAAACGAACCATTTTTTGTTCATAAATGAGTTCACAAATGAATCATAAATATTACTTTTTTATATTCCAAGTGCCCAAAAAGAATTTTTCTATGGTTCATTTCTTAACTCATTTCTGAAGAAAAAAGATACAGTAGTTTCGACTATGTCGTAACACAAGACGTAGAATTATTCAATTCTCTTTTGATGATATTTTTTAAATATTTATTATTATTCCATACACCTAAGCATATGACCTTTAAAAGACTGCCAGAAAGGGTTAGTATGTATCACCAACCCCCATTACTTTTGCAAAAGGAACATTTTTTCCTTTGACACCTATTCCCTCTGACCACTCCATAGGGGTGCTCCCATACAAATTTTATGGTTTTCTATATTTATTCCATACACCTGAGCATATGACCTTTAAAAGAGTGCCGGAAAGGGTTAATATGTATCACCGACCCCCATTACTTTTGCAAAAGGAACATTTTTGCCTTCGACACATATTCCCTCCGACCACTCCTTAGGGGGGCTCCCATACAAATTTTATGGTTTTGTCGATAAAACCGGAAACTGTCGATAAATAGATAGCAAACTTAAGCAAACAAAAACGTCAAATGTTGGCTTTATATTTCATGTAATTGTGTAAAATTCATATGAGTTAGAGAGTTCAAACATGAATTTTTCTTCCAGTGTGGATCAAGCAGACCAACAAGTGCTAACATCAACATTGTACGATCAGTACTTTAGGCACACCAAAGGCTCAAATTGTGATATAAATACCGACACCTGATCACTATCAACCACCCTACTTACATCTGAGAATGACGTATTCTACAGCAAAAAAGGTTAATTTTTGAGAGGTATTTTCGTCCGGCGGTTGATTCAAAAAGGGTTCATTTCCGAGTGTTGAAAAATAACTTTTCTATGGTTCTTTTTTTAACTTATTTTCCGAACAAAAAAAGGTTCATTTTTGAGAGTCATTTTAGTCCGACGAATGATATAAAATAGGGTTCATGAGTGCTGAAATTGAACATCTCTACCCGAAAAGGTTCAGAAATGAATTCAAAAACGGTAGTTTTGGTTCACTGAGATTATAAAAAAGTATATCATATGAATAATAAGTAAGTTGGAGTATTTTCGTTTTATATAACTTCATATGATTTTTATATATATTTTCGTATAAAATTTAATAGGGAGGAAATAAATTTATTTGGTCAAATCTCATTAGTAAAAGATGGACATTAAGCATATGAGAATTGTGCTGAGAAACAAAAAGCCACCAATTTGATATCTCAAAAGTAAAAGGAACATCTAAAAGAATAACTCCATTAATTTTAGTTTTGATTGAAGTACTTTCACCGGAGGGTTTTCTAAAAAATTTTAGATTTTTTATGCCTGAAACTTTTTATTTTTTACAAAATGCAAAGTCATATTTTTAAAAGATAAAAGGACCCCGCATGTTTTGTATGGGAAGTGGCCCTTGGTGAAATTTTCTGAAATTGATATATGTTATTCAATTCGAGCTCCTGATCAAAAGTCTCAATGGGCACAAAGTCGAATAATGGACAAATATCGAAGGTAGAAAGTGAGGTATGCCGGACCTCCACTGTAGAAATTTTTGGCTCTAGAATGACTCCTGGCTTTAGGTTTTTGGCTGATAGGGAATTTTCGTGATTTTCAAATTCCAACCCAATATCGGAAATGACAATTTTCACTTTATAAGTGACACCCGACCATTTAAATGCATCAAAATCACTTAATAAAGACTGATAGTTTTCAAATTCGTAAAAGAATCCTTTGTTTTGTGTGTGTTTGTAAGTGTATCTGCGTATGTGTGTGTTTGTGTGTGTGTGCGTGCGTGCGTGTTATATATGTAAATATATATATATACATATACACAATATTTCATTAGTACTCTAAGTATATTTCTCCGCTATTCTTTGTTTTGCTCCAGTCACCCACGCAACTGATCTCCTCTTTTCTTCGTTGACCTAAAGCAAAGTTAACGAAGAAGTTATATTTGTTATTATGTTTTTTTTATTGTTATTATGATATTAATATCGTATGATTTTGTTCATGGCCTTATTTACCTTATTTTAAGCATAAAATAAGTTAAATAAGAAAATAAAAGTCTTGTTTTAAAATTTAGCCTGGAAGATCAATTGAAACCTCCTGACGCCCGGGGTGACACCGGGCTTTAACATATCAAAATATAATGTAAAAGAAAATAAAGTTATTTTGATGCATTTAAAAGGTCGGATGTCACTTAAGAAGTAAAAATTGTCATTTCCGATATTGGGTTAGAATTTGTAAGTCACGAAAATTCCCTATCAGCTAAAAACATAAAGCCAGGAGTCAATCTAGAGCCAACAATTTCTACAGTGGAGGTCCGGCATACCTCACTTTCTACCTCCGATATCTCGAAATCTGTCCATTATTCGACTTTGTGCCCATTGAAACTTTTGATTAAAAGCTCGAATAGAATAACATATGTCAATTTCAGAAAATTTCACCAAGGGCCACTTCCAATAGAAAACGTGCGGGGTCCTTTATACCATTACAAAAATTTTGACATTTCTAAATTTATAAAATTTATCAATTCAAAGCTCAACCAACACTTGGACTTCGATAAAATTAAGAATTTTAATATTCAACAGCTGAAGCTTGTTATTGGGCTTTCATAGAGCTTGCGACCAGAAGCTTACTTGCTTATAAAGACTCAGAATTTATATTAAGAAGTTGTTTAAAAGCTTCGCTTAAAGCTTAAAAAAAATACGTTTACGGAAGTTATAGCAATCTTCGACTTCAAGAGGGTTTCGGTAAACAGAACATTCGGGACAGCTGACTCTAAGCCTTCAAAGGATTTCAATAAAGCTTTTTTAGAGGAATTATCGAAGTTACTTCAAATGTTACTTCAATGAGACAAAGGCACAGCTGGCATAATTTTCCAAAGCTGTGGGAAGGTCTTAATTTTATGTATACCATTAAATTTACTAAGCAATATTGCTGATACTATTTTTTTTGTTGTAATAAGTATTTAACGGTACAGACCTCTTAGGGCCGTATTCTAGTGTAAAGGGAACAATTTTGGGCGTTTTTTGAAATTCAATAAAATAAAAACCGAAAATTGTTTTAGTATCCATTATTTTATTATATGTTTTAAAAAAAACAATAAAAATTGAAAAAATTACAGGCTAATAGAGTGGGGCGTTGTAAAAAGGGATACCTTCATCTTGACACGATTTCAGCCACTCTAAAAAAAAAATAAAAATTCTTAACTAGTAAGAATGGTAAGGCTATTTGGTATATTAACTAGTAAGGCTATAGTGAATAAAATTTTTTTTGTTTGTGATGTTTCACAGAAATAGGGACCTTATCTTCCCTAATCAAAGTTCTTATTTTTATTTCTTAAAATTACATATTATTTTAAGCATTATATTATTTTAAGACATTGATATTCAAAGTTTGACAAAGAAATGGGAACTTAATTTCCCCATTTAAAATACTTGGTGGAAGATAAGGTTTTCTTTCTTTAAGGAGGTAGAGGTTGGGGAGAATTTCTTTTTTTTTTTATTCCTGGTTTAATAATCCAATAATTTAGACCGATTGTAAATTATTCAGAACATGTCTGGGCAGTAGAACCAATCTTAACCTGAATACCGATAAAATTGAACCAAATTTACCCAGATAAGATAGGTATATTATTGAAGCTGAAATCTCTCGTATGTACCGAATAAAAGTTGTAGCTTTTTACTTCGAACATACTAATTGGATCTATAACCTTCTATTAAACCATCACCTCAAATTAAAGCCTCTCATGCCATAATAGAAGCTCTAACCTTTCTCCAACAAAACGGAGAAAAATAATATTCTTATAATAAGCAAAGGTTCTACTTGATCTAAGAAAATTTTAAATGAAGCCTCTTTTGCTCAAATCAAGCACAAAAAACTAAAATTTAGAAAAATAACTTTATTATAAGCATTTATTTCTAAAATTAAGTAAAATAAATTATTGAAACAAGACTAAAATACTTAATTTTAGAAACTGCAACAAGACTTGAATCAAGAAAATATTTTCTTTATTTTAGCAATCACAGAGAATTATTTTAGTTTTCAACAAATTGTTTACTTAAATCAAGCAATTTTTTTCCCTTCAACTTA
The DNA here is from genome assembly GCA_943735915.1 of Pherbina coryleti. Classification (NCBI taxonomy): domain Eukaryota; kingdom Metazoa; phylum Arthropoda; class Insecta; order Diptera; family Sciomyzidae; genus Pherbina; species Pherbina coryleti. Next base: position 61,176,226 of record OX030949.1, on the reverse strand, counting down.
TATTGGCATGCTTATAATTCACAACATGTTTATATGACAACATGCTTAAGATGGTGCGGATTGATAAACTTGGTTCCAAGGTGCAGTGTCTTATCTTTTACTTGACTTGGAAACATTGAAGGGTGTACAAGATATATTTAGTATATTCGAGTAGTTTTTTATGATCGGTTTTCCTACATCCTACATCTTCGCTAAAGGATATGCATTATAATATGAAAACTAACTTTCTAATATCAAGCCAAAGCATTCTATTATTAAGAAAATTATTTACTTGAATCAAGCATATTATTCTAGTTTTCAATAAATTCTTTATTTGAATCAAACAAATTTTTCTCACTTCAAGCAAATATTAGAAAAAATATATCTTGAAATATGTCTTGAACATAAAAAAAATATTCTTGAGTTTTAAGCAAATATTTCTTGAATTAAGTATTTTTTTCTTAATATCATGTGTTTTAAATTTTCTCAATTCTAGCAAAATAATGCTTGAATTGAGAAATTTTAAGCATGCATGTAAACTGATAGCCTATTTGCTTGATTCAAGCATAGAATGCTTGATTTTTTTCTCTCCGTGAAGCTCCAGCTGAAGCTCAAGCCTATTATGTGAACCGAAGAGAAGCTGAAACTTCACACTATGTTCCGAAAGGAAGCTCTAATCTCAATTACTTATTAACTGATTAACTGAATTACTTATTAACTGAACTGAACTGATTTCAATGCTTCGTAGATAAATATAGGTTAATACGCGGGTGAAAGGTTCCGGGTTCGAATCTGCTGAACGCAATATACATATTAAAACAATTATAAGTTCATTTCAGATTTAAAACTTACAAAAATGATAAAAAAACATAACAATTTTTGCAAGATTTCTATTTTTTTTTTATTTTAAAACTTCAATACCACTTATATCAAACAATCTAGAACAGTATTATTCAAGCTATATTCCCAAGCTTAATGGAAGTACAATTAACCTATGTAATGATTGCATAACTAAGCTCGTACTTATCAAACATTAATTGAAGAAACTTTAAAAAAACAATAAAAAGTTCGCCATAATAGAAGCCAATACGAGTTCTTTGAGAAGTAACGTAGTATAATATCGACTGGTCTCTGACTGAACCTCGTAAGTCAAAAAATCGAGGTTTTCAGGAGAAGCAAAAAACTGATTTTTTCCTTAGGGGGAAATATAATTTGTAATCAAATTACAATTTACAAATTACAAATTACAATTACAGATTAAAAGTTTTAGTTCTCCCTAAGGAAAAAAATCAGTATTTTGCTTCTCCTCAAATCCTCGATTTTTCTACTTACGAGGTTCAGTCAGAAACCAGTCGATATGTTACTAATAAGCTTGTCGTAATCTTTATAGAACCTTTTGTGGTGGTTGCGGTATTAAGATCATAAAAAGGTTTAAATGACTCATTAGATCTGTAAGATTTTCAAGAATAAGAAAAATATTCATGCCAATTGCAATGTGAAACACCCTGAGGAATACAAATACAAATACTAATCCAAGTTTTTTATAACAGCAAGTAGTTTAACCCTTAAATGCACCGTGTATCTTTAAAGATACAACCATTCAAGAAATTCCTATGGCTATATTTTTGGTTTGATTTTTTTCAAATCGGTTCTATATTATTTAGAATATTATAAGTCTTAAATAAAAAAATAGTTTTTACTTATATTTGTCATCCTTTTTAAAACAATTATGTACAAAGTCAAAACAAAAATTTTTTTTTAATTAAATAAACACTATTTGTAACAGTTTAACTTCTAGGAACAGATAAATAATTTTGATAAGGAAAAAATGCTGACTGCTTTCAAAACATGTCCTTTAGTGATTTTAAGTGGTTCGAAAAAATTTCGATTATTTGGCACCTCACTGGGTCACTTTAGTTGGTTGTATCTTTAAAGATACAGTGTGCACTCCCTGCAGTTTTTGATAATTTAAACTTTAGATGTGGGTAAATTCACATTGAATCTTTATAGATACAACCACTTTTTTTAAAAAAATTTTTTTCAATTTCAATTTTTCAATTTTCTTCAAAACTAAAAACGCAGTTTTTATTTTTACTCAATTTTACATATTACAATATATTTTTTTCGGTCAAAATCGGGCGCCTTGTGCATTTAAGGGTTAATAGCAATAAACTAATAAATATATAAGTTTGTTTTAAATATAAATTGGATTGATCACTTGTAGTAAGTATAGACTGATACAAATAAATTGATTCTACAGACTAAACTCCAACCACGAAGTGATTTCATCAAGTACAGTTTGCCCTAAATCCAAAATTTGCACTCTGTAAAAATGCATTTAAAACATTTTATTACTCTCTCCGAGAACATAACATAAACGTGTTCCTAACGGGTCGTTAAGAGTAATCGATAGAATTTGAAATGCTTATTTATTTATTTCTATTCTCTTTACATCATCAATAAGCAATATGCTAAATTTATTCACACACTCAGGCACTCAAAAGCTAAGCAATGAAGACGTAAAACTTTCAAGTTCAAGAACAAATGCAATTTTAAAGATATGGCCTTGGGTATGAGTGTGAGTACGGTGCAAACGAGAAAAAAAAATCAACAGCCTGACGTAAGAGATCCAAAGAAGTAGGCATATAGAAAATAGAGACTCAACTGAGCAATGATTACCAGCAATGCTTGCTAGACTTGATCATATTAGCAGCTGCAACAACTGCAGCGACAATGAAGAAAAAATAAAGAAACAACAGCATAAGGTAAACATTACAACAATCAGCGATCGAACCAAGTCGTAACTGAGAACCGAGATCCGAGAGTGCCGAAATGAACAACTATCTAGACGAATCGGACAACTTCCCGTTGTCGACAAGTAAAGACAGCGGCGTAGCACATGTGGAGGATAGTCGCGCGAAAGTCGCTGAAAGCGGAGCAAGTGACGCGTACGGTACGGTTCGAAAATTTGTTGAAAAAACGGCATAATTTATATTTAAGTGATAATCAAGCCAGAGTTCAACTCATTACAAGGCATAAATAAAAATCATAACAAAAAATTGTTGGGTATTTTTTTAAATTTAATTGAATGCACGTGATTGATAAACAACAAATTATTTCCTAACTGATTTTTTTTTTATTATTATGTTACGTTTGTTAAAAGCTTTTTGTCAAAACTTAAATTAAAAATATTTATTAATTAAGTTTCTGAACAAATTTTCTTAATGAGCCCGAATAATTATAAACGGCACGATAGCCGCAAAACTAAGCGAACAATGCTTATCTATCGAGAAACCAAACAAACTATCGCAGCAACAACAAACACACAACATCAACAATAACAACAACATCTGGCAACAGTGATGAAGCAGTGCATCCATTCAACACTTAATTTGGTAGATAATCGCCTCTGCCTTTGTGCTGAGTGCCTAAATCGCTGCACTCACTTTCCGCTAACAAATTTTTTTCCTCTCTTGTTGTTGTTGTTGTTGTTGTTATATGAGCTGATGTGTAAACTTATTAACTTTTTAAATTATTTAATTAATTGCAACTGAATTTTTCATATAAATATTAAATAAGATTAAGCAACATTCTCATTTGTCGCGCCGCGCTGCATCAACGCGATACGGAAGCGTTTTGTTGTTTATTTTTTTTTTTTTCTTTCCAATTCTTCAAAGTTAATATATATTTTGTCAAACCTTACGTCGCACAATTCGAAGTTTATTCAAGTTCATAGCAGCCTGCATATATTTTACCGGCTAGCTGCGCAAAGAATTGCATCAGATACATTCGTAAGATGCATCGCTAAGAAGCAGCTTCTACAACGCATCCATTTTCATGCAGACACGCTATTAATTTATTTAGCTTCCTGCCAACACTAGGCTGCAGTTGAAATTCTTGTGCTATACTTTTTGTTGTTTGAATCCTATGGATGCCTGCCAAAATATTTTCGTTGTATAATCGTCTAATTAAACATTTTTACGCTGTTGCAAAGTGTAGCAAAGAAATCAACTAGACGTTGCAGAAAAAACGACTCAGCTGTTTTTTGTTTTAAAATTTTCTCTTTTTTTTTAATATAAATTGTTTTTTTTCGGTGTTTTGTTTATTCGCCAGTCACGTGTGCCACTTTTGTTAATAAAAAAATTTTTATGCTTTAGCAGTAATTTTGATGAACTTAATTCAATAAATTGTGAAATTGAAGGGAAAATGCAAGGTTAACAACAACGAATAGCACGATTTATTCGACAAAAGTGTTAAAATTGATTAAATTACAAGCAGCAAAAAAAAATTCTACAGAACTCGCAACATTTATAAAGCTTTTCAATAAAGCTCGAATACTTTGTTTTGTAAACAGTCTGCGGCGTCGATAATTTTTCAGGTGAGTCGCTGTGGGTCATTCACAGCTAGATAAAAAAAAAATATCGATTTGTGAAACTTTTACTGAAAATTAAATTTAAGTTCGAATTGATTACTTAAAATGTGTCGAAATGAATGGTCCCTATAAACGAAATTACCGTTATTAACTCAGTTTTTGTACTTTATTACTTTTAAATACGTCATTGGATGAGTGCCAAGAAATTTATTGAAAATATTTTAATATTTTATTTTACAAAAATTTCGCGGAACACTTGAAGTGTCTGTTTAAAGCATCATTATTCCATCGAGCACGATTTGAGAACTAACAGGCATAACCCCTGCCATAGGTTCAGAAATGAAATAAATAAAAAAAAAATATAACATATGAGACTTTACATAAAAGATTATTTTTCTATTAAAAATTAAAAAAAGGAAAAAAATTTAAAAACTTTTTTTTTAAAAGGGCTTTGTACTTTCTTAATAAGAGCTTTAGCCTTAGAAGAAAATTAACTCAAATATTAAAAGTACTCAGCAATCTTCTTGAATTAAACTTTTATGTAGAAGTATAGTTATTGCTTTTAAGAGTAATCCACAATTTAAAATATTTCTATCAATATTTCAAGAATCATACTTTCGCTTAAAAACCCAAATAAACGAAATTTTTTAACTTAAGGACACTTTATCCCTTTCAGACCGTGATGCATCGTTTGTGCGGGTGGGTTCTATCTTTAATATTTCCACTTTTATTTAACGAATGTTATAAAGAACGAAATGAATCGATTGTGCTTGTTATTGTTTACTTTTGTTTCTCACACTGTTCCGCGATTCGCTTTACAGTTACTTGAACACGCGTTGAATTCATGATAAACTTTTTAGTTTTGTCAAAATGAGTCGGCAGAGGTAATTTTTTTATTCAATTACAAAAATATAAAGTGTAAAACTTCAGTGTAAAACTAGTGAAGTTAACGCATTTCAACTAAAAAAATGATAAATTTTGATGTTTCGAATAAATTTGAACCATTTTTTGCTAAAAAAATGGGTTTCAGATAAAGTTGCATCAATTGTGCGTGTCCGGAAAATCCTAGAAGGATATGTAAATTGCGGAACCTAAACATTGAGAATATTCTCATTCCATATAACGACCATAAATTCCAAAAATCATAAAAAAATGTTCAATAGATAAGCGTCGGGTCTGAAAGGGTTATAGATTTATTTTTTGAAAAATTCGATTTTTCAAAAACATGTTCTTTTTTGTGTATCCTATGTGTTTGTAGAATAAGTTCACAGTTATAAATCGATTGCGGAGCTTATGAGAGCGCACAGAAGGTGTTCAGTAGGGCGCATCGAAGTTTGGGTGATCTTGACAACCCCATGCAACTTTTGAGACCTCTTAGGATTCGATCTAAATTTTTCGATACGCCCTAGTGTTCAGCACCTATTCCGCGTATTTCACGAAACCACGTTTTTTGACCTTGCGGACACGATATTGGAAGAACTATTTAACTAATTGGGCTGAAATTTTTAAGGATTGTTCATAAAATGTGTAGCTTTTTTCTGTAGTGGAATCATAATTTTTCATATATTTTTAGCAAATTTTTATTTATTAATTTAATTTGTATTTTTATTTTAACGTTTCTAACTGAAGATATCTTGTACGGAAGTTTTTTAGGACCTCCACTACAGCCGCCATTTTGCCGCGCGACAAAATGAGTGAACAATTTTTTAAAAATATTTTTATATACTCAAATATATAACTAATAATTTGTTAAAAGTTTGATTAATTTGAATATATCGATGGCTTAATATAGAAAGGCATAACTCGATTTTTGGTTACTTTACAGGAGAAGAAAAGAACTGAATAAAATTTGAAAAACTTTGTATGTAAAAACTATTTTAAGGCTATTTATATTTAAAATAGACAACAAAAACAACAAAAAAGCGCATTGATTTTTTTATGGGAGGTGTATTTGAGAGTGGTCTACCAGAATATATTAAAAATCCGATTTCGAACAAAAACGAGATACGCCTTTTCTATATTAAGCCATTGATATATAAAAATTAAATAAAGATCTTGAAAATATGTCAAATAAACCCATAATAGTAGCCTTGAAAAAACAATGCATTAATATATGAAACCAAAGTTGAATAAATAAGATTGTCTCGTGGCTGATCGTACTCTCTTTTCAGTACCCATAATTGTCAAAATCAATGAAAAGCAACAACAACAACTTCAACGGCTTTTCATGTTATTAATTTTCGTTTTCAGATTTTGTATGAGATGTCAACTTCGATTTGACATTTATGGGAACTCGTTCTCACCCATGCGACAACCTTATTTATTCAACCATGTATGAAACTATTTTGTTTTTTGTTTTTTCTTATAAATTCTTTTAAAGGGACTTTCCATGATTAATTTTCAAAAAATAAATTTTTTTACATATTTCGATTTCTTTTTTACATATTCACATTAAAAAATGATCTCTTAAAATTTTATAAAGAAATTCTCACTAGAAAAAAGGTTATAGCTATATTTGTAAAAACATCCGCTCAAAAAGAGAGTGGTAACAAAATACTTTAAACGCGTTTTTTTTCGAATCAACCATTTTCAAACTGTTAGGACTGGACATTTTTCTCCTATTCAACTTGACCGATTTTAATAATCCAAAAAAATTGTTTGATTATTTATAAAAAAAATAAGAACTAGACAATAAGCCTCTAAAACTTCAGAAAACTACTCTCTTTTTTTATATAGGGGTGAATAGTGATTTTTTAATTATTCATGTAAAAGCATCAAAATATAATAAAGTATGTATTTTAAAAGCCAATTGTACAGCAGCCAATTTAAATTAAAATAAAAAAAAAATTCTTTAATATACTTAAACTTATATTTAATAATGCCCAAAAGGAAAATTATCAATAAATGTAATAGTTACTTTTAAAAAAAATCTTAAAGTAGATGGTTTTTGCGTGATTAAATTTCAATTGTTTACTGAATAAAATAATAGAAAATGCCGTGGATCTGTCAAATGCCAGATATCCCTATAATTTGCTGGTTATTTATTTAAAAGAATTGAAAATTCAAAGAAGCTGCAAGGGAATTGTTCTCCAGGAACCTCTGGCTTCCATTTGCATTTATTTTGCTTATTTTTAACTTTATTTTTATTCATTTTCTAACCAATTTCATAAATTTTTTTCACAACAATTTCATTTTATCACTTTGACAATCAGCTGTTAAAAGCTCCAGATTCGTGCTCGAAGAAATTTTTCAAGTAAAGTTCAAGTAAAGTTCGAATAATAGAGAGTGACATTTTGCTTGTTCTTCTTTTCTCTCGCGCTCTCGTACTCGTGTACGGGTCAGTGTTACCAGATTAAGGTGAATTTCCCTAATTGAGATAATTTTTGACTCATTTTTGGGCAGAGGTAAAAAAGGTAATTTTTGTCCAAAAGTGGTAAATTTTGGGAAAATAATAATTCTTTTAGACTTGTTAATTTTTTGAGTTATTGGCAGTACTGTTACCTCTCTGAACGTACTCACAAGTAATTTAATATTTTTGTGAATCATCCTGTGTAGCAAAATAAAAAAAAAATTTTAATTATCCATCTCTAGTTGCTGAACAAAGACCGCTTTTACATTGGTCAAGAATTGAAAGCAATGTTTCGAGTTTGTAGGCTGATTGCGGCGAATTGGCTGAGAAGAAAGGAGGAAAATTGACGGCACGCTTGTATTATATCGTCAACTTTTTGGGTTCAAAAGAGTACATCAAAAAAATTGCTTTCAACTCTTGACAAATGTAAAAGGGGTAAAAGCAAGAAGTGAATTAAATTTAAAAATAGCAAAACAAAATAGCCGGTAAGTCCCGGTTTATACACGTCAAGAGTTGACTGTCAACTTGTTGATGAGAGATAAATATATGCATACTAACAAAAAAATTATAACGGTTGTTAATCATTTAAAAAATTTTTAATGTTTTTATTTTGGGAAAAGGTAAATTTTCTCCGAAAGTGGTAAATTCTTTCCCAAATAGTGGTTAATTTCAGTTCGTCTCTCTGGCAACTTACAGACATATTCTGGCTGTCAATTTACAAGAAATAATTTGTCAAAATTTTGTCAACCTGACTTGTACAACCTATTCAGGCGAACGCTTGACAAATGAAAAGCTTTATTTATTCACCACAGGAAGGTGAAAAGCATTTTGTCAGAAAGCAGCTGTTGAGTGTTGCATGCTTATTGAAAAAAATACCCTAATTTTGTTAAGTTCCTTTTTTAAAATGAAAATATGGATTTCTCGCTGAGAATTTGTTAGTTCTTTTGATATTATATATTTAAATATTGAAGCCTTTAAAACAAATGCAAAAAAAAATGTCTTTCTCTTTTCTTTTAAAAGTTATATTGGTTCAAATTTATTTCTTAAAAGTGTGTTACCATAAACACCTACATTTCATATTGAAGGATCATAATATGGCTTTTTTATTATAGTAATTAAAGACTGCCATAATAATGCATTTTTTTCTTGAAAATAAGTTTATTGGAAAAAAAATCTTAAAAAAAACTAAAATCGTTATATCTGAAAAACAATCAAGAAATTTAGTAATAATTTTAAGAAGTATAATAAAGGTAATCAATTTATCTTTTTAATGATACCAGCTTTAATAAAATATCTTCGAAAATTTCAGAGATAGCACACTTTTAAGATGGAACTTTTAACCACTATATCTTCTAAATCAAAAGAGAACTTCAATTTTTCTTTTCACAATCTTTTTAAACGCTTCAATATTTTTAAATCATTTAAAAATATTTAAAGAAACAAAAATATAAAAATTTCATTTGTCACTTGAATTATCCCCCACAACATATTTGATCAATACTATTTATGGCCCAAAATACACTGTAGTGCTCAGTCTGCGTGAAACCGGGTTTCTATGGCAAGGGAGGTGAGTCAGCGGACGTGAAGTGCGTGAAATTTCACTCACCGAAAAAGCTGTATTCACGATTGACTGACACGCACACATAAGTCAAGTCGTCATATTTTATTTAGGAGTTCACAAAATTTACCACACTAATACAATCAAACACAGTTCATGTACACGAAATAAAACTGGTTTCACGCAGACTGATTAGTGCAGTGTGTTTTTGAATGATTGACTGCTCACGCAGACTGAGCACTACAGTGTATTTTGGGCCTATAGGAGGCAACACTTTGTTTTGACAGTCAAGAAAATGAACGAAATAATTTTTATTTTTATTCTTCTTTATTTTTATTTTCCTTCTTTAGTTCTTATTGTTTTATTAATATGTATTAAATATTATTATACAATTATAATAATTTTTTTAATTTGGCGAGCAAAATATGAGCGAACAAACCAGCAGCAGCTGGATATCTACATACAAAATTCACTGTCAACACCTCTTTTGCTATTGACAACTGTGTCAAGAAAAGAGCTTTTAGAATTGAACGAGAATAGGAAATATTGACAATTGTCAATATATTTACTATTGTAAATATGTTGAACTTTGTCAACTCACTGGAATAGGTCTGTTAAAGTTACTTGAAACGAGTATGGAAACGGACCTTTAATAGGAACCAAGGTGTATTTATGAAGGTGCTCGTAGGTTGACGTCATCGACACCGTATCGCTGTCAAATTTCATTATAGTGGAGCCACATTCATTATTTTTTTTTTTTTTCTATGTATGGGACAAATACTTTGAGAGGTAGTTTTGCAATCGGGAAAGGTGACAAAGCTAAAAAACCTCGCAAGCAAATTTTAGGGTTATTTTTGAGTTGTAAAGTTAAGCAAGCAACTTCCAGCAGCATCCGTCGATTCACTTTCTCCTTCGAAAGTCATCGAAAGTCAAATTATGTATTCTCTTTACTCCAGGTACTATGGCAGATAGCACAGCTTTCGACATATTTTATGTATATTTTTTTCAAAAATCACTAAAAACTAACAAAAAAAAAAAAAAACACCACACTAGACGGCTCTTGTTTACTTGAACGATAAGAACAAGTAACACAATATTGGATTTTTCATTGGACTCAAAATATGGCATCAGTTCATTTCTTTTGATTTTTTTTTTATAGAAGTCATCTAGTTCTTCCATCTTCTTTAATATATCTTGAGTAGAACTTAAAGAAATAATGCCAAGATATATAAAAAAACAACAAAAATAATAAACTGTAAGAGGTTTATAAATCGAACAAATCTAACTAAACCTTTTAAATGATTCTTTATTATTTTTTGTTTATTTGGAATATAAATCTTTTTATAACGAAAACTAACATTTTTTTATTTCTAGCTCAAACTTGGGGCGTTTCTACAAAGCCCTTAAATGTATTTGTTAAAGAAAATAATACATTATTCCATGAACGTCGATACTGGCAAAAGTCATTCAAAATTTTTCAGAAAGAACATTTTTTTTTCTATAAACAAGGGAAAGTTCCCCTTTTTGTTCGCCCAAATCGTTTTTTTTGTTTTTGTTATATCCAACACGACTTTGTAATTGTTCCAAGTACTAGCTTCATTCCACAAGCTCTTTACACCGGTTTTTTTTTTTTTTTGTCAGTAGCTCAAAACTGATCACATCGTTATCCAAATAACAACAAGGTCGGTTGGCTCTAATAAAATAAAAATAAAAAATATTAAAAAATAATTTAATTAGTATAAAACAAAATTTTTGACCTTAACAGAGGTCATTCAAAAACTACGAAAAATTTTGTATTATTTTCCAAATCAACAGCTTTGATCTTCCGGAAATCCCTGAACATAAAACCATTTAGAGCGTTCATCAAGGACATATGTAATAAAAAAAAAAACAAAAATATACGCAATCAGACAGTGTAAACAAGCCGATGTATGAGCGAATGAAATGAGCAAAACCAAAATAAAAAATAAAAATACAAGAATTAATTAATACAAAAATAGCTAGCAAAACAAAACGAACAAAACAACAGAGATAACCACAACAACAATTACTCGCTAGCTATTTTTATAAAATATTCATAACTAAGAGAACCTGACATGTGCTCGCGTTATCCGTGGTCGATGTCGTACAATGTCCCTCGTTAGATGATGCTGAGCATAAAATTTAAAAATTGATTATTTTCATTAGTGATGCGACCAATAAAAATACTATCCTTCCTAACCTTGCCCGCATCCCTCACCATCCTCGTATCCCAAAAGCTTCTTGGTGATAGCTTCTCTTGGTAGCCAGTCAGCATTTCTTGTGTGCGTCTGCGTTAGAGTTGCCAGATTTCAAGTTGTTTACGAATCATAGCATATTTTGTAATAATTTAGTGTCGTTTTTTCAAAAATGTTAACTTTGCCTGTGATGTTAAAACTAGGGAATCTACTAGCGAGTTTAATACCTAAAGGTATTCAAAATTCTGGGATTAAAAATCTGAATCCTAGAATTCTGAGATGGATTCGGCATTCTTAAATATGAAAAAAACGGAAATTTTAATGAAAAAATATGCAAATTGTGTCATGATTCACTTATTAAATGAAAACCCGTGAAAAATAGAGAATTAAAAAACATCAATAATATTTTGTGTTATATTTAAAAAATTTAATAATATTCATAAGTTATTAACTTATTATTTAACTCAAAACTTCAGTAGAACAAAATAGCAAACATATACTTAGGGTATCTACTTTTTATTTGGGACTTTTTTTAATTATTTTTAATATTAACATCTACTCTACGTTTAAAAACTAGGCTGTTCAAGTAATATAAATGGAGGTTTCATTTTTGCAATATTTTTAATATTTTGCCATCTATTGTGGAGCGATGTTATGTAGTTTTCAATTTTTTAACGTTTATGTACATTAGGGCGTATCGAAAAATTTAGATTGTATTCTAAGAGGTCTCAAAAGTTGCATGGGGCTGTCAAGATGACCCAAAAAACATTTTAAGGAAAAAAAAAAGAATGTCTTCCTGACCCGCAAGGACAAAGTTGTTTTTTGAGAAAAACACTAAAAAATAACGATCTTAAAATGCTTTGACTTTTATAAAAAAAACTACGTATGTCTTAAAGCAAAAGTAAGTAAAGGCTTAAACTAATAATATATTGGTAAACACGATGCCACTCACGATTCTTATCCACAGTGTCCTGTGCAAAGGATATTCGAAGCAAAAGTTGTAATCGAGATAGCTCAGAACTTTTGATTGTTATCCAATAGTCTAAATTTTGCTGGTATTGATTATACTGTTAACGTATTTGTTAAAGTTGCCGCATTAATAACTAGCATAATTTTTGCATATGCATTTTCTTATTTTGAGAAATGTATACTTGAATGCAATTTTTTAACTTTTTCAGAAAAATAAATATAAGATTTTCTATCTCGGGTATCAAAAATGGTACCGGCGTTAATTTTCTCAATTTGGATTCTTCAAATATTTCTGAACAACACCCTGTTTAAAAGTTTTTATTTAAAATACCAGCTTAATGCCACGATTTAACAATTTCATCAAAAAAGAACAAAGTAGAAAATAAAATTGTGGCCTTACGCTGGTATTTTAAATAAAAACTTTTAGACAGGGTGTTGTTCAGGAATATTTGAAGAATCCATATTGAGCAAAGTTTCTTCGGTACCATTTCTGGTACCCGAGATATAAAATCTTATATTTATTTTTTTGAAAAAGTTAAAAAATTGCATTCAAGTAAGTATACATTTCTCAAAAATAGGAAAATGCGTATGCAAAAATTATGCTAATTATTAATGCGGCAACTTTAAGGAATACATTAACAGTATAATTTTTTTTCTATTTAAAATTTTTGGATAAGGGTTAAAGGTATTGTAAGATTATTATATGATGGTATGGTGTGATGAATATAGTATGATTAGTTGATGGTACGGTATTATGGTATGGTACGATGATATGATGTATAGATATATGATATGTTGGTAGATATGGTTTGGTGGTAGAATATGATGGTATGGTATGATAGTATTGTCTGATGGTATAGTACGGTGATAAGATGAGCATGGAATGATAGCATGGTAAAGTCTTATGATACATTATGATGGTATAAAATGATAAGATGGTATGATGGTATAATATAATAACATTCAACTTTTCGAAATTATATTAAAACAGATTTAATCTAATCTTGCAATTATATGAAATGGGACTTTTTTAATAAGACTATATTCAAGAGTAAATCAATTAAACACTAAAAAATCTCTATTTTTCGGATCAAGTTTCACTTCTACCGTCCGTGGCGGCCAAGCACATATTTTTTTTAGCTAACAGGTGGTCGTTTTTATTTTATCCTTTAACTTTTTGCGATAAATACGCTTTCTCTCCGCTTCTTTTCTACAAAATTCGTCATCAAGTTTTTTTTAATTATTTCGCTAATTTTTGGATATTTCCGCACATTTTTTTAATATTTGGCTTGCCATCTACAAAAGAAATATACAAAAGTTATTTCCACGTAAATTCTATTTGAAAATATCGCCTACCGTTCGGACGTCACTAAGTGTGCCCAGTTGATATGAGCTGAAAATTATTTATATTTTAAATCAGCACTTATATTCTAGAAAATGTGCGAAGACTTGCTTTATTTCAGGTTTGAATTTTTGTTATTAATTTGATTAAACAATTTTATCTCAATAAAACCCTTTTTATGTGTCGGGTGTCAGAACAGAGTTAATCATATATATTTTGCAAAATACACCGTTATGCACAAATTTTGTCACACCTATTATGTTTGCGAAGAAATAAATGCAAAGGCAAATAAAAAAACTTTTATACGTAAAGCTTTTATATCAATAGCTTTCTTAGATCAGTAAACTACCGGAAAAAATTACAAAAAACTTAACTCGAATATTGTCTTTGAATTACTTATTTTTTTATTACATAAAAACTCAAGAAAAAAAAAATTTATTGGGAACTTAAATGTAGATATATTAAGCTTTTAATAAACAATAATGCTCTTGAAAAAGGAGCATCTTCAGTTTCTCACACTTGGTGGACTATTTTCGGGATTTGCCCATATAAGCTTAATAACTGAAAACATATAAATAATAAATTAAGAACTTTACTATTTTAAGATTACCTTTTTCAATTGTCCTGTACAATTTTTCGTACAAAACCGTTTTTTTTTTTTTTGTCGTTCAAATATTCCCTTTGTCTCGCAATTAAGCTGGCAACTCTAGTCAGTCTGTTGCCCGACTATATTTCACTCAACTACTGACCACTGTTGTGCAGGTCTTGATGGCAGTATCCACCATGGTTCATTCGTGTGGCAAATGAATAAATTTATAGTCTTAACTGGTTATACACTCGAAGTGTCTTTAGCTTAAATCGATATTTTATCGATATGTAAATACATACATTCATTATGTGAATTTAATGCATTTATTTATTTTTTTTTTTTTTTTTCTTTGCACTCTTAGCCCCTGCCACGCTTATCAAGACACACACTCATTTACATACAACTTAGCAGCATTTGGTGCTCTGCATCACGTGATTCTTTCTCGGATTTAATACATTTTTGCTTATTGCGCTTTTAATGTGATAGCGTTTTTTTTTTTGTTTTTTTTTTTTTGTTTTTTTATTTATAATTTGAATACGTTTTTGTGTGCTCTCAATAACTGTGAAGATTATCTATCATTGAGAAACTATAATTTACCCAGTAGGAATTTATGTGTGCAGTAAATCATAATATCTCTGGATACGAAATCATTAACGAAACAAAAGCAGAGCTTGATTTAATGACAGTGAAGTTAAGTAAATACTTAGAATTCGTTCTTTACATTACAAAGGTTAATTACATAAATAAGTAATAAGCCCGGTGGGATAATTAACTAATTAGCTGTCGTATATAAAAATTAGCTCCCGCTACTACAGTCTTTTGCGTGAGCAAGTTTTATGAGAAGTGCCGGTTGCTGTCAACTTCTACTAATTAATAGCGCCTCTGTTGCAATAGTGCCTAGTGCTCTTGCTTTTTGAAAATGCACTCTAACATCGTTTTCATAAATGCCTAGGCATTATGTTTGAGTTTTCGGAGTTATATAGGTGTCACTTTTTGTTATTTTTGTTCTAGTCCCCTTAATAATTCTGTGTCCACAAGCAATAATCGCTTAAGTCACAACTGAGTTATTTATATTGCTGTATTCCTTGAATATATTTTCACATACGAGGGGTACTATTTATATTTCAGGAACTGGAAACACTAATGTCAATAGCTAAAATCTGGCATCACCATAATAAAGTTTGACACTTGCTGGCATAAATGTACTCACAACGTTTTGATGTGCAAGTGCTATATGTTTTGTTTACAGTGAGTTAAAAAAATCAATTTATTTAAAAAATGGAAATTTCAAGAGAAGGTTTTCGTTGGATTATTTTCACAACTTTCGACGTGGACTATCTCAATAAGAATTTGTTGATGAACTCACTTCTTTGTATGACGATAAATCACCATCAAAAACTACAGTATATCGCTGGTATAGTGAATTGAATCGTGGTCGTACTTCGGTCACCGACGAATTCCGTGAAGGTCGTCCAAAATCGGTTGTGGTGCCATAAAATATCGATGCAGTACGTGAACTAATAATGCAAGATCGTCATGTGACATATCGTGAGATAGAGGCATCCTTGCACATTAGTTCCATTTCAATACATTTGATTTTGCATGAACACTTATCTGTTAAAAAAAATTTACTCTCGTTGGATACTCCATAATTTATCAATCGCTCAGAAAAAGTCTAGCGTCGATTGGTGTAAGGAAATGATTAAAAAATTCAATCGTTGTGATTCAAAAGACGTGTATAAGATCGTGACAGGTGATGAATCATGGATATATGCGTATGAGCCGGAAACAAAACAGCAATCGACCGTGTGGGTATTCCAAGACAAGGCAAGTCCAACAAAAGTTGTTCGCGCACGAAGCACTGCGAAGCAAATAGTCTCCTGCTTCTTCCACCGAATGGGTCATGTGGCCACTGTTCCGCTTGGGCAACGTATGACGGTCAATTCTGAATGGTACACGGGCATTTGTTTGCCGGAAGTCTTCGGAGAAATTCGCAAAACCAACCACCAAAGACAAATCATTATCCATCATGACAATTCGAGCTCTCACACATCTCGTCAAACATGTGCATTTTTTAGCAGTCAAAACTTCGAATTGATGACTCATCCTTCATATAGTCCTGATTTGGCTCCCAATGACTTCTTCTTGTTCCCGCATATCAAAGGTCAAGTGCGTGGTCAATGATTTCAACCGCAGAAGCAGTTGAAGCGTTCAAAAACCATGTTTTGGAGGTGTCTCAAGAGGAATGGAAAACTGTTATGACAAATGCTTTGAACGAATGATGATTTATCATCAAGGGCCATTTTCATTTAAAAATTTTTATATTTATTTGCTGTTCCCGAAATATCTGTACACAAAATCTGTAGCTTCTAGCCTGAAGTTTTCATAGGACCTATATGCCGATTAAAAACTTTGAAGTAATATTTCTCAAAACATTGATATCTGACTTAGGCTTTTATTGTTTATTGACACAGATTTCATATGTATGGCAATAGGCTTGGATATAAGTGTAACCACTTCAAAATATCTAGGCTTAAATATAAGAAAAAAGGGCCATAATATTGAATTCGAGTTTTCGGAATAATATGGGAGGTGGCACTTCCCTTAGTCCAAACCCACTCATATGCATAGATAAATTACAATTCGGACAAAATTTGGCTGAGCTTCTTACCTAAAACCATAAATTACTATTCAGAAGGTTTTTAATGCATTGAGTTCGAATCTGAAGTGAGAATATCTGTGGTGGTTCTAGATTTTGAAGTAATCTAGCCTAAAAGTTATGTTACATCATAAACTAATTCGTGAGGTTATGTTGTAATAAACTTTGTTCTTAAAACCTTTGAACATATTTTAATCCGTCTAGATAGGCTTTTTATCATTCAAATAATGATAAAAATAATTTGATCACAATCAATCAAATTATTTAGTTTCTACTTTTTTTTTGGTATGCGTATATACGAAGTGTGTTCAAGAAGTAACGGGAATTTTAAAATTTCGCGGCCTGTATTGGTCCGATTGGCACCATATTTTTTTTTTTTTTTTTTTTTTACAAGCACTTTTACAAAATATCAATATATTTTCAGCTATAATGGTTGTTTACTTTTTTGTCAGGTGTTTATGGCTGTCATGTTGAAGAAAAAACAAGTGTTTTTGTACTGTTGGTGATTTTTTATTTTTTACAAATAATGGATCAGAAAATTTGCGTTAAATAATGTGCCTCAATCTTAGAAATGTCAAATGGAATTGCTTTCGATGAACCTGCTATGAGTAAAATATAAGTTTACGAGTGGTATAAGCGTGTTCAAGTTAGCCGTGATATTAAAGATAAGGAAGCACAAGAACAGCGGATAAAAACGTGAAAAAAGTGAAAAAATTCATTATAAATGATCGTCGAATCATAATTCAAGAAGTTGCTGATGAAGTTGGAATTTCAATTGGATATCAATTGGGTTTGTTGTTGGCTTGTTAAAAGTTTGTTCCAAAAGTGTTAAATTTCATCCAAAAACATCATAATTGTGCTTCAACCTTAATATTTGGCAGACATGGACCCATGTGACTTTTCCAAAAATAAAAAGAACCTGAGAGAACTCAAATTTATCCTAAACAGCGAGTTCCATAAGTGTTTTGGGGATTAGAAGAAGCGCTGGCATAAGTGTATAATATCTAATAGGGACTACATTGAAGTGAATACAGTTAATGTACATGAATATAGAAAATTCTTTCTAAATAATGAACATTCCCGTAATTTTGTCTTTTTTTAACACCTCGGATTTCCGCTAACGATTACGATATTGATTTCTCTTGAGGTAAAGATAATTTATCTCCATGAATCAAAATTTTTTTGAAGGTAAAAATTATTATTTTGAATCCCAGTTATAAGCTCCGTTCACGTTTTTAAAAAGAAAAATAAATAAATAAATAAATAACTGTCCATTTCAGCCCTTGAAAGGACTTTGACCTAGCTTCTTATGATCAATTGTGTTGTGCGTGTTATTAAGTTTGTACACAATTGACCGAGAACCGGACCTACATGCTTAACGCCGATTCCGAACGGCGATGAACGGAATGTTCTTGTTCTCAAGAAGCTTTACATGGCATTTTGATTACTCTCTGAGGTTTGCCATTGTCTGCAGAGAGGTGGCGGCCGTACAGAAAAATTATTTTTAATTCAAATAATTTTCTGTCGCTGCTGCGGTTCGAACCTGGGTCTCCAAAGTTCGTTGACATAGCGGCCACGCACTTTTACCAATTACGCCACGGACGCAACAAACTTGACGTTTTAAAAAGAAACTTGACTATATAGTTAGGTTGTAAAAGTAAGTTGTCAATCATCTATTATCCGAAATGCCCAAAGTTCTGATCAGCTATTCTGCCAAGTTGTATTTCATCTCTTTAACAAGCCTTAAGCATTGCATGTACTCTCTAGAATCCTCAAAATTTTGGAATTTTTCCTGCGAAATGTGTATTTTCAAAACTCAAAAATGCTTGGCATTTTTTATCGGTGACACGAGGTAATACTTTATATTGTATATGATCAATTTGTGCAGATTGGTCTATTATTCTGTTGCAGGATAAAATTGAGCCCTCTTAGGCGTCTACCTTCTAGTTTTGCAGTCTCCTTTTCAAAGCATACTGCGGCTGTAATTCTCCCTTCTGTATAACAACACAGTGTGTCGGCTAAAAAAGCACGAACAAACTTTATAGTAATTGTTAAAGAGGGACCAGACGTACTTGGTCTGACCTCTCAATATCATCATAATTTTTTTTTTTTTTAATTAGTTTTTAAAGTTGAAGTGTTCGAACTTTGCTGAGTCGACATTCATTGAATTTTTACAGCTATTTATCTTGTTGGAAATGAAAAAAATCTACTTTTTCCAAGTAGAATTTCACGCAAAATAAGGCTGTATAAAAAGAAATCCGATAAAATACAAAATTAAGCGTTTAGCAAAACAAACTCATTTATTTTTCTTTAATTTCACAAAAAAATTTCTGTTTCTGTGAATTTTAATGATATAATGCTGCATGAATGAGATAATTTTTTCACAAAAATTCATTGCTCGTAAAAATACCTTTTCATTTAATCCAAAACCATCAACATCGGTTGAGAATTCTCTAAATGGCGGCAATTTTAACGCTCCCTTTTCTTTTTTATCATCAAACATTAATTCCCATGTATATGTTTGATATCATACTAAATGCTCCCATTTCGGTAAATCTCAACCGATTTTGGTCATCTTTAGTTTATTAGAAAGAAAATATGATAAGCAACATAGATCTAGAACATAGCAATATCGATCTTTGGAAAATGTAAAAGCTACTATGGAATGATTTAACAGTTTTTTTTATTTTTAAAAAGTATTTTTTTATGAATGAATGTGAACGTGTGCTAGACCGTATGGAAGAAAAGTACGCCCCAAACCATCTAATAGTTTTGAAAGAAATTTTTGAAAGAAATTTTATTTTTTACCGAACTTAGGGGTCGCGCATTTCTTTATATCTTCGGCATTTACAGTCCGATCTTAAAGAATAATATATCATTGTTTTATTTGGAGAAGTCCAACTTTTTTACTATAAAGCACCACGTTCTAGTACTTACCCACGAGAAAATATATGGTGTGTAGACCTACCCCACTTTTTTATATGTGAAAAGTAGCTTAATAACATAATTAAAGTGGGTTTTTAGCAAAAGTTTTCCCACTTTAAAAATTCTATGTTTTATTCAAATTATTAAATAAATGCAAATTAAAATATACCATATGGTGAGGCCTTCGAGGTTTTGGGCAACGGCTCAAAAACATTTTTTTTTTATTTACTCTAATATTTGTAATTCATGTTGTAGAAATTGATATATGTTAAGTAGTTTTCGCGCTTACACCGGACAACCAACAAACTTACATATCAACAAGCTTATACGGGCATTTATAAGTTTAACTATAGATTATTGTTGTCATAAGAGATTTAATCCGTAGCCTCAAGTAGGGACACAAGACACAAGCCGAAACAATGGATTATAGAGATTAAAGTTGTTTAAATAGCCGATAAATAAACATACAAACATCTGAATAAACATTTTTAAAAGTTGATTTTTAAAATGAATTAAAACAAACACGCTTAAAGAGGTAAATTATATGATACGGAATAAATTCATAAAGCTTAGAAAAAAAATTTTTAAGAGAAAACAAATTGTACACATATATAATTAGTTGAAGTATTTATATTGTTAATAGAATAAAATACTTTAAGCACTAACCTTTGCAAACAATTTTTATATTGTTCACTGCTGTACTCAGAAGGGAAGATTATCAAAACGCTAAACCAAACATGGCGACGAAATGATTATTTGCTAGATAATGCCAAGAACAAATATTACGTAACTTGACGATGTAGACTTGAAAGACAATAGGCGTGATGCCAGCAAACGTCTGCAGTCGAGAATGTCTGTAAATGTAAATGTTCGATAGTTTATGCAACAAGATCAACCAGCATATTGTGTGAATGTGGTCATATGAAAAACTGTCTTTGAAAAAATGTGCCAACTAGAAAAACGTTGAACGAACTAAAGATTTTAGAAAAACCATATAAATAAATAAAGACGCTCTAATGTAGTAGACCCAAATAGTTTAACAAATCTGTATTTTTAACCGACTTCAAAAAGGAGGAGGCTCTCAAGTTCGTTGGTTTGTCCGTTTTTTTTTTTTTTTTTTTTTTTTTAATGTCGATGTATGTACATCGATAACTTCTAAAGCGCTTGCCCGGTTTCCGTAATTTTTTGTGAACAGATAGATATCATGAACGCGGAGGTCCTTTTTTAAAAAAGTGGGCGATATTCGACAAAGGGGCGTGTCAATATTAGAAAAACACTGTATTTCAGTTAATATTGACACTAGTGTACTGAAATTTACAGTTAAAATACTGGAATAGGCAGCACTTTTCCAAATTACGGTCAATAAAGTGGGCGGTTTTTGACAAAGGGGTGTGGTCATATTAGAAAAACACTGTATCTCGAATAGTATTGACACTAAGGTACTGAAATTCAGTTTTCAGGGTAGTATTCAGGGGTAGACACAATTTTTAAAAATTACTGTACAGAAAGTGGGCGTTATTCGACAGAGGGGTGTGGCAATATTAGAAACACACTATCAGCCCGATTCTGCATACTTGATAAATTCACCTTATTGAATATTTATGAAGAATTGACTATTAATAAAGATTTGGTATTCTGTGATAGAAAAAAAAGCTCTTTAATTGATAAATTTATCAATATCTCATTTGCTATTGATAAATTTATCAAGAGAGTTGTGGTTGCTCGTAGCAGGCAATATCAAGGTTAATATTAACACAATAATATTAATAATAATAATTATTTTCTACAAATTAATACATTTTTGTGGAACATAAGGAGAATGAAAGCAGAAATCGTTTTAATTATTGCTGCTGTTGTTGTTCGTATATCGAGTGTTGCTGCTTTTCACACTCCGCTCTTTGCTTTTCATGCACATCAAGCTGCTTCTCACGCTCTGCTCTCTGTGTTATGCTTTTAATGAGAACAATTAGCTGTTAACAGGAATTCACCTCCTCTGGTGAAGTACAAAAACTTTGTATTTATCAAGGTTGCTGTAGAATACTAAAAAAGCTTTCGCTTGATAAAATTCTTTACAAATTTTATTGATAAATTACTTATTAAGAAAACGCAGAATAGGGCAGTATATATCGAATATTATTGACACTACAGTGCTGAAATTTAGCACATGGGTAGGCATAGTTATTACAAACTACAGCCAATAAAGTGGGCGTTATTTGACAAAGGGGTGTGGTCATATTAGAAAAACACTGTATCTCAAATAATATTGACACTAGGGTACTGAAATTAGGTACATGGTTATGCACAGTTACTAAAAATTACTGTAAAAAAAGTGGGCGCTATTCAACAAAAAGGAGTGGCAATATTATTAAAACACTATATCTCAGTCGATATTGACAATAGGGTGCTGAAATTTAGTACATGGGTAGGCATAGTTATTACAAATTACAGCCAAAAAGTGGGCGTTATTCAACAAAGGGGTGTGGTAATATTATGAAAATATTATATCTCAGTTAATATTGACACTAGGGTACTAATATTGGGTATTCAGGTAGGTGGCAAGGTTGAATCATTACAAAAGTGGGCGGTATTGTACATAGGGTGTGGCACTTTAAGGAAATTATTAATATTGATACTTGAGAACTGAAATTAGGCACAGGACTAGGTAGAATCATTATTAAGTACTGTTAATAAAATGGGCGGGATTATATAAAGGGCGTGGCACTTTAATAAAAATTGTAAAGAGACAGAAATGGAAAATACCCAACAAACTTTTAGGAGTTAATCAAACAAATTTTTTAAGAACAAAGTGTCATGTTTGAATTTTTACTCAAGAATAAGTATTCTTAAAAAATTTAAGAAAATTTAAGAAAAACATAAACTTTTTCATATTCTCTAAAAAGGAAGAAATAAAAACTTTTTAACAAAAAAAAAAAAACCGACGTCAATATCACTACAAAGTAAAAAAATAATTTTAAATAACTTTTCCCATTAATTTCTTGGTCAAATTTTAAAAGTTATTTATATGTATTATAATATTGGAAATCTTATCATTTTCATTTTTTCTATTTTGTTTTATTATCATCAATATATTAATTGCTTTATGAACATAAAAGCTTTGGAGTCGGCGCTAATCTTTGACACACAATCATGATCTTTTACCATCTCTGCACTATTTTAAACTTTTTTATTTGATGCCATGCTGCCTTGGTGACACTGTAGTCATTTTAAAAGCTTTGTACACATAGACATTCTCACTATACTGGTTTGGGTGAGCTTGTATAGCTCGTATTGAATATGAATTAGTGTGTAATAGCTGCAAAAATAATGCTTGGAACACATTCAGCGTACTCAACAATTACCAACTAAAAGAAAAAAATCGCTAAAAAGCTTTTATATTCATAAAGTTAGTAATATTTTTATGATAATAAAACAAATTAGAAAAAACGAAAATAAAAAGATTTCGACTTAGTAAGATAAGCGCCGCCTTCAAAGCTTTTATGTACATAAAGCAGTTAATATATTGATGATAATAAAACAAAATAGAAAAAATGAAAATGATAAGATCTCCAATGTTATAGTTCATATAAATAACTTTTAAAATTTGACCAAGAAATTAATAGGAAAAGTTATTTAAAATTATTTTTTACTTTGTAGCGATTTTGACGTCGGTTTTTTTTTTTTTTTGTTAAAAAGTTTTTGTATTTTATTTTTCAATGTTTTTCTATATGAATATGGTATATTCTGTGGTACTGTTCTCATCCGTATTAAGAATAATCTAATTAACCCATTTTTCGCCACTCACAGTTTTCACTGCTTTTTTGATACAAGTAAGTTTTAATGGTTATTATGTTGTGGTTATCAACTTCTGATGGAATATTATAAAAGTTTCTTTCGCGTTATTATTTGTTTCAACAATAAACACGAAAATTTAACCAGAAAATATCAATAATTTTATATACTTCATAATTTTTCTGATCTTTTTTATCTCTTCGAATAAAAGAGAGGTTTCACAATTCAGACAGTTGAAAATAATTTTTGAAGTATTTGAAAGTAGATGGAATTTCGAGAATTTTTGTGATCATGAGGATGCACTTCTTGCATTTATGATCGGTATGGTATGCACAGCAAGTCGTATCGAAAAAAAAGTTTTCAATGTTACCGCCTGATATCAACTGTTACGTCGAAAAAATTACGGGAGTGCAAAAAAAAAGTACCAAATTTTGTGACTAGGGGGGTTTTTCAGAAAATGATATTGAGTATTAGGTGAAGATGACGCTGCAGTTCATAAATTTTTAATTACAAACATAGTCTCTTTTATGACCTTTTCAACGATATATAAAACTGTAAAATCGGACTACCGAGTTATAGACAAAAAAAAACGATTCCGCTGTTTTTGCCACGCCCACAAAAAAAAAATGTTTGCACTCTTGTTAGTTTCTCAATATAACAGTTGATATAAGGTGGTAACATTTACATTTTATTTTTTTTTAATGCATAGTCTTGAAATTTTCTCAATTTTTTGTCATAAAAAATGTATCCACATAAAAAAAAGTAGTAATAATAAATATTAAATATATAAACATAGAAAGTTATGAACTACTTTTAACGCCTTAATTATAAAAATATTAAAAAACATTTATCATAAAGTTTAATAATGATTAATCCCTCTTTTAGAAGGGCTGCATAAATGATACCAGTTTAAAAATGGTTGAAATCTTATATAAGCCCTTGATAAAGCAATTGTAAAATTTTTCGTTTTCATCAGAGCACAAATATTCTTGAAAATATTTAAATGATATTCCGAAAACTTCTCATAAAGACTTTGAAACAAACTAGTATTGAAACTCTTCCTACTTTAAACCGAAAGTGTTCCTATTTCAACTACAAAATAGCTTCAACATGTTTCTGAATTACAAAATTTAAAAAAAAGAAAAGATTTGAATATTAAGAAGCTTTTAAAATACTAAACGGTTTCAAGATATTTCAAAATAATTTTTATCAATACGACTGTATACAGAAAAATGATTTTTTTTAAATATAATTTCTTGATTTCGGTTCGAATTATTACTGCTAGCTTTGTATTAAATAATTAAAATTTTTATTTAATAAAAAATTTAAAGAAAACAAATTTTTTCCTACTGGGGTATGCCGACAACAGCATTATTCATAGATTTTTGTCTAATGGTTTCAAAAGAGCTTTATAAAGCATATCAATATAAACAAAATAATTCATAAAATTTAATTACTTATTAAAGCTTGTTGGTAATGCACTTTAAGACTTTTATGATTGCCCCAGGCCCTGGTACCGAATTGTGGAATCTACTAAAAACAAAGTCTGATATTTTCTTCATAATTGACAATTGATTCTAATTGACAATTGCCTGTGATTGTAATTGACTATTGAAGGGTCTTTCCATTTGTGACATTGCATTTTTATTTAAATTTTCATTCCCAAAAAATAAATAAAAATAAAAAAAGAAATGTGTTGAATCCAACTTTTCTTAAACTTCAAATTTATTTATTATTTCTGTTTTTATTTAAAAAATTTTATATAAGGCATTATATATGAATGCTCTATTCATTAAACCTAATTAAGTTTTGGCCTGCAGGCCTTTTATTTAATTTTATTTTTTTCGAACTTCTCAGCCGATTCCAATAATACGAACTCATTTCGAACTAACTCAAAAAACAATATTCCGTAGATTAAAAATTACTTTCTCAAAAACAAAGTACTGTGTCTTCAAAGAGTATTTTCTCATTTAAGACATTGAAATTTTTTTTATAAGAATTATAGAAAATAATTCATTCCGCATCAAGAACCATTATAAAAAATCATCTAAATTCTAAAACCATTGTTTTATACCTTTTACCAGAGAACGAAAATAATTTTTAAGGAATGGTATCTGAATAGCTTAAATTTGCAAGATTTGTGCAGGCTGCAGAGAAACAAACAGGGCCAGAATTCAAAAGAATCCAGAGCTTATCTCGAATATATAACAGCTTCCTACTTAATTTCCTAAAAAAGAAAAGTGCGGAGCTCACTTCACACCACAAAAAGTACCACCTGATAAAATCATGACATTTGAACAGATTTCTTTTTTTTAATGCGGCACATGATAGCTCACAACGCGCAGACCGCAGCACATAGTTACTTTAATTATAAATCAAACATGGCGGTGCTATTTTTTTGCACATAGTTAATTTTACTCTCTTTGATACATTAAAGCATTTCAGTGAAAGCATGCGTAAAGACAAAATTTAATTATCTGTCAGCAACAATCAAAGCCCAACCCAGAACTTAAAACATATACTATTTTTGGATAAACAATCGCGTATCACACAACTAAACTTCACCAAAGACGTCAAACAACAATTGCAGCAAAATTTAGTTCGATAAATTCCTCAGATGTCAACATCTAGACTGATTGATTGATTCGAAGTTATCGCAATAGTCATGAATGACCTTATTGTGCGCTATTCATAGAAGTCAACAAGTGGTCTGTGTGTTTGCGTGGGCGTAAATGTGTATTTGTGCGCATTAATGGCCAACAATAAAGGTGACAAATGTGCGAAAGTGGCCGACATGTCATTACATAAAACAAAAACAACAACAACAACTACTATTAAAAGCAATAAAAATAGAAATTGAAAACGATTCAGATGCAAAGCCAGAGAACAAGTTCTTGTCACGCAAACGTCTGGACTCATTGACAGCGTATAGAATATGCAACAAAAGAAAATATAACAGTCGGCCGGCCATTTAAGCCTCCCTGCAATTCAAAGTCCACCGAGAGATGGTCATTTACGAACATACAAAGTTAACTGGACTTAAGGGAATAATTTTGCTGTCTATTTAAAGCGAAGCATATTTATTTATGACTGGTGGTAACATACATATATATGTATGTGTATGTTCCTACGAGTTTTTATGGATGTTGTGTTTCGCGGACAGTTTAGACCAAAGCAAATGAGGCATATAACATACCCAGTAAAAATTTCAAATGGATTGCTGCCGATGTGATAAATCTAAATAATTGTTTTTTGAATATAAACAGCTGTCACATTCTGAGGCCAACATTTCTTTGGTTTAAAAAATTAGATCAACTTCGGTTCAAAACATATTTAAAACATAAGGACAGCAGGATTCGCATAATTTCATAATTATTGTAAAAATTAAAACAAAAAATATTTTAAATTGATAAATAATGAACCAAATGTTATGTACCTACAGCAATTTTATCGTTGGTAAAAATTAAGTAAAAATAACAAACAAAATTTAACAAAACTGCACATTAGTATTTATTCATTTACATATATAAGCATTATTATTGCAATTAACTAGGAGCAAAAAACCAAAACATGTATAAAATTATTTAAAAAAAGTAAATTAATGTTCAATTAATTGCTAAATTTTATGTTAAATGTAACACAACATTGATAAAAAAAATACGCATCAACTCAACAATTGTTGAAGTACGTTACGCTTTGGTAAGTAAACCAGTGTTTGTTGTGGTTGTTGGTGTGTGTGTGTGTCTCTTTTTTTGTGACTTAATTGTTCAGTAAACAGAATAGAAAAAAAAAATATAAATAAAACATCGCGGTTGCAAGAAGCATTTAACATGTGCAAATAAAAACTCAAGTGTCAGTCAGTGTGTGTGCGTGTGTGATGATATGTTTGAGTGTGCGTGCGGCTTAGCAACTGTCAATACACGTGCGCTAGTACTTAAATTGAGTGAAATTGATAAATTTTCCAAAATTACCTTTAAGAGCTTAAAGATAACCATTTTCTAAACAAAATTAAGAAAAAATTTAACAGGCGTTTTAACAGTCTTATAACTTTAGAAAATATAATAAATATAATTATACAGTTACTCAAACAATTCCAAGATCACGTGTTGGATCTTTACATATGCAAATGTTTACAACAACAAAACTACTTATCCGAACTTGTTCGTCAATCCCTTGGATTTTTTTTTCTTTTTTGTATTTTCTATTGTAGTGTTTTATTACTCTCAAATAAGTGCAAAAAGTACATGTGGACAATTGTTTATGTTTATTGAAAACATAACAGATTTCTTAAATAACACTGAACAACAAAATCAATTTTTTGCCAAAATACGCGGTTCCGACAACGGATTCTGGTAGAGGGGACAAAAAAAATAAACGTGTATCGGCGCACAGAGGGGTGAAATCGCAAAAAATGGAGATTAATTAAACTATTTATCCGATTTTAAAAATTCTTTCACTATTCGAATGCTACGTAATCACTGAGTGACATAGGCTACACATCTTTTGGAAAAGTGGGCGGTGCCACTCCCCACTATTAAAAATAGCCCTAGCGGCCATAGTAATAAACCGATTGTCATTAAACTTTCCCAATGTTGTACTGTTGACCTGCTAATAGTCTTTGGCTATACTTGGTTATGATTGGATAAAGGTGCGTGGCACCGCCCATATAAGCTGACACTTAGAACGGATATATCTCATGAACTATCAGAGGTATGAAGATGAGATTTGGTATATATGTTGATCGTACAGTATGAATTACATCCAAGGTGTAATAAGGCGGTGCCACGCCCCCTTTTGAAAAATGCTCTGGCTCAGTCGGATTTTTTTTTTTTTTTGAAAAAAAAGTAATACAATTTTTACATAGTAATCAATTTATTTTTAATACAATTACGTAAACGAAAAGGGGATTATTGTATCATATATGTAACTAAATTCGGAACTCAAAGCAGATATTAAAATTGTTCGATCTACAAAATAGGAAAAAGTTTATACATAAGTATTTATATATATGTATATATTTATTATAAGACATGTGTTTCTGACCTGCTTTTTTAAGAAATATGCCCAAAGTCATCAAACTCCAATGCATCGCCCTCGATATAATCATCGTCATCATCTGTCATGATTTGTGCCTTCTGGTGCCACGTTCGTCAAAACTGAAGGCGAAACTAGTAGATCTACTACTGATTTTGGAAGTTGGTGGAATTTCTGTTTTGGCAATTTTGTTTTACCAGATAGGATTGGATCTGAACTAAGTAGGAACCTATTTAATATGTCTCGATTGCAATCTTCCCTACTACATTTGCGAGAAAAATGTTCCCTGTAGTTTTGAAAATCTTTATTTCGGGCTTCCGAAATCGCTTCTTAAATTCAGAAATGAAAGTGCTAAATTTCACTTCAAAATCTTTCATATCAATAGGGCTCGTACGCTTTATTATTTCTTCTCTCAATATATTAATTTTTTCATTAAGTTGCGAAGGGTCCGCATTTCGAATAATATCGTAAAGGCTCCGACGAGAGAAAAATTTTGTTTTGCTGCTTATTCCTAAAAAGTTTAGACAGGAGTTTGCAAAAGATCAGAAGCTTAAAGTATTTGTATAGCACCAGTTACCCAATTACAAGCTTTAATATCACTTTCAATACGTTTGACGTTTTCACATTTCAATACACAACACACAACACATAACGCACAATAACAAATACTCTTATCATTGTAACACACAGTTGCTAACGATATACAAAAACAACAATTATAACAAAGAAAACGAAGACAAAGCAAACAAAAGACAAGAACTGGTGTTCTTTCCTTGAGTGACTATTTTCACAGTTAATATAATAAATAAAATTCGCGCAAAAACGCGCAACATTTTATTACTGAATATGAAAGCCTACACAGAAAATAAAAGAATTGATTTATTACCTAAACTAGTTTAGCTAATGTGAAAGTTTCTATTTCACCTAATCTTTTCAACAACTTTTCTACTTACACAGTTAATTTAACAATCATGCATTAGGTAATTCACCTAATTCAAATTAGTTAATTCAACTAAAATTTTGCTCTAATTCTTCTAGTTATTTTACCTAATGCAAGTTGTCGATTTGTTCGTACACTAGGGAAATAACGCATATTAGCATTATCCACGCCTCAGTATAAATTTTATATAAATATTTACGTGGATAAATCAATTGCTTTCCTTACAACTTGTTTTTTTCCCGTATTTGAATTTTTTATTTCTGTGCAGCCCAAGGAGAGCACAGCGCTCTCCTATAAAAAACATAAATAAAAACAAAGTGAGAAAATTTTACAAAAAGTAAAGCCTCATTGCGAGATTTGAACTCGGGCCGCTTGCGTTCAAGTCAAACGCTTTACCGCTGTGCTGTTACGTCGTTTGATAATTTGTGAACAAAATGTATATAAAAATATGAGGTCCACAACTCTTAAATTATGGGCATCTACAGCAATTTGATTAATTGGTATGTAGCGTAAATTCCTGTATTGGAAATTTAGCTCAATAGATAAGGCGTTGGTTGTTGAAATCTTGAGATCAGAGGTTCGAATCTCAGCGGTGGCAAAGAAATTTTTCAGTAATTTATACAATGTATATATCTCTCTCATTCTATCTAATATAAAACAAATCTTTCTTCTCTATCATGTGACGAAATGAAGTAAAGTCACCTAAGGAAAGTTTCACTTCAAAATAGAAATTACAAACCAAAAAACAAATTTTTTGCATATTTTTTGCACGGCATTCCCACTCTTAAGTGGGAATTCTATCTAAATAATTAGATGATTTTTCTACACTTAGTAGGTGGCTTGTCTAATCTGAAGTGGTCATAGTTTAAAAAAAATTAGCTAATTCTTCTAATAAATTATGTGTCTTATCTATTTTATGGTTGAAGGTACACCTAAATATTTAGGTTTTTTTAGCTACTCTCGCAGTTAAACTACCCAATATAATTGTATATAATTAACATTTAGAAATTGGTAGCGCACCTAATCAAATTCGTTGACTGAAAATCACCGGATTACTTTAGCTGAATTGACTACATTTTTAGGTAAAAGTTCTACTCTTTTTTTTCTGTGTAGGAACTGTAGTTTCTTAAAAAAATAATATACTAACGCCAACTAACACCATTCATATTTAAATATCCACGAATATTTTGAAAATAGCCAAAATTTAGACACATTTTAAAATATTTTTTAAAAATATTTCTACACATTTTTTGCTTACACTTTTATTTTTAGAACAACGTTAAAATACCTGAGGTTGAAGATTCCATAGTGAAAGTATTACTTTTGACTTGCGAAAAACTATATATTAAGCGTCGAAATATACCAAATTTTAATTAACACTATTGCACGCGAATAGCTCAAAAATTACTTAACTTTAACACAATGCAGCTTGACAAGTAAACAACATATGACATTGAAATGTTCAGTAGTGATGTAAAATTTTATATACTTTAATCGGATACTAAGTATTTTTCAAAAAAAAAAATTTTCATTTTTCAATTAATATCCATTTTTTGCGATTTCACCCCTCTGTGCGGCGTTTTGAAAGTTTATGTGTAAGTTTAATTTTAAGTTCCTCCCTTTGAACATTCTTATAGTGAACAGGCATTTGAAATCATGTGACCCTTACTTTTTGGATATAGGATGTGTTCAGAAGATTTATGTAAAAATCTTAGCATCAATTCTAAATAATTACTAAATTATCCTTATATTAAATCCTTATAAGTTTTGATTTCTTTTTGGCGTTTAAGTTAAATTTGTAGCTTTGGTGTATTCAGAGATTTATAGTAGAATATTATGACGAATATTTTTAGGGAATATTTTAACCGGTTAAATCCTTGTTTTACGTGTTATCTTTACCCTTTATCACAAAAGGGTCAAAAAAGACCCATTCATTGCATTAGAGGGTTAAAATGTTTCACAAACATTTCACAAAAATCTTCTGAACACATTCTATACCCAAAATGTAAGTGTCACATTTTATGTGTAAAGTTTTTATGTCAAAAGTTTATGTGTAAGTTTAATTTTAAGTTCCTCCCTTTGAACATTCTTATAGTGAACAGGCATTTGAAATCATGTGACCCTTACTTTTTGGATATAGGATGTGTTCAGAAGATTTATGTAAAAATCTTAGCATCAATTCTAAATAATTACTAAATTATCCTTATATTAAATCCTTATAAGTTTTGATTTCTTTTTGGCGTTTAAGTTAAATTTGTAGCTTTGGTGTATTCAGAGATTTATAGTAGAATATTATGACGAATATTTTTAGGGAATATTTTAACCGGTTAAATCCTTGTTTTACGTGTTATCTTTACCCTTTATCACAAAAGGGTCAAAAAAGACCCATTCATTGCATTAGAGGGTTAAAATGTTTCACAAACATTTCACAAAAATCTTCTGAACACATTCTATACCCAAAATGTAAGTGTCACATGGTTTCCTATGAATATTCACTATAAGAATGTCCAAAAGGGGGGTTCAACATAAGTCTCCCTAAAATAAAACTCATACGTATACTTTCAAAACAAAGGGTGGCGTCCGTGGCGTAGTTGGTTAAAGTGCGTGGCCGCTATGTCAACGAACTTGGAGACCCAGGTTCGAACCCCAGCAGCGACAGAAAATGATTTGAATTAAAATGATTTTTTTGTACGGTCGCCACCTCTCTGCAGACAATGGCATACCTCAGAGAGTAATCAAAATGCCATGAAAAGCTTCTTGAGATCGAGAACACTCCGTTCATCGCCGTTCGGAGTCGGCGTTAAACTATAGGTCCGGTTCTCGGTCAATTGTGTACAAACTTAATAACACGCACGACACAATTGATCATAAGAAGCTAGGTCAAAGTCCTTTCAAGGGCTGAAATAGCCAGTTATTTATTTATTAAACTTTCAAAACGCCGGTACACTTATATTTTTTATATAACCTCTATCAGAATCTGTTGTCAGTATCTTGTTATATTTTTTTTTTTTTTTTTTTTTTGTTGAACAGTGTAATTTAAATAATAATTTTTTGCACAATTTTAATTTTGTACATCCACCGTTGACAGCTAGAACATCCTCAATTCTTTGTGGGATACTTTCGACCAGATTCTGGCATACATGTGTGGAATTATTCCCCAAGTTTCCAAGACGACATATTTCCACAATTCATCTAAGGAACTTGGAATCCCCACTACACTCCTTTTCCGCTCACCCCATAGGTGTTCTATAGAATTCAGATCAGGTGGCAAGAGTGATTTCCACTTTTGAGTTATTTTGGCTGTTTTAAGGATCAATGTCATGTTAAAACACAATATCTGAAGTCTACACTGAAAAAAAAATGTTTTAAAATTGACGACAATTGTTATTAATTTGACGATATTTGTGTTTAAAAAATAGCTTGCAACAAATTTCGTCAAAGTAAGAGCAAATGTATTTAAAAATTTTGAAAAACATATGAAAAAAAATTCAAATTAACAACACATTTTGTGAACACATTGTGTTTAATTTTAAGCTAACTTTTTTTTTTCAGTGTATATATTGAATTTTTGACAAGTAGCAGGGAGGTTGATTGACAAAATGTTGACGTAATTTTTTTAAAAATGTCCACCTTATCAACTATTCGATGCACATTGCCAACTACCCCCTTAATCATAAATCACCACACTTCAAAGTGGACTTAACGTGCCGTGAGTTTAAAGATCTTCCTGGTTTTCGGCAAGTCCACCCCCTTTCATCTGACCCCATCCGATTGATTTTGGTTTCATCCGAAAAAAGGACATTCTTCCAGTCTTCTACGATGCTATTTTAGTAGACTATAGCGAAATCCAGAAGCAGCTTTTGATGAAGTTTTGTGACCAGAGGTTTCTTGACCCTAGCTCGACCTCGCAAACCAGCAGAACGCAATGCATTTATAACTGTCTCCGCAGACAGGTTTGAATTATCATGTTGCACAAAATTTATCTGGATTTGTACTGGATTTGTCCACATTGACGCACATTTTATGAACAACAGCATGCCCTCTCCTTATCCCATATGCAACACTGCAACTCCATTAAACATCCATCACATCCTTTCCGCTTGCACTAAACTCCATAACTTAAGACAAATAATTTTTATTTTGATTTAAATCAAAATCTTGATTTACCGGTTAAAAACCGAGTTTGCGTACCTTCAAGAACTTACGAAGCGATAACTCAATCAGTTAGCAACCGATTTTTCAATTTCTTGACAGTTAGGAAAAGTAAAATACAGACCTTTCGATCGATGTATAACATTTTGCCAGATTCTTGCAGTTACTACCTGTATTCATTAAGTTAATGTAATATTTTTGACATTTTTCTGGTTTTTTCAATTTTGACGATTTTTTTTTTAGAAAAAATAACTTTTGTATTCACATTTGAAAAAAACTTCTCTTGCAAGTTAAATGATTGTTGATTTAGTTTATTGTGACGATCTTTATTCCATTATTAAGACTATTATTAGAGTTAAGATATTAACTCAAATAGATGAGAGGAACTACTGATGAGTTGTTGTAGCGGCTAAGTCTCCTTTTCCACACGGCAATTTTTCTTGCCGGCAAGTCGAGTTTGTGGGCAATCGGAACGAGACGAGAGGGGACGAGCACAGACTTGCAAGTTTTCTTTTATGCTGTTCTTTCTTTGATGCTTCTTTTTATTGTTATTCGTCAACTTAAGATGCGTGCACATTAGTGTAAAAACATTTATAGAGAAAAATATACAAACTGAATTGATATTGCAATATTTCAACAAATAAAGAAAATATTATAAGAATATATAATTATTTAAATAAATTTCATAAGAATATATAAAAATAAATAAAGAATAAGGTCAGACAAAGTAAAATCAGAATTGCTTAAGAAATCTTGCTGAGTGGAAACGCAATTGGCAAGTCCAAAAGAGAATTGAAAACTTGCCGTGTGGAAAACGGGACTAACGAAACAGCTTTCTTGTCTGTGGTGTGGTTGCTCTATACAGAATTGTTGTTGTAGTTAGTTGTTTTCTTCATGACCATGAGTGTTCGTTTTTGCAAATCGGCTTATAATTGACGAGGTAATGGAAGTTTTGCGAAAAACAGTTAATTCAATTAGATTGCCCGATACAATTAGTCCAGATATCTTTTAACATTTCGATACCTTTTGTATAGTACAGGTTGTCTAACTCTTCAAAATAAGAAACGGTTTCCAATTC
The DNA here is from genome assembly GCA_943735915.1 of Pherbina coryleti. Classification (NCBI taxonomy): domain Eukaryota; kingdom Metazoa; phylum Arthropoda; class Insecta; order Diptera; family Sciomyzidae; genus Pherbina; species Pherbina coryleti. The sequence goes on along the minus strand of OX030949.1, from coordinate 61,141,275 downwards.
AACTTCTTCATTTGATATTATTTTTTTCCCGTTAGTCATATTTTGAGATTGGGAAAAGTATATATAAAGGCCATATCGTGAGAATACGGTGAATGGGGAAGTTAATCAAAGCGTTATTCATTGAGTTTTGACATTGTTTCATATAACTTGTCTCAGTTTTTATTTTTTTTTTTATCCTTTAAATTTAAAATGTATTATTTAAATATTAATTAATATAAATTAATTAAGTTTAATAAATGAATTATTTTTCAGCAATATATGAAATGAACACTTATAATAATTCTCTATAGTGTGCTATTTCTCTGCCCATAGCTGTATATCGATTTAAATTAATCACACACACTCTCATTATTAAAAACAACCTCTCTCTAAAGACTTTTAGTACAAATCCAAAGATTCCTTTTATTAGTGCGTATAACCAAAAATTCTATATATGTTTAAGAATCGTACGTCCACTTTTGCTGGAGTGGGTGTAACACAGGCCCGTAGACAAGGGGGGTTTTAGGGTTAAAACCCCCCCCTTATGGTCCAAAAAGTATAAAAAAATAATATAGCGAAAACATCAACAAGCTTAAGTATCGAAAAAAGTTCGATACATTCAATTGAACTTTGTCTACGACCAGCAATTTAAGAATTTATTGCGTTAACAGGTGTAACGTGAAAGTGGTGTAATTTTGATTGCGTTTCGTTAGATAAGTTTAAGAGTTTCTATTGTTAATTTTACTGTGCCAAAACTACAAAAATTAGTCTACTTAATTGGCTGCAGAAACCAGAAGTAAAAAAGGCTAGAACGGTGGAAAGTAAGTGCTTGATTCAAATGGTTTTTTTTCCTTTATCAATGCGTAAATGTGTTAAAAAGTGTCCGAATATTTCTGAATGTTTGAAAGCTGTGTTTTTTTTTTGTAGCGTGTTTGCATTGATTGAATATTAATGGATTAACTTTTTGCTTGATGCGGAACCGACAAAATCCGAATAATATTATATTTCATCTGTATTGTACAGGGTTTTCCAATAAGAGGTGTTATTCTGAATCGCCCGCTATTGTGAAGCGCTCACTTTTAAAGCTTTTATTCTTTGACATTTGACAAGTAGAAACTATGCCATTACTAAAAATGGAACGATACAACAACGTCGTGTCTTTGCTGATTGGGTCCTTGAAATGCATGAAAATGATCCGGAATTCCATCGAAAAATCATCTTGACTGATGAGGCCCATTTCCACCTCAGTGGCTACGTCAACAAGCAAAATTGTCGCATCTGGGGCTCGGAAAATCCAAGAGTTATTGTTGAGAAGCCTCTTCATCCTCAACGTGTGACTGTTTGGTGCGGTTTATGGTCCGGCGGGGTCATTGGACCTTACTTTTTCGAAAATGAGGACATAGGGCAGCCACTTTGCGATTTGGTTATGGAAAATTTCATGAAAAGGATATTGTGCTGTAAGCGTGGTCGTGGTGGCCATTTGGCTGATGTTGCTTTTCATTATTAACGGCATACCTTCCTCTTTATTATGAAATAAACATCCGATAATTTATCTCAAAAAATGGCATTTTGTTTTTGGATACCAAAATAACAACTCTTATTGGAAAACCCGATAGAAAACGTTCAAGAAACTTTGGAATCTGAAAAGTCTTCAGAACTTCCTTTGTAACCTGCAGTTGTAGAAAGCTTTAATGTTGACAGCTATGTGGAAAGCGGTACAAGTACAAGTACAAGTTGCGGTATTAATATTTTACTTTTAATGCTTATAACTCTAACTTTGTGTGTATGATTGTAGAAATTTTTCCAGAAATATCATTTGATTCATCGCAACTGCATTCGACTTTGAGAGTATATCAATGTCCAAATAACGATATTTTCAAGTTGATGAGCAATATTTTCGATTCGAACCGCCTTGAAAGTTTTCAAAGCATTTATGTGCCTCCACCCAATTTTAATTTTCTTGCCAGCGGTTCTTGCAAACTCCGATTTAATACGTTAACTGCCATGAGGCACATACGGTGTGCCTCAGTAAAATGTCCAAGTAGGCTCTGAGGCACAGCGTATGTGCCTCAGTATTTGATTACACATTATAGTTCATGGTTTAAAATTAGTACCTCGAAATGCAAATCTGTAAACGTAGTTCAATTCCGCATGGCCTGGCATACCTAAAACTATCTTTAGCGCATCATTTTTATACCCCCACGATTAAGAAAAACCCCCTTTCTGGGTTTTTAATTTTAAAAACTTTAATTTTGTCATTCCGTTTGTAACGCCCACAAGGAAGCGTGGTAGGTATAGAAAAGTGTATATATTCTTGATCAGCATCATCACGCAAGTCGATTTAGCCATGTCCATCTGTCCGTCATCCACACTAAATATACAGTAAAAGTATACATCAGGCCGTGAGGAACATATGTTGTGCCTCAATATTATATTTCAAAATTTCACCGAAATATAAAAAAAAACTTTTTCTGATTTGTTCGAAAAAATGGCCTGGAGGACCCGATATTTTTTTTGTATGGTGGCAGTTAAAGTGTTAAGCATTCTTGGTCGAACCGTTGGCATTGGTTGGTTTTCTCCAAATTGGAAAATGCAGCTTATTGCAAGTTTTGCGTATTTTTTAACACTGGTTTTGGAGGCGCAGGATCACAACCTCTTGTTAATTTTACCGAATGATAATAAAAACTTTTTAAATAAAATTTTCTAACCTTTCATTGTGGCCTTTACAAAAGTCAGGAAAAACAATAATAGCATAACACAGAGAACAGATTTCTGCTTTCATTTTCCTTGTGTTCCACAAAAGTGTATTAATTTGTAGAAAATAATTATTATTGTTAACATTATTATGTTAATATTAACCTTGACATTGCCTGCTACGAGCAACCACAACTCTCTTGATAAATTTATCAATAGCAACTGAGATATTGACAAATTTATCAATTAAAGAGCTTTTTTTCTATCACAGAATACCAACTCTTGATAAATAGTCAATACTTGATAAATATTCAATAAGGTGAATTTATCAAGTACGCAGAATCGGGCTGTTAATATAAATATATAAAATAAACCAAAATAAAAAATTAATTTTTGTTTTATGTATTTGGTGTACAAAAAGTTTTAAAGTGTTTTTTTTTCAAGTTTGTCGCTTTATTGTGAAAAATTTGTTACAAATTCATTTCTCAAAGTATTGTCTATTTCTAGCCACTGATTTTTCCCATCTTTCTGGTAATTATATAAAAAATACCTTTTCATTTATCGATATCAAAAACTATCGATATTTTTTTTTAATCCAAACCCCCCCCTTAGGTAAATCCTGGCTACGGGCCTGGTGTAACATATTCATCTATTAACAACATTTCTCAAAATCCTATCGACCTATTGTACTTCATAACTTGCATCCTCTTAGTATGTATATAATTTTTATCTCTTATTTTTCCTTTCTGGTTTTCCCTAAAGTAAAATTATTCCAACTTCTGACAATATCGCCTATGACGTCATGCTCTCTCTCTCTCTTTCGCATTTGCGGAACGCATAATCTTGTTTCTGTCATTCTGGGGCTCTACCCAATGTTTTGCTTGTTGTACGGATTCAGTTGTATAGTGGTTAATCCATGTTTTAGAGCCAGCTAAGAGCAATTGAGAGCAATTGAGAGCAATTAAGAGCAAATTCTTATATAGCAACACAAAACGCAACAACAAAGCAAAGACAATAGACAAGCACAGAAACAACACAGAAGATTTGAATGTAGTGGTGCCCATACCCGTTCATCACAGATCACTAATCGACACATAAACTCTTTCGGATCAAGAATAAACATGGCTTAACATTATTCGAACTCAAAAGAATCACAAATTGTCTTTTTGGGTCGATTATTAACACACGCGGCACACATCGTACAAATAGCTTTTTCACACGAAAATTATCATGTAAAATGGTAACTACCGAGCCAGTTGATATCTTTGTAGTCTTTGCTATGACTTGCACTTTCACTTTCGGATTGTCTAATGCGATATTTTGGATTCTTTTAATCATTTCTTCAATTGCTAACGTTTTGTGGCGACCTGAACTTTTTCATCAGAAATGCTTGTACGACCACGTTTGAATTCAGCAAGCCAATAAATTATGGTTGATTTCGGAAGAGAATATTCACCATAAATTTTTTTCAATCAATTCCTTTGCTGGCACAGTGTTTTTGCTATTGAAAAACAATGCTTTATCAAACTCGAAATTCATTTTTCTCCATTGTTACAAAGAAAACAGTTGAAGTTGTTTATTTCAAATGACTGTCACTCACAAGCCATTGCGTAAAATTGGTTCAAACTTCAAGGATCTTGAAAATATTATCAATATGCCTAGAAATTTATTTTTTTTTTATGCCTAAAAATACCATCTATGTGTCTGACCAAGGACTTAATGTAGACAGTCTAGTAGACAAAGATATAAAATTTATAGAAAAAAATCAATACATATATAATAGATTTACTTCATAATCTCAATATATCTTATTATATCCTGACTAAGGTAGGTAATCGAATTTAGCAATAAAAAGTTTAGCGTATGATTCATAAACTTCCTCAAGTTAAGTCCATCAATTTCAACTTTATTTAGCACATCGGTCTATTGAACGACGCGTGCTGAAAAAATACCTTCTATTACTTAACACGCCATAAAAAACAAAAAATCTTACAGCTTTTTAAGATAAATTAGCACATATTTTCTATAACGCTAAACCCATCATCAAAGCGCACAGTAACCGAAATGCTAAACAGCTATAAAACGATTCTAACAATTTCAATAAAAATCTCGATTAACATAATAATCAGGTTATTAGCATGCTTAGCATGCTTCTAATCGCTATTTAGATAAATGGGTTCACATGAAAGAATGCATTAATAAGTTCGAGTCGACAAAAAGGTGTTCTTTTGCTGGGAACTTTAAATAGCATTAAATGAAATAAAAACTCTGATCGGATACTTTGATTATAGCTCATATTAACTGAAAGCAATTTTTTTGTTTAAAGCATGCTTTGAAGTTGGTTACCTCAAGCTTTGAGGAATGGGCTACAAATTCGGTTTAAAGTTATTAAGTGCTGAAAACACGAAAGGTTTAAAGTAAACAATTTTTTAAACCAGCTTCTTCTAGCTATTGTTTTGTTGCTTTCCATTTTCCCGAATCAATTGAAATAACTGTTCTCATTTTAAGCCCTTAAGCAAAACACAAAATAAAAAAAATAAAAAAACACACAGGAGTTGACAAATTGTCGACATACTTTTGCCTGCTATACAACTAGCGCTTAGTACAGTGGATCATTTAATGAAAGTAAGACGAGAAAAACTGTTTTGTGGACTCTTATGTTCGTTTTGGATATTTTGGACATTAAAAAGTGTAAATAAACCTTTTTAAGGTATTTTTAATAAGTGGGCGTACCAGCTCCCATACGACTGGAATACATTTTGTGTCCTAGTATTTAAAGAGTTGAAGCTACTGTAAGGAAATTGAAGAAAATACGTAGGTTTCGAGTTTCGCATCTAGAAATCGTTTAAAATTTGAGCATGAATGAAATAGTGGGCGTGGACACCCACATAAAACCTTAATTGAGAAACGTACAAAGCTACATTAACAAAATTAAATGAAAAAATTCTTATTTTCAATTGCTTAAAATCGTAAAAACTTTGGGCGTGACAACTCCCATACAACTGAAATACGTTTTGAGCTATAACAGATCAACGAGTATGACTACGGATTACCAAATTTTAATTAATTATTTATTTAATTATTTTAAATTAATTATTAAATGAATTTATATAAATTATTATTTTAAATTAATATTCTAAAAATTTACCATATTTTGGGAGTCATTAAAAAAGTGGGTGCGGCACTTTCCGTTTAACTTACATACATTTTCGACCATATCTAGGAAATGAGTCAAGCTACGATAGTCAAATTTTATGCAAAATTCTAATTTTTAATTTCTGCAATACGGGCGTGGGACCTATCACAAGACTGAAATTTGACCTGCAGCATATTTAATGTTATATGGTGAGCTTTGTTCCGAGTTTAAGGGATGCGACGAAAATCCGACGAGCTGAGCGCATATCTGATGATTTTGAAATTTGCATCATGGTTGCACTTATAGAAAACTAGCTTTTTCCCGGCGCGCGTTGCTGCACCCAGCAATTATATCACAACATAATAATTATAGTTTGACACCACTGTCATTTTCCACTGCCCGTTCAAGTTTCCCAGTAGCAGAAGATCACCAAATAGTAACTCCATTTTTAGTTTGTATGTAAATACTGCCACTTTTACTTTCAAAGCTATTCGATAATACAAATTTTAATTGTATGGGTGGAGCCACATCCCCTTACATAATGACCATCCCTGTTTTCTAGTAGATGAACATTGCCCAGTTTTAGTACAGTTGCCGACATTTTGCATACAGACTAAATTACCAAAATGTAGCCAAATCGACGAAAACCGTAGGAAATATAGCATTTTTATTGATTTGTGAGCGGTAAAAGGGGGTGTAACAGAAATTTAAACCATCTCATACTTGAAAAAAATTTACTGCCAAAATTACAGCTCTATCGGCTCAGTAATTTTGAAGTTTCCAGCCATCACACAGACAGCGTTTTGCTTTTTGTATTTATATTTTGGATAAAGATTATTGGCTATAACTTTTGATTGGTAAGAGATACTAAGATAATTTTTTCTAAAAAATTAATTTTTTAACTTATGTATTTTTTCAAAAATATAAAAACACAATATTGGAAAAAAAATTTTGTTCGAAAAAAATCTAGGGGTTGAATCACAAAAATGGTTTTTAATTTTTGCGTAAAATTGAAATAATTTTTGCTTATAAATGTTATAGCTTTCAAATAGAGTTGAAAATTTGCGAATTTGAATTTAAATTATTTTTACAACAAAAACAAATTTTGAGCCTTTTTGTGAGGAAAACTCCAAAATTTCAGACATTTTTTGAAAAAAATATTTAAAATATATTTACTCAATTAACAGTATTTTTGCAATAAAGTTTTCATAGTACTTTGATGAACCTTTAAGACAAAAAAAAATGTAACACAGTGTATAAAAAAGCAGCGAAGATATTTGAATCGAAAGTTACAAAATTAAATTTCTGATTGTGTTTTTCTCATTTTTGAGCACGATGTTGTAGTAAAATTTTTCATAGATTTCAAGATATGTTCATGTTTTTGATGTCAAAATAACGGAAATTTTTTAATTTTACTAAAAAAAATATTTGCATATGTAACAACTAAAAATATGCGAGTTTGTAAAAAATTTGTACTACAGCGCCCTCTGGTGTTCAAGGTGGATAAAATTGATAGCCCACAAATACGCACCGTGCCAATAAACTTCTATACACAAATTTTCATGCTAATCGGATGAGCAGTTTAGGAGTCTATTGCCTAGTTACGTACGACATTTAGTTCCAAAGCAATTCGATATCATAAATTTGGCGTGTGTGGCCAAATTCCCCCTTGTCTAATGTTCGCTCAAATATATAGAGAGAATAACTACCTCTTGGGCCCATAACGTCTACATATCAAGTTCCACCATCAAAACATGTACAACTCAGGAATAATAATGATTTCTAAAAAGTGGGCGTACATATAGTTAGACCACGCCCAGTTTTAGTATAGTTGTCGACAGTAACCATACGAACTTATTTACTAAATTTTAGTCTAATACGACCAAAAAAGTCTTAAATCTTAAATATAGCATTTTTATTGATTTGTGGGCGGTAAAGGGGGTATAGAAAAAAAGAGGTATGGAAAATTTTTACTATGCCTATATTTTTCGCGCAAATGCAAACTTAAGTGAGACTTGCCAAATTATTCCAATATTCCATTTATTTCCAATTACCCTTGCAAATATTTCCCCATATACACCATATGTGCGCACCTGTATTTTTTCACACCTGTATTGTTGATAAGTTCACTAAAATGCCTATAATTCATGAACCAATACACATAAAAGGACCATTTATACAAAAAAAAACTTTGTATTGACGTCACCTTTCATGGGAAATTTCCAGAAACAAAATCGGTTCACGCATTACCGGGAACATCAATTTCATACACAATGCAACTTATTTTTATATATATAATATATATAATATAATATAATATATATATATATAGATGAGCATAAGACAAGCACTTTTGACGTTACAATGTCACGTTTAACTCGCAGATTTTCAATAAGTTAAAAATGCAAGTTTTCTAAAATGTATTGGGGTTGCATGGAATTGGTACTCGTAGAAAATACGTTCGAAGTGGTATTTATGGTATGACAGTTAAAATCAATTCTTTAACCTTATGGCACAAATAAAATGACAAAAAAAAGTTAACGTCACGCGGAGAGAGCTGTGAACATGGAATTAGCAATGCCATGCAACAGCTATGTATCGAAATAAAAAGAAAATAAAATAAAAAGAAAATTTAGGTTTTGTACTTGGGTCAGGAAGTTAGCAGCTTATGTTTTGGCGCCATGAAACCGCGAAGGGGACGGCTTAATACAGTGAAAATGAAACAAAAGCGTTGCATTTAATTATAATTCGGTGACTATTGGAGTAACGAAAAATTTGATTGAACGACATTAAAAGTGAGATTTTCGGCGACATGACAAAAATTAAAAAAAATATATGGCTCCTCGGGAACCGCTGAATATACAGTGAGCGTCAAAACAAAGTGTACACTTTTTTTTTACACGAGGTATACCACATATAAGTCTTCAACACTGTGATTAGTCCCAAACTTTATTATGTTTTGAATTCTTATCAAAGTCTCTCTTAATATAAGTGCAAAGTCTCACAAATAATTTACCACAACAACAAAATATTTAATAAAAACAAAGAAGTCCATATTTATCACGTCAAAACAAAGTGTACACCTGCATTGTAAGCTTAGCAATTTCAAATATTTTAAACAAATTTAACGGTATCTCTCTCAAATTGGTTAATTATGATGTAAGCATCATGTCATTATGTCTGCATCATTCGCCTTTGGTAAAGTGAGAAATAAGAAATCTTTTTTAAAATGCATAGTTAAATTTCTATTAAAACACGGGAATTAGTCATAAAATTCCATAAGCAGGAAAATCACATCGCGAAATAACTTGATTTTTTGATAGAGATCATAATACCATCAAGAAAATTATTGACAAATACAAAAAATTTGAAGCACTAGAAAATCGACCATGTGCTTCAGAATAGTGTGAAAATTTCGAACTGCGCTTGCAGTGAAAATAGCGGACAATCTTTTAATATCATTAGGAACCAACGTGTGTGCCAGTACAAAAAGACGTGCATTAAATGCAAATGGTCTATTTGGAAGAGTCCCTCGAAAAAAGCCGTTTATATCAGAAAAAATCAAAGGCTACGCATTGATTTTGCTAAAAAGTATGAAAATAATAAAATTTAATTTTGGAAAACATAGTTTTCAGTGACGAAAGTATATTCGAAACTTTTGGAAAGAAAAAATCTACAACAAATATGGAGAAGCAAAACTCAGGAGTTGAAGGAGCAAATTATTACTTCTACAATAAAGCATGGTGGGGGCTCAGTGGTGGTGTGCGAGTGTATGACGGCAAACGGAGAAGGAAATTAAACGTTTATTGACAGTACAATGAATAAATTCGATTACTTTAATATGTTAAGGAACATTTGCCGCCCAGTGTTAACAAATTAGGACTGGATCGCTTGTAGATGTTTCAGCAGGAAAATGATCCGAAACATACTTTGTTTTGACGCTCACTGTAAGTAAATGCACCATCGTTGCATGGATTTATTGCATAAAGAATTTTATTGAAAGTTTTAGGATAAGGATAAGAATGCGGATTGAAATAATTATTAGTACAAGGATTACGACAATAAAGAGGACAAGGGTTTGTGCAAGGTAAAGAACGAGGATTGGAATATAGATTTGGACAAAGATTAGGGCAAGGAGTTGGGTAAGGATTTAGACAAGCATACCGAAAAGGATTGAAACAAATTTTCGAATAAGTACTAGAAGACAAATATGAACAAGGATAGGAAGCAGGGATTAGGACAAACACATGCACTAAGGCTTGGACAGGGATAAGAACAATGAATATGTTTGGATCTAACGTTCGAAAGTTTTGCTGGAGATATAAAGAAATCTACTTTTAAAACATCTTTTAGTTCTAAAAAAAATATTTTTTCACAAGGCTCCAAAAGTTATGCTTCATTTTCTTTTTCTATTTTTTATTTAGTATTCCTTAGGCTGGATCGATTTGTATGGAGGTAAAAAATCCAATGTTGCCTGGGCGATTTTCGATTTGGGCAGGAAAAGTTAAATTGTTGGGAAACTGTAACGGGCAGTGGAACATGAGCGTGGTGTCAGACTAAGGGACTAATAAAAGTTTTGAATTTACTTATTATTTCCAATATACTTGCCGGGTGCAGCAACGCGCGCCGGGTATCGCTAGTATATATATATATATATATAGATGAGCATAAAACAAACACTTTTGACGTTACAATGTCACGTTTAACTCGCAGATTTTCAATAAGTTAAAAATGCAAGTTTTCTAAAATGGATTGGGGTTGCATGGAATTGTTACTCGTAGAAAATACGTTTGAAGTGAAAACGTATGGTATGACAGTTAAAATCAATTCTTTAACCTTATGGCACAAATAAAATGACAAAAAAAAGTTAACGGCACGCGGAGAGAGCTGCGAACATGGAATTAGCAATGCCATGCAACAGCTATGTATCGAAATAAGAAGAAAATAAAATAAAAAGAAAATTTAGGTTTTGTACTTGGGTCAGGAAGTTAGCAGCTTATGTTTTGGCGCCATGAAACCGCGAAGAGGACGGCTTAATACAGTGAAAATGAAACAACAATACAAAAGCGTTGCATTTAATTATAATTCGGTGACTATTGGAGTTACGAAAAATTTGATTGAACGACATTAAAAGTGAGATTTTCGGCGATATGACAAAAATTAAAAAAAAAATATGGCTCCTCGGGAACCGCTGAATATACATTGAGCGTCAAAACAAAGTGTACACTTTTTTTTTTACACGAGGTATACCACATATAAGTCTTCAACACTGTGATTAGTCCCAAACTTTATTATGTTTTGAATTCTTATCAAAGTCTCTCTTAATATAAGTACAAAGTCTCGCAAATAATTTACCACAACAACAAAATATTTAATAAAAACAAAAAAGTCCATATTTATCACGTCAAAACAAAGTGTAAACCTGCATTGTAAGCTTAGCAATTTCAAATATTTTAAACAAATTCAACGGTATCTCTCTCAAATTGGTTAATTATGATGTTAGCATCATGTCATGATGTCTGCATCATTCGCCTTTGGTAAAGTGAGAAATAAGAAATCTTTTTTAAAATGCATAGTTAAATTTCTATTGAAACACGGGAATTAGTCATAAAATTCCATAAGCAGGAAAATTACATCGCGAAATAACTTAAATTTTTGATAGAGATCATAATACCATCAAGAAAATTATTGACAAATACAAAAAATCGACCATGTGCTTCAGAATAGTGTGAAAATTTCGAACTGCAAGCGCAGTGAAAATAGCGGATAATCTTTTAGTATCATTAGGAACCAACGTGTGTGCCAGTACAATAAGACGTGCATTAAATGCAAATGGTCTGTTTGGAAGAGTCCCTCGAAAAAAGCCGTTTATATCAGAAAAAATCAAAGGCTACGCATTGATTTTGCTAAAAAGTATGAAAATAATAAAATTTAATTTTGGAAAACATAGTTTTCAGTGACGAAAGCATATTCGAAACTTTTGGAAAGAAAAAATCTACAACAAATATGGAGAAGCAAAACTCAGGAGTTGAAGGAGCAAATTATTACTTCTACAATAAAGCATGGTGGGGGCTCAGTGGTGGTGTGCGAGTGTATGACGGCAAACGGAGAAGGAAATTAAACGTTTATTGACAGTACAATGAATAAATTCGATTACTTTAATATGTTAAGGAACATTTGCCGGCCAGTGTTAACAAATTAGGACTGGATCACTTGTAGATGTTTCAGCAGGAAAATGATCCGAAACATACTTTGTTTTGACGCTCACTGTAAGTAAATGCACCATCGTTACATGGATTTATTGCATAAAGGATTTTATTGAAAGTTTTAGGATAAGGATAAGAATGCGGATTGAAATAATTATTAGAACAAGGATTACGACAATAAAGAGGACAAGGGTTTGTGCAAGGTAAAGAACGAGGATTGGAATATAGATTTGGACAAAGATTGGGGCAAGAAGTTGGGTAAGGATTTAGACAAGCATACCGAAAAGGATTGAAATAAATTTTAGAATAAGTACTAGAAGACAAATATGAACAAGGATAGGAAGCAGGGATTACGACAAACACATGCACTAAGGCTTGGACAGGGATAAAAACAATGAATATGTTTGGATCTAACGTTCGAAAGTTTTGCTGGAGATACAAAGAATCTACTTTTAAAACTTCTTTTAGTTCTAAAAAAAATATTTTTTCACAAGGCTCCAAAAGTTATGCTTCATTTTCTTTTTCTATTTTTTATTTAGTATTCCTTAGGCTGGATCGATTTGTATGGAGGTAAAAAATCCAATGTTGCCTGGGCGATTTTCGATTTGGGCAGGAAAAGTTAAATATTTTTGACCACAACGGCTGAACCACTCAAGCTATCCACTTTATATTCACACCATATGTTCGTATGGTGCTCAGACATTTTTTTTTTTTGTTTCTTACTCCCTCCCATAGATTTTGTCAGGTCAATACCATCAAGTTGTGTAGATTTATTGGCAACACCTTTTCTAGCAACATCTTGTCAAACAACACCTCAGTTCAAACTAAAATGGTTAGCTTATTCTTTTTAGCTTTTATTTAGAAATCAAAGGAAAAAGCAACATTATTCTGAAGTTTTTTGAACATTTCTTGACAATTCTATTCGTAAATGTTGAGAATTTCAAAATTCGATTTTGGCTTTTTTCCGTCTTGCATTTACTGTGTGATCCACTGTGCACCGTCGGTGAAACCTGTTGTCGAATAATACAGCTTATAAGCTCAACGATAACAACAACATTAGAAATTTGTTGTAAGTAGCTTTGGAGGAACAATATCAGCCAGTCTAGATTAACGATATTCAATTCTTAAAATGTATAAACAGCACTCACCGGCACTCACCTCGCCGTTGTTGTTGCTGATTTAATGTCGGTTCATGAACCTTTTAGCAGAATAGAAATTCATTTGAAAGTATTTCCAGTGCGGATAGGTGGTTGTACGATGTTTTTAATGGGTTGCCAATAAATCGGTTTGCATGCTTCACGTCTAATACGAGAATACATTAAATTGTCAATTTTTGCGATAACACGACAAAACTGACTAAGTAGCAGTTGGTCTTGCGTTGTTATTTTGTATTTTATGCGGGTTCTTGTGTCGTTTAACCTGATTGTGGAACTGCACGAACCATGCCAACAATAAAACCTAACATTTTTACAAATCGTGTTCGATTTCCTTGGCGATACTTCACCATCAATCGTGTATCTAACAGCGCAGCTCCATTCCGCTCTTTTATGTGAGGCATGCAATAAAATGGTGAACAGCAATATTAAAATTTCCTTTAACATCCTTGTTTGTGATACTTTTAAAAGTAGAAAATTTGTGCTAGTGGTGATGTGGGTAGTGGTGGGTGGATGGTGCTGTTTAAACACCGGGCATTACCTGCAAATGAATCTGTTCTGCCAATGATTATATCAGGGATATTTTATATCCCCCACAAAATATACGACCCCGCAAGAAAAATAAATTTTAATGCCTAGGTACGGAAAACTCAAACGAGTTTAAAGTTATAGCCTTTTTATTGTGGAGAAGAATGAATATGACAAACGTACAGAACGATATACAAAATGATTTGATCGATTTGCTAAGATTGGCAGGACAGTGATTTTGTTAAGAGAAATTTTTTACTAGCTTTGCAAAAAGTTTTCCTGAATTCCGTTCAGAAGATATGTTGCGAGGCACTTTTATAGAACTATAAACATTAAAACTTTGCTTAACGGTACTTATTCAGTTCAGTTGATTTCATTTGAAGAACATTTATTAAATATTTTAAATTTACTTGTGTTGTGTCTTAGCTAACTTTGCAACTTTAAAAGTTTGCCCTTATATTGAAACCTTGAGACTTGCTCTGCAGCATTTTTCTTTTTATCTTGGCTTAAATGTATTTCATGGCTTTAAGACAAAATCAATTTTAAGAAAAATTGTTGTTTCTGAGGAAGCATTTTTCCTCAGAAACAACAACAACAACAAACATGTTGCCTGTACATTGTAAATAACAGTAAGTGTGCACAAGTGCTCAACAAGCAGACATTTTCACAATATTTATTTGTGTGTGTGTGCGTTTGTGTGTATGTGCGGAATAACTTTTCTTAATATTTAATCCATTTTTGTTGCTATTGTTGCCATTCGTACAAAATGCACATGACTTGAAAATATAAGAAGACAAAGCAATACATGCAAGAAATAGGAAGAAATCCTATTTACGGGGATAAAAAGTGCATTTCATAATCATAAGACTCTTTAAGAGTTCAACTTGATTCAGAAATAAAAATATGCAGAAACTTTCTAAATTATTATCTAATATTATTGTTTTTTTTTTTTCTTTTTTTACCGTTTTTTCACCAATGAACTATATATATACATACATATATATATTATATTTCTATATATTATATATGTTATATTTCTCTCCCTTTGAGATACCGTAACTGATGTGGAAGCTCAAACTATAGAACCTTTTTTTTGTTTTTTCTTGACGATTGCTCTTTCAATCCACTTTTCACTGTTTCATAATGATAAGGCAATAATCGAAATTTAGTTTGTAACGGGACTGTAAGTTATTTTCACTCTTTTTTTTTCTCAAATTTAATCAAAATTATAATAATTTTTTTACAATATTGTCGAACTGGCATAAAACGAGTCTGATCTAGAAATATATCAAATTTTTAAAAAAATGAATAGAAATTCAAATAGAAATTCATGGGTAGTTAGGAAATTTTTATTGGAAGCCCAATAACTGTAATGTTTTAAAGCATATTTTAAGAGGGATTATATGCCCAGAAGGAATATGTGGTTAAAATTTCAAGACGATATCTCAAAAAATAACAAAGTTATAGCCTAGTGAGTGAATCGCCTTCGAGGACGCGCCGTGCTCGGCCTTATTTTCAAAAGCGCTTTTCTCGAAACCCTGTTTTCAAAGTCGGTAACCAAGATTTCTCGAAACCCTGGTGAACCGATAGTATTGATTATTTTGCAGACTTACTTTATTCATAATAATCTCATACTTTTCATAGGAATTTTTCCTTTCGTAACTTCGTTCATTTACGGGTTTTTAGTCGAAAAAAGTTACTTTACTTTTGAAAGTCCGGCATTTTGTGAAAAATCAATATTTTTCGGCTATGACAAGTACAAGTTTTAAGTATCTTGTTTAATAACAGTTTTCGTTTTTTTGTTTCAGATGAATTAAGCAGGAACAATCTTGGTCATCGCTTCTCACCTTTTTTTCACAGCGCTCTATTAAAATTCTGTATCTACACTAATTTTATTTTTTTTTTTTTAATAAGAAAAAACTAAACATGCTTTTAAATGTGTATATTTTTAGGTATAAAAACCCTCATTTAAAAATATCCCTAAGGTTTCCTTAAAAAAATGTACAAGCATTACCATTTTTTCGACCTCTGGATATATAATCCCCCTTGAAGCGTATTATTCTCTAATAAAGTTCGAACTCGACAAAAGCAGGCGCCAACTAAGTCACCGTCGAACAGTGGAGTATTCGATGCAAAAACGCAGACATGAGTTTTTCTTGTGTGGTTTTTTTATTAATTCTAAACGGCTGAATTAAAGTTTCTGAAAAAAATACTGTATAAATACATTCCAAAGAATATTTTTTCAAAATAAATTTTGAATTTTATTGTGATATTCGATTTGTTGCTTAAATCAGCTCTCCTCATATTCAAAAAGTTTTCTATTTTTTTTTTTATGCAAAAAAAAAATATTAAAAAATTTTCATTTTTAAATTTGTGCTTTTAATATAAATATTAATAATAACAATTTTTCATTAATAATAACAATAATCCAAAAATGGCTGATTATATATTCAATCACCAAAAATTTATTTTATTTTAATACATTTATTTATTAACCCACAAAAAAAAGTTTATAAACATATTAAAATCGCGAAATAACGATAAAATCACACGTATTTTTTCAACTTTTCGAAGTCTTACGATCTTCAGGCGCCATAAATTTTAGCTCACGAACTTAAAAATCCACTATCAGATGTAGAATTTTGTTCTCTATCGAACTGTGTCCTTTTGTATGAATTTCTAAAAAAAAAAAGATTCCCAAATGTACGCGTTTTAGGATCGAATACTACACAGTGCACGGTTAGTACTAAAGTGTAAAAAATCACAATTTGGCCCACCCTGCATCACAACAACAACATGAAATTAACATTTTTTATGGACAACTCCATCTTTTGCCATGACACAAGCATGAACGTCTTCGATATGCATAAGAACATGGAGAAGAACACCAATTGGGACACAGTTAGTTATTCCTTCATGTATTGATCTTAAAATTCATCTTTCCTTTTTGTTTTTGGAGAGGTTACATTTTCAGAGGAGACAAATTTAATCTTGATAGTTCCAATGGTTTCCAATTGTACTATAGAGATTTGCTAAAAATGTATTTTTATTTTTCCAAACACAGAGGGAAAAACCTATGAACTAATTACATAAATTAATGTACTCATGACAGAAATTTTTGCACACAGAAATTTTGTGATGTTCTTGTATTGAGAACATGTTGAGAACTACTTTTCTCGGAACTGTACTTCGATGCAAGTAGTACATTGATTATTGACTTATTACATAAAATTATGTACAACAGTTTTGTGATGAGTAGTAAGTTTTTTATTGACTACATTGTTATCAAAAATGTTCTCAGAAAATTTAAGTTGTGTATAAGTAATGTCTATAAATTACCTTCTCCATATATAATGCGGCAGCATTAAAAATATGTTGATCCAGTACACGCGCACTTTATCCAGAACATGGAACTCTCGTTGCGTTTGCAGTATACAAGATGCAGTACATAGATTTTACATAGATGTCTCTGTACTTATTACATAACTTTTTCACTTAGTAATCTTTATTTCTTTTAACCTTTAATTTGAACCTTTATTCCAAAGGCTTTAACATCAAACGCCACGGTCGAATTAAAGTTCACATCGCCGGGAATGAAAGGCATAGACTACATTGAAATATGGCAGCTTCCTTTCTTTCGTTGAGGTTCACAGGGATGTGCACTAATTTCCCAACACGATAACTATAGCATTCATATAAGCAATGAAGCGTAGCGGTATTTATCTGACTACTCTGTACAAACTTTGGAGTGGCTGGACTACTTTCTAAACTGTTATCTCCAAACTGTACAATAGACCGTACCTCAAATAAAAAGTTCGCCGTATACCAGCGAATATGACGTATTTTTGCAAAACAATTACAAAAAAAAAATTTTTTTTTTTTTGACCGAACGTAGGGGTCGCGCATTGACTTATAACTTCATATCTCTGGTGTTTACAGTCGGATGTTAAAGTTTGGTATATCAATGTTTTTGTCTCAAAGATATCAATATGACCTCTAAAGAGGTCATTGACCTCAGGTATACCGTTTTAGTACTTACCCTCCAGATCTCAGTTTCTACCATCTTAATGTGCCAACCTAATATTAAAAAAATAAAGCCCTTAAAATATCATTAATCTTTTGTTCAAGAAATATATCGATATTTCCAGAAGAAGTATTTTTAAAAAATTTTTGAAAATTTTTTGCCGAACTTAGGGCTCCCTTTTTTAATTTTCATCATATCATCGGTATTAAAAGTTTGATCATATTGAATGACATATCGATGTTTTTGTCTGAAAGAGACCAATTATTTTTCTTCAAAATAAAAAAAAAAATATTTTCCTACAAGTCTTTGGAAGGCCTTAAATTGATTTTGAGGAATTTTAAACAAAACACCAGAGATATGAAGTTATATGTCAATGCGCGACCCCTACGTTCGGTCAAAAAAATAATAAAAATTTTTTTCGTAATTGTCTTGCGAAAATACGTCATATTCGCTGGTATACGGCACACTTTTTTTTGCATAGGAGGTGGTACGGTCTACTGTACAATATAAACATTTGGTTGCACATATGTTAAATTTCAATTAAGTGTGATAAAAGGCATTTAGAAAAGTACCCGTGTATGCCATTATTTTTGTATCAGATCGGAAAGTGAAATTAAAAAACATATTAGGGGCTATTCACGTGAAGCGGACAATGAAAAAAAAATGAGGTTCTGAAATTCGTTCATATTGGGCATATTCGTACTTCTAGAAGGTATGAACGTGTTCACATAATATTTTTATATTTGAGGTTTAGCTGTTAAGATATGAGATTCTATAGAATTCACCTGATTGACGGAAGGGTTTCTTTGAAATTTTATTTTCATATTGAAGATAATTATTATAAAATAATGAATGTAATTTTTTTATAGGAAATTTACTATTATAAAATTATATATTATATCTATAATATATATTAACTAAACATGAAGTTTACTATTAGGTATGTCTTTTTTTGCACAAACCAGTCAACTTTACCAAGTGCCCAGTATGATATGTACGTACTCTAATTGATTTATCTCTTAAACTAATTAAGATCAAATTCTGCAATTTTTATGGTAAAATTAATAATTGTTAAGTTTTACTTTGCCATTAAAAAAATTTTAATTAAAATGGTCGAAGTTGTTAAAAAATATTTTAAATCCAGTTCCAGTTTACCAATGGAAAAAAATTCATATTTAAAATCGGATTGGAAAATCAAAAAGAGCAGTCAATTTTCTATAAAAAAGTAGCATTCAATATTTTATAATAATTATCTTCAATATGACTATAAAATTTCAAAGAAACCCTTCCGTCAATCAGGTGAATTCTATAGAATCACATATCTTAACAGCTAAACCTCAAATAAAAAAAATATTATGTGAACACGTTCAGATCTCCTAGAAGTACAAATATACCCAATATGAACGAATTTCAGAATCTCACTTTTTTTTCGTTGTCCGCTTCGCGTGAAATGCCCCATTATTCCAAGTATTGTTCATCAGTAGCAACTACTTTTTGTCATCTTTAGAACAGGCCAAGACTACCACGTGGGAAGTACGCCTCTAAAAGAACGCATAACTGCCCATTTGAACATTTTCAAGTATGTTTTGATCGGAAAATTAGTTTTTCATGACTTTCGAAGAATTCCGATCGTTTTTCATTCAATGCACGACTTAAACGGATCAATTATAGTCGCTATCAATCTCCAGTAAAGGTTTCATTCGGTTTGAAGAGAGCTCATAGCTGCTCTAAATCTTTAAACTTTTTCGCTATCAAGGTCGTTCCTTGTCCTTCAAATACTGATGCAATAATCCCTATAAAAACATTTTATCTGGCAAAAAATTCGACCGAGGGTTTATATATTTTATTGCCAGACTTATTTTTTTTTTAAATTAAAATAAAATTAGGAGCTAAATTTTTGATGAAACATCAACATTAATGCATAAATAACAACTTGTCAAGAGTTCCCTATGATACCATGTATGCGCTAAAAGATATTCAGGTTCGAAGATCTCCGATATCTAGTATATCTTCTCTAGAAAAAGATATCTAGTCGCATAGCGGGGAAACAGTTTATTTTATGTTAAAACTGTTAAGGACATTTTTATAGAGAATTATCTAATCTACAATTTTGTTCTGATCATATTTTCTGTCCTACAAAGAGGAGCGGAGATATAAGCGAATGACCGGTAATCTTTGAACCTAAATATCTTCTTCTAAATTATTTCCCAATTAGTACCTAATTTTTTGGATTTCAGAAAAAAAAAATTAAATAAGTCAGGCAATGAAATATATAAACCTTCGGGCGCAGTGAAAATTTATGACGCTGAAAAAAAGTAAAGATGCAAAGCTTTCTTTTTTTACGCGTAGTTTTCAAAAATATATTAAGCCCATGAGGTTCAAAATTCGTATAATTACTCTAATATATATATATATCTACACATATAATATTATTTTGCTGTATTTGAAAAATGTACCATAGCGAAAATGGATGTGTGAACTGGTGTATTGTCTTGATGAAACAAAACTTTCTTTTTCGCCGAATGCAGCTTTTTGTTTTTTTCTTCATCACTTAAAACATCATGTTCGCCTTCTTTGGAGGCGATTCTCCTATTCGATTCAGTCCATTATTTCGATTTAGGGCAACTTATTCGATGCATTGCACTTTCTGACATTACTGTCGAAATTATTTTTTTTTGTAAAAACCACTTTAGCCCTTTGCCATCATTCTCACTCTTTACATCTCCAATAAAATAAAGTAGATTTATAGCTGCTTTCTTTTAAGATTCTTATACGAGTACAGTTTGCAATTGAAATTTGTTCGAGCGATAACGTGGACGCTCTCTGGAAATGATTGATTGAAAGACAAACAAAAAAAACTCTACGAACAATATTAAAAAGATTGGATAACATAGAAAATTGATTGCATAGCATATACGACGAACATAAAAGTCGTGATTGAAATGCATTTTGTGAAAGACACAATTGGATGTTACTTATTTTGTTGCTCATCAAATCGAGGACTGTTCGACGACTATTCGGCGCCTTCTGTTACTTGATCTCGTTCTGGTCCACTCTGCATTGATCTACGTTTTTCCATAACGACTTCATTCTCTGACTTTGTCTCCGACATGACGTCTATTAAGCTTGTTTACATTCTCATTTTACGATTAAATGTTGATATATGTATAGATCTATTTTTATTTACTGTCAACTCTTATTTTATTTTATTTAATTTCAACCTCATCAAGTTCTTTGGTGATTAACGACAATCCTCTTCCTCAAAGCCTCTTTTGAACACATCCTCTTCTAGATATTCTGTTCTGAATACTTTGACATACAATATTATGCATGGCTTGCATATTAATTTATTATTTTTTTTTTTCTTTTTTTATTAAGAATGTCTGAATACACGTCTTACTTTTTAATGAATATATTTTTATCAATTGTCGTCTGCTAAGTTTCAAGACTTTATTATTTATTTTTTTTTTTTTTTTATTATGCTTGTTCTATAGCGTTTTTTAAATAGCAATAAAATATTATGGAGGAACAGAGATAAACATGCAAGTAGTAAATAAATATTTAAAAGCAACAATTTTTTGTAATTTTGTGGCCCCACATCATAAGAGGCTCCAAATTCAAAGTTCAGGGTCCCGAAAAGAATAACTTGTGCACTTGTCCTTTCGAAAATACTTCAATTTTCATTGCTTAACTGTATGTTGCAGATTATTTTGGGCACTATGGCAGGGAAGTTATAAAAAACTAAAGAAATTTTTTTACATAATTTTACTCGTTTATTTTTTTGTTTACGTTTAGTTAGGTTAGGTAGTTAGGTTAGAATAGAAACTCATTAGAAATTTGGACAAAAATTTCGTATTTACTGAAGAGCTGAACAAACATACTCGTAAGAAAAATGACTTGCAAGCCATCTGACAGGCTTTCAAGTACTTCATCTCTTCCACAGACGCATTTCAGAACAAGCAGTATAGTAAGTAGATTTTTTTTTGGTATACAATTAAACAACGCACAAACAAGCAACATGACATCAAAACAGAACTAATAGGAAAACTGAAGTACATACACAGAAAAAAAAATGTTAGCTTAAAATTAAACACAATGTGTTCAAAAAATGTGTTCGTAATTTGCTTTTTTTTTCATATGTTTTTCAAAAGTTTTAAACACATTTGCCCTTACTTTGACGAAATTTGTTGCAAGCTATTTTTTAAACACAAAATTCGTCAAATTAATAACAATTGTCGTCAATCTTAAAACATTTTTTTTCAGTGTACCAATGAAGTATATACCAATTGGAGTAGAATATGAGGGTTGCTATTTATATATCTGGTCTTAGAGACAGTAAGTGGCAACACTTAGCATCTGACGTTTCCATTGGAAACTTGACATTGTTGAACATACCCTTCTTCAAAACATTTTGCCATTTGAGAGCGATTTGTGTTGTTTAAATTAACGTAAAAAATGCATCTGGTGCAAGAGAAGGAATTAACTCGTGAACATTTCCGTGCGATTTTTTTTTTCATAAGTTTCTACGTGGGTTATCAAGACAAGAACGCGTCGATGAGCTTAATTTCTTATACGGCGATATAGCATCATCCTTCAGCATTATAAAAGTCTTTTGAATTTGAATTTTAATCTTCATGGAGAATATTTCAAAAAACAATAAAACCAAATTTGATCCTAAATATTTGTTATTTCACTATTAGGCCATAAATATAACACACTTCGTATAGAAAAATTTTGTGTACTACACCAATTCCTTTTAAAATGTTTTGAATTTTTTTATTATTTTTTTATTTTATTTCCATTGCCTCCATATCGGCCCAAGCCACCAAGGAAAAATTAATCTTTTCGGTCAATCTTGCTTCGTTTTCGAGATATATGGCATTTTTTTCTAATTTTTTAAGGTTATTAGATCGACCGACCCCCCCACCTCTGCGTCTCAAATTTGTGTCCCCTTTATTGTTGTTATTTTTTCCTATCTTGCTTCGTTCTCGAGATATGGCATTTTTTTCTAATTTTTTAAGGTTAAACTATTGTAAAAACCAACCCCTCAACTTAGTGTCTTAAATTTGCGTACCCTTGGAAAACACGTAAAAGCTGTTAATTGAGGTTGAATTATACTATCGACTGACCTCTTTACTTATACGTCTCGAAATTGGGTCCCTTTTAAAAAACCCGGAAAAACTGCTATTTTTACCCATAATTGCATCCTTTTCGAGATATGGCATATTTTCTCATTTTTTTAAGGTTCATTAAGATAAAAAACTGAAAACGTTCGTTGTATTGTTGTAAACTATACTTACTTAAACTATATTTTTTTTATAGATTCAAACCATTTTACACGCAAAGTTATTTGCAAAAGTTTCAACAGTTGTCATAATAATAGTCAGTTGCGAGAAACGCATCATTTAGTTGCAGGAAATTAATTTCGTTTATCATAAAAAATTTGTTTTTCTCAACTGAAAACTTCGTTTGTTTTCCCTTCGTTGCATAAACACAACACTTATAGTTCAGAATAACTTTTTGGACAAATTATTACTATATAAGCAAATTGGTAATTTGCTTAATATGCAGACCAGAGATTTGCACAAGCCCAATCGTCATTTTTTGCCACTCGAATAACAATCGTCGTCAGCCACAATCGCACATAAAAATTAATGCACGCATACCGCTCGAGTTCGTAAACAACGATTGGTGCTAAGCACAGTTTGTAACGATTGCGAATACATACAAAGGCACCATCCAGACAATGCAGACATTCGCTTAAACTCGAGTGTTTGTTGCTGCAGCGATTGCCATCGCCTAACTCTTTCCACTCCGCAACAATACAGCGTGTGTGTGTTGTTGTTTATTCGCTGAAGGCTTCTTGTTGGTATTTTTGCGTATTGTTTCGTCACCGACTGCTTTTGACGTAGAATACGTCATTCTCGGAGGTAAGTAGGGTGGTTGATAGTGATCAGGTGTCGGTATTTATATAACTTTTTGAGCCTTTGGTGGGCCTAAAGTACTGATCGTACAATGTTGATGTTAGCACTTGTTGGTCTGCTTGATCCTCAATGCGACAAAAATTCATGTTAGAACTCTCTAACTTATATAGATTTTACACAAATACATGAAATATAAAGCCAACGTTTGATGTTTTTGTTTGCTTAAACTTGCTACCTATTTATCGACAGTTTCCGGTTTTATCGACAAAACCATAAAATTTGTATGGGAGCCCCCCTAAGCAGTGGTCGGAGGGAATAGGTGTCAAAGGCAAAAATGTTCCTTTTGCAAAAGTAATGGGGGTCGGTCATACATATTAACCCTCTCCGGCACTCTCTTAAAGGTCATATGCTCAGGTGTATGGAATAAATCAACAAAACCCATAAAATTTGTATGGGAGCCCCCCTAAGGAGTGGTCGGAGGAAATAGATGTTAAAGGCAAAAATGTTCCTTTTGCAAAAGTAATGGGGGTCGGTCATACATATTAACCCTTTCCGGCACAAAAACCATAAAATTTGTATGGGAGCCCCCCTAAGGAGTGATCGGAGAGAATAGGTGTCAAAGGCAAAGAAAAAGGTCGGTCATACATATTAACCCTCTCCGGCACTCTTTTAAAGGTCATATGCTCAGGTGTATGGAATAAATATTTTGCTAAATATTTTTTAAAAAAGATGTCATCAAAATCGAATTGAATAATTCTACGTCTTGTGTTAAGACATAGTCGAAACTACTGTATCTTTTTTTATGTTAATAATTCCTTATTGTACTACGTATTCAACGATTTGTTGTTGGTTTTTTGTTGTAATTGTTGTTGCGCTCTTCAAAAATCACTCTTTGGCAATCCCTAGTTTTTAACATTCTTTGTCATCCCATAGCCATGCGTGTACAGCACAAATAGTTTTTTTCACATGAGATTTTTTCGTATACAAAAAAATCAACACTGCAGACTGCGTGTTTTCTCCGTGGTACGAATGGACATAAAAGCATGAATTTTCGTTGCTTTTGCCGATTGTTGCTCATGTCTCGCTTCGTTGGGTATTCTTGATTCGTAGACAATCGTAATCGCGACCAATCGTACTCTATGGTATTCGTATCCGCAGCGATTGGTGCATGTATTCGCGCATTCATTTTAATGCAGAAGGCACATTCGGTGCTCGTATATTGAGGATATATTCGAAACGCCATTTGAATGCAATCAAGCTGTTTTCTGATGCAGACGTAGATAGCAAAAGAGGTGCGATGAGTACAATACATAAGAAGACGGACGGACATAGGGAGAAAGATAATTAATAAAATAAATAATAATGACCAAACTAACTTGCGGTTTATATATATGAGATATATTTTTAAAGTTAATGACAACTGAATATTCGTTTGCGGCAAATACAACTCGCGAACGAAGTGTAGTTGGTGAATTTTCAGTTGCGGGAAACGAAAAATTTCTTTGCGTGTAACTATATGTATGTATGTAAGTTTAGTTAATACGACAGTGAATAAAATAGTACGACTGATTTTGAAAAACTTCAAACACTAAATGCTTATGAAAATATCTATAATGCTGTGTTACCCTTTTCTATGGAAACATCTTTTCGGAACCTTTTCTCTGAACTTTAACATCTATAAGCAACGTGTATTATAATATGAAAATCTCTCGACATATACGTACCAATGCAGACTCCTAACCGCCTTCAAGATAATTTAGACAATTGTTCCACTTGGTGCGCAAAAAAATTTTCTCGTACTCAACCTCAATAAATATCAAGCCATCATATATTTCCGAAATATACTACAATCTCCATCAAGAACTTATTACATATTGAATAAGCCAGTTCACTCGGCAAATTATTTGCGTGACTTGGGTGTTATTTGCGACAAGCAACTGAATTTTCGGTTGCATATCGATAATATCATAAGTAGAGTCAACTCTGCACTTGGTTTTGTGAAACATTGGTTCAGAGAATTCTCCAAATCATGTGTTACATAATCTACCTCACTTTTGTAAAATCAATCCCTGATATGCAAATTTTCGAAATATCCTTTTTCGTTCCAACACTACTTCCTAACCCTCTATATTCTCTCGTTAAAATAATCCATGGTATTTGTATCTAATCAACTTTGTTAAAATATAATAAATTAATTTCCTGTTAATAACAAGTTTGAGTTCTATACTTTCATGTTGTTTTGTGTGCTTGTGCAGTATTTGAATGCATAAAGAACAGTCCCAGTGGACAATTATACTAGGCCTTAACAAAAGAAGGCATGCTAAGACTACTACTATTGGCATCTTTATACCTCCTAATATCGCTGTACCAATGAGCACTTCTAGAAGCCCTTCCTATGGATGGGGCTCAAAATTTTTTTATTTCTGTGCAACGCAAAACATAAAAGAAGTGAAACATATCATAAAGTGTTAGCCCAAGGAGAGCACAGCGCTCTCCTATAAAAAACATAAATAAAAACAAAGTGAGAAAATTTTATTTTTTGTCACATGCGAGCATTGAACTCGGACCGCTGGCGTTATAGTCAAACGTTTTACCGCTCTGCTATTTCACCGTTTGATAACTTGTGAACAAAATTTATATAAAAATATGAGGTCCACAACTCTGAAATTATTTTTCCGCTGGGCATCTACAGCAATTTGATTAATTGCTATGTAGAGTACATTCGTGTATGGAGAATTTAGCTCTATAGATAAGGCGTTGTTTTTGAAATCTTGAGGTCGCAGGTTCGACGCTCAGCGGTGACAATGAAGTTTTTTCAGTCATATATATACACTATATATATTTCTCTCATTCTCTCTACTATCAAACATATCTTTCCTCTCTATCGTGTGACGAAATGAGGTAAAGTGACCTTAGAAAGTTTCACTTCAAAATAGAAATTGCAAAACAAAAGACAGTTTACTGCATATTTTTTGCACGGCAGTTGACTTGAGAGTGCTTTTATAAGCCCTCATAAAGAAGGTCTTTTAACATGCTTTCTCAAAAAAGAGCTTCTGGCAGGCCTCTTTAGAGTCGCGAGAGAGGAAGGCCTAGAAAATTTGCTCGTTTCATATAAAAAAGATAATGGGCTTGGATATGAGTGCGGAAGGTCTTCAAAATCTATATGAAGGCCTGCAAGTAGCGCTTCGAAGCCCTGCTTTTGCCCACTGGGGTGGTGTTCACACGCATACTACTTCAATTTTCAACTTTTGTACTTGTGTTAGTAGCTCTCTCGCTCTCTGCACAGACAAAAATTTTTGTGCAGTTATTAAGCAAGAATTCTGTTATAATTATCATAATCATCATCAGTATCCTTATCATTATCATTATAACTATCATTATCATTGTCATTATTATTATTATAAATATTATTCTGCATTCATAACTGCACAAGAACTAATTTTCATATGCCTTAAACTTTGTGTGCAGTGCAAAGCACACGACCAAGCGACGTAAACTTGAAGTTTCAGCGCCAACTGATTGAGAGAATTTCGTACATGTGATCGTGTACGTGTTTCGATTTTCAAATAAAGCTTTCGAGTCTCACCACGTGTGGTACTATGTTCGTGAACATCACTAATATAGAATATAGAATCTTCTCACTACACTGCTTGTTTTGAAATGCGACTTCAGATGAGACGAGGTACTTGAAAGTATGGCAAATGGCTTGCAAGTCATTTTTTTTTTTAAACTTGTGCAGCTTTCTAATCTTACTTGCTATGCCGTATCGAAGGTAGTTGGTTACATATTTTAAACATATCTATTTTTATACCCATATTTCAATATTTATACCCAATGCAAATATTTTGCAACAACTTGCAACAACTGTTTTTCGTTTATAGTACATCGTTGCAAGTATCGTTCTGAAAATAATTTTTTTAACTGAAAGTGTTAAACATGTGAATAGTTTGTTAATTAAAAAACATTATAGTTCGGCATTAATAATTGATAAAATTTAAAAACAAAAATATATATTTATATATATTTTGTAACTAAATGCAAAGAAAAGGCAAAAATATTTTAATTTATCTCAACATTGAAATGCTTTTTCCGTTAGCCGCAGCTTCAACATGGAGTTCGTGGTTAGTTTATTTCCATTACAAACAAAGTTATAACATTACAAATCATAAAATTAATTATTATTTAACCATAATAGTCTGAATTTTAAGTTTAATTTATTCAAACCAAAAAAGCGTTCATGATTCCAAATGTAACGCTGTTTACTCGTACGAATAAAGTTGCAATTTTATGGGTGAAATATAACGCTATCATTTATTTATTTATGTATAAACATAAAAATTAACATATCACCGCAATAAGCTGCAGTGATATAAATTAAAATAGACAACAACAACATTATACAAGTAAATAGATATGTATATGCTATATGCGCAGCATATGCTGACTGACATTAATGCATCTAGTAGATACAAATCTGCAAAATCAAATCCAATGCAAAATCAAATTAAATGACAATTTAACTTTGTTTCATTGGATAGTTCCAAGTTAAATTTTGTTAACTTCTATTGAATGAAGTAATTTTGAATTTTGTCGGAATTGCATCAGTGCCATTAACTTTCAGTCGAATATAAAGCATGTGTTTTTCATGTTTGCTTATGTGCTGCTTTAGCTTTGTGCAGTCTTAAAGTTAACAACTTTTTTATGAATCGAAAAGTTTGCCATTTCGAATATCTTTACAGTTTTTACACACTTCTTCTTTTACTGTCAACTTATATGACAAAGTTTGCATAATACACTCAGAAGAAAGTCTCTCGGAATATGATAAAAAATATCCCATCATATTAAGAGAAAAGTGGTATAGAGTTTGCTCCAGAAAATGCTTTTCTCTAATTGTGATACCAATAATTCCCTAAAAATGGTAAAAACTTCCATGAAAAAGAGAAATATAAGAAAAATATATCGTTCTTAGAGAAAAAGACTTTTATTTTTATGAAATTATTTGTTTTTATTGAAGAAAATATATCGCGTAGTGAATTTTTTATCTATAAAAGAGAAAATTTTTCATTTTCTAGAAATTTTTATCTATAAATAAAAATAGTGGAGATAAGCACTATTAGAAGTTAAATTATTTTCATTTCCGACAAGTGAAGAAATATTTCTTCGAATATGTGAAAATTTATTCTAATTGTAGGAAATTTTATTTGAAAAGAAAATTAAAAAAAAATAAATAAATAAATAACTGACCATTTCAGCCCTTGAAAGGACTTTGACCTAGCTAGCTACTTATGATCAATTGTGTTGTGCGTGTTATTAAGTTTGTACACAATTAACCGAAAACCGGACCTACATGCTTAACGCCGACTCCGAACGGCGATGAACAGAATGTTCTTGTTCTCAAGAAGCTTTACATGGCATTTTGATTACTCTCTGTGGTTTGCCATTGTCTGCAGAGAGGTGGCGTGCGAACAGAAAAATAATTTTCATTCAAATACTTTTCTGTCGCTGCTGGGGTCTGTAGCAGCGTAGCAAAAGAGAAAATTGCTGTTGTCAAAAAGAGAGATTTTTTTATGGAGAAAAGATATGGGTTTTTTTCTTGGTGTACAGAAAAAATTTTTTTAGTTTGGAGATGTTCCTGTAAGTAATTACAAATTGGTTCTCCCCACACTGTTGATATGAATTTGAAGCGAGCGAAAACTAGCACTAGTTATTTTACTCGCTCAAAATATAGCTTAACCCAAATCCTTCTTTAACTTCGCAAAGTGGTTATCTTTTTGTGTTGATGCCATAGAACAATACCATTGTCCTACTCTCTATAAGGCTTGTGATAGAAAAGCATGCTACCCTATACATTTTTAACTCGTTAATACCGTTATAATTTTTCAAAATTATTCAACTAGTTTAAATCGAACTAATTACTACACTAGTTCGATTTCAACAAGCTTATTGCTTGTAAGTATATAAGCTCAACCTTTTAAAGAAAAGATATAATTTGTGTGAACCATACATTTAATACTTCTAATTGGCAGCACAAGCAAAATACATGCCCAAACCCTAGAGTACATACGAGGGCAAGGGCTCTCCGCAAAATCGCCCAAAAAAAAAACAAAAAGATAAATCGCCCAATTGAAAAATGACCCAAAAATTTATGCAAAATCGTCCAAAACGAAAAAAATAACAAATTTTACCCAAGAAAACGAAAAAAGCCCAAAGCACATTCGTATGGAAAAAATTGGGTAGTTTTTTCTTAATTTTTTTTTTTTTTTTTTTTGGCGATTTTGCGGGCCGAGGGCATTCATATGAAAAAACATAAAAAAAAACACAGGTGCGTCATTGGACACACGAGAGCTGCGAAGCATTTTCGCAATTTCATAGATTAAGCGCACGTTAATATTCACACCAAGTTTCAAGTTTTATTATATTTAATTATTATTTTTTTTTTCTTTCACTTAGAAAACGCGCTTGTCAGCGAACTTTTGGTTAATTGATGGTCCTTCGCGCTATGCAAAAACAAAAAAAAAAAAAAAAAAACACCATGTACCGAAACACAATTAACGATCGTGTGTATTTTTTAAGCATTAAGCAACCGGAGAATACTCAATTTGTTCTTTTTAAGTAATACTTATAAGGTCGGATAGACAGACGGACATGGCTAAATCGACTTGGGTGGTGATGCTTATCAAGAATCTGTATAATTTTCTTTATATACTACTTGTCCTTATTGGCATTACAAACGGAGTGAAAAAACTAATATACCCCTTTTACGTTCTTGTATCGGAGCTTCCGTAAGGAGTGGTCGGAGAGGATAGGTTTTTAGGGGAAAAATGTTCCTTTTGCAACTCCTTCGGCTTTCCCTTAAAGCCCCCTGCTTAGGTGAAGGGAATAAATAAACAAAATTCATTATATTTGTATGGGAGACCCCCTAAGAAGGGGTCAGAGGGGATAGGCCCCCAATGGAAAAATGTTCATTGCAAAAGTAATGAAGGTCGGTCACACATATTAACCCTCTCCAGCCCTCCCTTAAAGCCCCTCCGTCCAAGTGTAGGGAATGAATATAGAAAAAAATAACTAATCTATATCTTCTATACTATTATATAAAAGGGTTCTCTCGGATTTTTATCGTTCAATCACGGGATAACCGCTGAACCGATTTTAATAATTCTTTCACTATTCAATTGCTATAAGAAGCGACCCTGCTAATGGATACTACATTTTTGGTAAAAGTTTTTATTTAATTATTTAAGAATTTATGCATTTTAATCCATGCTGCCATCGTATGTATAAGCAGAACAAAATAACAGCAAACAATAGCTTAAGCTCTTTGTTGAGAGAGAGAGAGGTGAGATTCTACAACTCACCGCGCTGGTCTCTTGAGTGGATAGTTGCACTCAGTTAATTCCTGCTACAGTGTAGTCATAAGCCCAATATATCGTATTTATTTGCGTTTCAATATTTACTGAGTTAAATAATCCAATAAATAGATTGAGATAAATTTTACAGAATTTTAGAATAAAACTGAACACAAAAAATGAGATCGCCAATAAAAGCCTTTTTTAATTAATTCATTTTGTTATGCACTGTTAAAACATTTTCTATAGAATTTTTTACAGCGCATGTTCGCCAGCTGATAATAAATAACAAGAGCGTCTAAAAGTAAATGCGAAGAGAAATATTTTTTAACGCACGTTTGCCACCTGCGAATTTAAGAAAGCTTTCTATATCAGAGAAATGTTTCTCAAAAATTTATGCTCAAAAGCTTTTCCCTTTATCACTTTTACTTTGGTCCATGGTATAATAATACAAGGTAGCATTGACAGTTGCTTGAGAAATCATCTACTGTCAAAAAATATACTCAAAAAGAGAGCGCTCACAATCCGCCATTGAAAACACAAGCAATGTTGAAAACGTTGAAGTGAAAAAAAAACAACAACCACAGCAGCTGCTGATGTATTTCCACAAAAAGCTGTTTTTGACAGTTTATGTTTTCCTGTTGAAGAGAAAATAAGCAGTTGTCAATGCTACCATGTATTATTATACCATGAGCTTTGTGTACATGGAAAAAGTTACGCTCGCAGAGAGCTCAGTGAGCTATGGAGTGCCCTGCGCTGGCTTAAAGCTAATTGGATCCATGGTATAATAATACATGGTAGCATTGACAACTGCTTATTTTCTCTTCAACAGGAAAACATAAATTGTCAAAAACAGCTTTTTGTGGAAATACATCAGCAGCTGCTGTGGTTGTTGTTTTTTTTCACTTCAACGTTTTCAACATTGCTTGTGTTTTCAATGGCGGATTGTGAGCGCTCTCTTTTTGAGTATATTTTTTGACAGTATATGATTTCCCAAGCAACTGTCAATGCTACCTTGTATTATTATACCATGCACAAAGCTCACAACAGAAGAGAATATAAATCAGTCGTTCGCAGACAGTGATGCTGTGAGGATTTATGTTACTTTGCGCTGCAAATTTTATGTACACTCTTAAAAAAATTAACCTATTGTCTTGTAGATTCAAAATACTTATGCATATTAGAGTGGAACGAATTTTTAACATCATGGTCTTCATATATTTTTGAAAACAACGCGTAAGAAAATAAATTTCTGCATCTTTAGTTTTTTTCTGCGACACAACTTTTAACTACGCCCGAGGATTTATATATTTTATTGCCAGACCTTTTCGAGAGCGCACTAATAAATACTAATAAAACAAAATAAAATGTAACTGTGTTAGTATGCCCAGCCCTGCTTTAAGCGCAGCAAAGTATGTATGTATATGTATTTGTTTGTTTGTTTTGTGCTTGCTGAGAACAAAAAGAGTATAGTAGAGAGCAACATGCAGTTTATTGAGGCTCTCGCAGCACAAACGCATGAAAAGCTAACGATCAAGCAATGCATGGCATTGTGGATGATTTTTTAAAAAACTTAACACTTTAATTAAAGATACTTATTTTTGAAATTTCGAAAAGAAAATAACCAATAAACCTTTTGTAGCACAAATGTGATATTTTAAAACTTATTTCAAAAAAATCGGACCAGTACTTTTGGACTTTTGCGGACACAAAAAATGTTCACTTTCATTTTATATAATAGTATAGATATAGAAGTATAGATATAGATATAGATATAGATATAGATATAGATATAGATATAGATATATATAGATATATAGATAGATTAGTGATGTTTTACAGCAAGTGCTTTTGATTTGATGGTTAGAGTTGAGTTGAATTGAATGAGTTCAATCCGTGCAGCGGATAAGAAATTATTTGTAATTTAACATTTTCTTGTTGCAATAAACTCAAGCAAAAACAATATCAATTCTAAGAAAAACGGTGCCAGAAAAAAGTGTCGTTTTTTTAGATTTCACTCCAGGAAATCACAGAACGAGGCGTAAAAAGCGCTTCGCTTAAAAAAATTGGGCGATTTTGCATTTTTTGCATTTGGGTAAAATTTCCTTTTTTGCTTTTGAGTAAAAATTTCGCCAAAATATGTATGTTTTATAATAAAATTGTAAGAAGTAGTTTGTTTGATTTATTGCTATTTAGATGGTATCTTTAAATAGGTTCTGTAGCGCAGAGCACACGGTGATTGTTTTATAATCGTGAGGTTGACAGTTCGAGTTAATGAATTCTTCAGGTTTTTTTTTTTTTTTGTTGAATATTTATGGAAACATTTCGGTTTTTAAAATAAATTTTGTACTGATAAAAACAAAAAACATAAAACCTTCAAAATCTATTGTAAAAATTTTCCCAAGACTAAAAACCAGAAAATAATAATTTGAGTACAAAAAAATGTTTAATATACCACGTTTTTAAACGTTTGGATTGGAATACAACGACATTTGGAATATTTCACGTAAACTTCGATACTTAAAACGTACAATGTGGTCGGATTTTGTGTAAATACACACGTTTGTAAGACCACGCCTATCGCCATACAAAGTGACATCATCAAAATAATAAAACCTTAATAACTTTGAATATTATGTAATACACACAAGTGAGGAGGTGTATTACATAATATAACATATTACATAAAGTAACTTCGACCAAGCCTAAGATAATACATTTCTAACTATTTTTTTTTTCGTATATATACTTAAGATCTGCACAAAACCTTACATTCTCAGAACTTGTCTAGTATACAGTGTCTGGGTACAATGTATATAAGTAAAACCTTGACATCGAATAAAAATTTTCTGTATGAAACAAAACCAACAACAAAACAAGCATTATAGATTTACTTTTATATTTATTATACAAAAGTGTATAAAACTCATTTATTGTAATATGTATTTGTATCATAAATAAGTTTTATTGTAGTTTTGTCGCATTATGATTGACAGACTTCGGAGACTATGTCGACGACAGGCGGTCAATCAGTTGCAAAAAGGCCATGAAAGAGAAAGGCTAAAATAAATGTCGGGTTTTTTGAGCTTCGGCTTTTTTCCCGACAGTAAATAATTGTGTGTGTTTTTTATTTATTTTATTAAATTCATAAATTCGCTTTTTTTGTGAACATTTTGGTCGACTTCGAGCCAAATAGGAAGCAGTCCTTTGGAAAGGAAAGAGGGACGGACAGGAAAGGTAAAAAAAAAAAAAAAAAAAAACAAAGAAACCAAAGGAGCAACAATAAAAAAAAAGAAGACCAAATGCGGTAACTGCAGCAACACGCACGCTCACACGCACGGAAAAGAAGACAACAAAGTTGAGTATAAAAAGTTTAAATATACATCAAATATAACAAATTATAAACAATTAAAAATCTGAAATTGATGTAGTGGTGAGTGGAAAGTGATACAATTTTAAAATATTTAAAGTAAGAAGTGGAAAGAATGTGTTCATTTTTTTTTTATAGAAGAAAGAAAAGTAAAAGTGAACGGATTTTGGACAGAATTGGAAAGAAAAGTGGACATATCTTAAATAAGAATTGTAAAAAAGAACAAAGTGGACAGATTTTAAAAGAAATTAATATTTTTCGTTTCTGTGCAATAAATTCTGCTCAAATTGATTGCATATACATAAGCGAAATATTCAAGGGCACTCAATGCGCTGCTGCGCTATAACGGTGCTATGCAGTCGCAGCGAGCATGCTTGGAAAGAAGTATTCACATATATACATGCTGAATGACGTGTTGCGTTTGTTGTTGTAGCATGCAGCAGCGGCGAACAGAAGCAATTCGTTATTTATGTTTGTTGTATGTGTAATTGGACAGAAAAAGAAAGAGCAAGGGTATGTCTTTAGCACAAAGATGCGAGCATAAGCGAACACCATAAGCAATGATAGAAGAGAAACAAAAAGAAAGAGCAAGGGTATGTCTTTAGCACAAAGATGCGAGCATAAGCGAACACCATAAGCAATGATAGAAGTGAAACAAAAAGAAAGAGCAAGGGTATGTCTTTAGCACAAAGATGCGAGCATAAGCGTACACCATAAGCAATGATAGAAGTGAAACAAAGGCAAAGAGCAAGGGTATGACTTTAGCACAAAGATGCGAGCATAAGCGTACACCATAAGCAATGATAGAAGTGAAACAAAGGCAAAGAGCAAGGGTATGACTTTAGCACAAAGATGCGAGCATAAGCGTACACCATAAGCAATCATAGAAGAGACACAAAGAGAAAGAGCAAGGGTATGACTTTAGCACAAAGATGCGAGCATAAGCGTACACCATAAGCAATAATAGTGGAGAAACAAAGATAAAGAGCAAGGGTATGTCTTTAGCACAAAGATGCAAGAATAAGCGTACACCGAAAGCAATCATAGTAAAGACACAAAAGGAATGAGCAATTGTATGTATTTAGCACAAATATGCAAGAATAAGCGTACACCGAAAGCAATAGTGGAAAGAGTAAAGCATGCTTTGGACAGAGGAAAGAAATGTTTTGCAAAGAGAAAGAAAATAGAAAGAAGTGCAACTTTAGCATCAAAATATGCAGACAATTGCGCATAATAAAACAATCAGTGGAAAGATTTCGGCAGTAATTATTTGAGCACATGAACACAAAGAAAAACAGTGAAAAAAAAAACAAGAAAAGAAAGAAAGAAGCACAAATAGCATCAAAGTATGCGTGTGCATTAGAAAAAGGTTTAGGTAGCTACTTTTTGAACGCAAAGAAAGATGTTGATGGACAGAGAGAGAGAAAAAATAAAACAACAAACATAGAAATGCGGTAATGAGTCTGCACTATAAAACAAAGAACAGATTCAATTTTAATAAGCAAAGGTTGTTGAATGTCGAAAGGCTGTTAGAAAAATTTGAATGTACAGAGGAGAGAACAGATTGAATGTCGAAAGGCTGTTAGAAAAATTTGAATGTACAGCGGAGAGGACAGATTGAATGTCGAAAGTTTGTTAGAAAAATTTGAATGAGGAGAGGACAAATTGAAAGGCGAAAGTTTATATAAAAAAAATTTGAGTGTGCAACAAGAGAACGGATTAAAAGCAACATTTTGGAAATTATCTAAATGCACAGAAAGATTTAAAAGTGATAGATGGTTTCAATTTACAACCCAATGGAAAGATAGAAGCATCATTTTAATTAGCAAAGAAAGATGGAAGGATTAAAACATCATTTTAATGGAAAGATTAAAGATAATTTTTAGTAAGCAAAGGAAAGTAGAAATTAAAAGAAGAATTACAAAAAACAAAAGGGAATTTGACGGAAATTCAAATGAGCACAAAAACAGGGATAGATTAAAAAGATATATTGGACAGAATCTCAGTTGGAAAAGTATGAAGCAGTTTAAAGAAAATTAAAACGCAATATAAAAATGTTAGGCAGAATATTTATTAATTTTATCTTTTGTTATTGATACAGCACAAAATGACTGAGCGGAATCAATACGAGAGAATGCAGAGGCTATCGCTACATTCGCAGCATCAGCCGAAGAAAGAAAGTTTGCGGAAGCCACCATAGAGCATGTACAATTTTTGGACAGACAGGCGGCAGCTCTGGTAAACGCGACGAGATCGAGACAAGATTAAAAAAAATACAGTCCACACGGAGAAGAATAGTCGGGATCGAGGATCCCGTGAGCGACCGTCGAGTAGTGTTCGCGCTTCAAAGATTACGCCGAAGGAATTTCCATGCTAGGCATGCCAGGGCAATCAACAGATATGGGTGTGCCAAGAATTTTTATCAATAAATTTGCGCGGCAGGAAAGAATTTGTAGAAAGACATAGTTTGTGTCCAAACTGACTGAAAAGAGGCGGAAACGCCTGTTTCTTGAGTGGATGCGCTCGTTGTCCAGGCAAGCCTCGCCACAACAGCTTGCTGTGTCCGCTGAAAGATGGAAAGAAAGAGACAGTCTTGGTAGTGCAGTCCAAAGATGAAGAAAAGGGTTATTTGGAAAGTTTTCCAAAGACGTACAACAAGAAAACGGCTAATGAACTTATAAATTTTGTTAATGAAAGACAAGTTTTTTATAAGAAAGAAGATGAATATAAAAAGAACAGGCCGGAAGAAGCCTTCTTACAGTATGAACAGGATTTTAACATAACAATTGAGGAAAGGGTGACTTTGATATCAACAGCTATGGAAAGGGTAGAGGTGTTTGAAGGATTTTTCGGTCCAGTTAGAACTTTATTAGACACCGGTGCACAACCGAATCTTATTAGCTATGCGTTACGTCAGAAGAAAAAAAAAAAAAACAAAAAAAAACCATATTTACCTTTAGCTAGGAAAATGGTTGGGATAGACGGAAAGCCATTTGCGATAGAGATGAAAGTTAATCTTAAGGTTTGTTCATGGTATGAATCATGTGATCATGTTCAAAGATGTTAACACCACGATACGGTGACATGTCTTCAGTTTTCAAATCGGTCGATCCAGAATATTGGAAACCAGACGTGGTGCACATGCTGTTTGGAGTAAGTTTTGTGGCAAAAATCATAGAATCGGTTCTTACAAAACCGATGAATGATACAATCTTTTTGAAAACAAAGTCTGGTGTTGTTGCTTTAGGTGGACAGTCTGAGAGGATAGATGAATATACTAGACAGATACTACTAATGGTAGAATACAAGCAAGAAGAACAACTGGACAATTACTTAAACGGTTATGGACACTGGATCAAATTGGTCGACATGCATTTCGTACAAAAGAAGAAGAAATAGTCGAGCAACATGTTTTGCGCACTTACAGGCGAGACAAAAATTGTCGTTTTGTCATGCTCATGCCATTGAAAGATAATATGAAAGATATTAGCAGTTTGAGACAAGTTGCATTTAAGCGATTTATATATTTAAAGATTAATGATTAAAGATTAAAGATTAAAGATTAAAGATTAAAGATTAAAGATTAAAGATTAAAGATTAAAGATTAAAGATTAAAGATTAAAGATTAAAGATTAAAGATTAAAGATTAAAGATTAAAGATTAAAGATTAAAGATTAAAGATTAAAGATTAAAGATTAAAGATTAAAGATTAAAGATTAAAGATTAAAGATTAAAGATTAAAGATTAAAGATTAAAGATTAAAGATTAAAGATTAAAGATTAAAGATTAAAGATTAAAGATTAAAGATTAAAGATTAAAGATTAAAGATTAAAGCTTAAAGATTAAAGATTAGGTAAAGATGAAAGTTGAAAAATTAAAGATGAAATATGAAAGATGGAAAATCAAAGATAGATGAAGATCGAATATAGAAGATGGAAGATAGAAGATGAAAGATTAAAAAAGAAAGATTGAATATGGTAAATGGAAGTCAAACTCTAAGCGATTGATAAATGCGATGAATTCAGAGGAAACCTCTTTCTCAGCGGTGTTTTTGCCGGGGGAAGGGTCAAGCATTTTAGGCTTGAAGTGATTTATTGCGAGAGACCAATTTGCGTTTTCGGTAAAAACCCCGCAATTGGAGAAAGATTTTACAAAGAGAAAGATTGTGAGCTGCGTAGCTCAGCTTTATGATCAAAACGGTTATATTTCAATTGTTGTAATAGTCGGAAAGAATTTAACTCAAGACTTATTGAGATCAGGGATAGGTTGGGATGAGATGGTCCCAGTTGAGATAAAAAAGAGGTGGACAGAATTTTGGAGAGAAATTTTGTTATTGGAAAAATTTAGAATTGACAGATGGATAGGTGCAACCGAAAATATTGGTGTACAGGTAGCAGGTTATGGTGCTGTGGCTTACATTAGGACAGAATATTCATATGGAAAGGTGACAACAAAGTTGTTAATGTCAAAGACAAGAGTAGCTCCTTTACATACGCTTACTGTTCTAAGGTTGGAATTGGCGGCAGTTGAGTTGTTAGCAAGGTTATTTTCTGACATAAGGAGATCGATGGAGTGGCATTGGAGTATAGTTTTGCATTGAATAAAAAAGGCACCTTATTACCTGAAAATATGTGGCTAATCGAGTGGCTTCTATTCAGGAAAATTTAGAGGTAAAATATTGGCGACATGTCAGTACGAAAGAGAATCCCGCTGATCTATTAAGTCACGGGTTGTCACCAGCAGAATTCATAGACAATAGATTATGGTTGTATGGTCCGGATTTGGCTTGCATTCAATAAATGCAAGTGGCGCAAAGACAAGTTTTTGGACAGAGAGCCATCAGAGGTGAAAGAAGAGATGAGAGTTTACACAGTTTCAAGGTTTGAGCCGATGTTTAGTATTCATGTTAAGGGGATTCAGGAAATAGTGTTTTTATTGGCATATAGTAGAACGTAAGAGAGGACAGTTAATATTCTCGTATATGTGTTCCGTTACATGAATGCATTACGCTCAAAGCCTGAAAGAAAAAGAATTAGATCGAGAATGGGCAGGATTGAGATGCCAACAGCAGAGAAAAGAAGCATGGCTATGAAATTTATTTTAAGAAAGACACAAGAGGAATACTATAATGCTGAATTAACAGCGTTGGAAAGAGGACAAAACATAGCGGAAAGAATTAAGATAGAATCGTTGAAGGCAGTCATAGACTATAAAGAGTTATTGCGGGTTGGCGGCAGGCTGAAGCGTGCTGAAATCGATTATGAGATGAAGCACCCAGTGATACTGCCTACAAAATCATCGCTCGCTTCAGAGATAATAGAGTCAGTTGATAGACAAACAAGACACTGTGGTGCACAGGTGATGATGAAAATTATTCGGCAGCGTTACTGGATACCAAGGTTAAGAAATTCTCGGAGAAGTACGATTCATAATGTGTCATATGTGCACGTTATAATGCAAAAATGGAACAACAGATAATGGCAGATTTACCATCAGATAGGGTTAAGGTGGGAAAGGCTTTTTTACACACGGGAGTGGATTTCACTAGTCTATTTGAAATAAAAACAGTGGGTAAAGATACAGTTAGGTCACGGAAAGGGAAGTGCTGGATAGCAATTTTTGTGTGTTTGAAAATAAAGCTACAATGGAAATGAGAAAGGCATTGGACAGTTGGAGCAATCATGAAGCTGTAAGACATTTAGTTAGTAAGGGGACAGAATGGAAGTTTATGATTCCAGCTGCACCACATCAAGGTGGTATCTATGAAGCAGTAGTTAAGTCGATGAAATATCATCTTGTCAGAGTAGTGGGACAGAAAGTCTTAATATATGAACAATTATTAACACTTATTTTCACAGATAGAAGCGAGATTGAATTCGCGTCCAATACGTCCCATAAGCGATGGTCCGAAAGATATACAGGCATTGACCACAGGTCATTTTCCGTAATGAAAAGAAAGACAAGAAATGTTGAAGCTCTTCTGGAACAGATGGCAGACAGGATACCTTACAACGTTACAAGAGAGAAAGAAATGGAGAAAAGAGAAGGAAAGTCTAAAGGTCGGACAGCTTGTACTACTCAAAAGAGAGAATTTTCCACCGGCACACTGGGCAATGGGAAGAATTGAAGAAAGCTTGTACT
Source organism: Pherbina coryleti (assembly GCA_943735915.1). Classification (NCBI taxonomy): domain Eukaryota; kingdom Metazoa; phylum Arthropoda; class Insecta; order Diptera; family Sciomyzidae; genus Pherbina; species Pherbina coryleti. Next base: position 61,100,773 of record OX030949.1, on the reverse strand, counting down.
ACTCAAGAGAGAATTTTCCACCGGCACACTGGGCAATGGGAAGAATTGAGGAGTTGATCGTGAGTAATGATGGAAAGGTCCGTTCAGGTCTGGTGCGCACGCCTACAAATATACTCAGAAGAGCCATACAGAAGTTTTGCATTGTACCAGTTGAAGCAGAGAGAATATGAAATTTATTGTTGTTGATATCATGTATTTACTTTAAAAATATTTATCGTTGTAATGTATATATTTAATTGTAAACAAAGAGATGGATAGGAAAACTGGCGTTTTCGGCGGCAGTGTATAAAACTCATTTATTGTAATATGTATTTGTATCATAAATAAGTTTTATTGTAGTTTTGTCGCATTATGATTGACAGACTTCGGAGACTATGTCGACGACAGGCGGTCAATCAGTTGCAAAAAGGCCATGAAAGAGAAAGGCTAAAATAAATGTCGGGTTTTTTGAGCTTCGGCTTTTTTCCCGACAGTAAATAATTGTGTGTGTTTTTTATTTATTTTATTAAATTCATAAATTCGCTTTTTTTGTGAACAAAAAGTATGTTGAACCGTGGTTGTAGTTGAAAACTAAGTAAAAGAACTTTTATAGTCAATAAAGGAAAAACGAATACTTTCGAACACTTCGTAATTGCAAATTTATCAACTGTTTAATCGGATGCTGGCTTAAAAGTGAGTTCACTATTGACATGAATCTGGTCTTTTTAAGTTTCCTTTGTTTGCATGACTACCAAATACAATTATTCGGCTTAGTTTTTATAGCTAGTGCTACCAAATAAGCCCATCCATAATTCACCTTCTTATCAGGCAGAAAATTTTTAGTGAATTCAACGTCAAATGCTTGTTGACAACAAAATGTGCGAAATTGGCAGCTCATTTCATTGCTCTTGTTTTCTTCGCTCAATGATGTTGACGCAATGTGTTGGAAAAATAAAAAAACCAAATGCAAATTATTTGCCTAAGAAATGATACTGTTCCGGCTGCTGCTGATACGAATATTCGTCGCATATAAATATATTCTTATGTTCTTCTTAGGAAACCGTTAAAAGCACCGGTTAAAGATTACACTCAAAGCTCAATATAGAGTAAATACTATAAAAAACACAAATAAAAATAAAGAAGTTGAAATAGCCTTGTTTTTTTCCTCTTAAATATACCTAAATACACACTGTTCTGTGTGTGTATATGTTTATGTTTATTGTCACACACCCATTGATGCCTGCAGATAAGACAATCTACCGACCGAACTTCCTGACGTCAGCCATTTCCACAATATTTGCATACTTTTAGGCAGGAGTCTAAGTGTCTGAGATAAAGACATCCTCCATAATGTTATTGTTGTCATTATTTTATTAAATGTTAATATCAAATTATATAGCAGCAGTTGCTACCATTGCTGGCGAGATTTTGTTCACTCAAACTGTGCAAATATACGTGTGGTAATAAAAAATAAGCTTTTGTTTTTATTTCTGCCCTGTTTTAATGCGAGTAACAGAGCAAAAACGTGTCAAGTTCCGTACTTGACATCTGCAAGGTATTATTTCGGTTATGGATTAAAAAAAAAAAAAAGGTTGTCTCTATTTTCGCCTAAAAAGTGTTAAGATATAAATAAATCTCTCAGTTGCGAACCAATTGTCAGCATATAAGTTTCATCAAGTCTGGCATATTTTGTCAAAAATAAATGTGTTTAAAATTGCAAGTTAAGCAATAGGAGCAAACGAACCGTTATTGCTTATTTAGTGCCAAAAAGTATTAGTGCATAAATTTTAACCTGTGAGTATCCAGCATTTAATATTATTGTGACATCTTTGAACTCGGATAAATTTACACATTTGAACAACATGTAATGTTATTCAAACGAGATGGAATATTTTTACATTTTTTAAAAATGTTTTGAATGGAAATCTTGTGTTGTTTTAAACAAAGTGATACTTTAACGCAACCAAATGGTGCAACATTTAAAATGCAACAGACCTACAATTACAAAACTGTAAAAAAATTATTATAGACTATCAGGATTATAAAAAAAAATCAAAGTCTTAGTTTTCGGGATTAAACATACAAAGTTTCCACGATATTAGGATCAGTAATGCCCATATCCTTTACTACCTCAAGGGGGTTAGGCACCCAACAAGCATTTATCTGATATCAAAGCCCGAGTGCAAATTTTAAAGTGTTCAAGCAATTAATTTTTGTTGAATTTTTAGAGATTTTACTTTCTAGTTGTAGGAGAGGTAGGCGTGACTTTCATCCAAAATTGATAACTTTTAAACGGGGGTGTTTTATTCGGAATCAAAGCTCTAGTGCAAAATTTGAAGGATTTTGATGAATATTTTATAGAATTTTAAGAGTTTTTACATTTCTATATAGTCACTTTGTATGGGAGGTAGGCGTGGCTTTCATCAGATATTGACAAATTTCAAACGTAGGAATGTTCACATGAAAATCAGAGTGCTCATGAAAAAGTTGAAGTGTTTAACCGTTTAATTTATACTAATATCGACTGTGGTCGAAATTCGACCATATAAAAATCGATTTTTGTTTTTTTTTTTTTATTTTTATTGAAAAACGTTTGACAAAGTTAAAAAACAAAATGAATTAAAATGGAATAAAAACTATTTTTTTTTTAAGTAAATCAATTATTTTGTAAAGATTATATTGAAAAAATAATTCACATACATGCATGGTGAACTGTTGTTTATGTTTAGGTTTCATAATCTTCTGGATTGGTAACAATAAATTTTCGAGAAGCATTCGACTTCACAACGCATTTTATTCAAATCTAATTTGAAATTATAATTGCCTTGAAATTTCAAATCAATGTGAAAGACATAGGTTTTTCCATAAAAATTTGGCATCAATTTTACTTTCCTAATGAATTCGCCATCAGTTCTCTAGCTCAGAAGAGAGCACAATGTGAGCGACAAGTTGGAAATCGAAATAGAAGGTATTTTGGTGGCGAGCGGCGAGCGTTTAACTTTGTTTTCATACAATTAGTTCAATTTTTTGTCAGAGGCAGCTAGCCTCTGACGTCGACCATTTTGTTTCGGCAAATACACAGAAAATCGTTTGTCTCTGTTTATATTCTTCGTTTAGTTTTTCTCTTTCTTCGCTCATTGCAAACGTAACCGAACTCATTCTAGAGTGTAAAGGCCTGACCAAAATAGACAGAACGAGACATAACGAGTAAGTTCGAACAAATGGAAGACAATGTTAAAACCCAAAATGCACATACGTAACTGATCGAAACTGAACGAAACATTGCGACGAGACGTTCTGTTCCGTAACAACCGAACTTTTAGCGTCTCAACTCGTCAACAACAGCTGTGCAAAGCAGTCTTCTTTTTGTTCCAGACGATTGTAGGTACTCGTTTCATTTTGGGTTAAATGTCAATACGGACATAACGATTGCAAACGTTCGGCAAGTTGCAATCGTCTCGTTTCGTCTATTTTGGTCAGGCCTTAAGGAAGTAAAAAATCTAACGAAATAATGCCGAAAATTGTTTGTCTTTCTCTCCTTTTTGTGCGGATCTTGTACGTGCATATGAACCCACTATTGGTGAAATACATTATAAATCAGTTCACCTGTTTAAAGCAGGTATATTTCTATCAAAAATAGTCGGTGCACTCCTTCTCCCTACTCGAATTAATTTATAAGAAAAATCATCAAAATCGGTTGAGAAAATTATTCCTAACTGTTTTGTCTACGCCTACGCTTAGGCAGCCTCGTTAGTTGAGCAGACAGCGTGCTCGACTGCTACTCCAGAGGTCCCGGGTTCGATTCTCGGCCAGGCCATGGTCCTACGCTTTAAACTTTCGCATTTGCAATTTTCTTTCACTTCTAATCAACTTAAATTGAAAATTCATCAACATCTACGACTTGAAGTTGTAGTTGATGGTAGAGAAGTTTGTGGATGAGATTGCCTTATAACTTCAATTGACTGGGGTAAAGTTTCTTTAGCTTTCCACCACGCTTAGAACATCCTACACATGTTTCACTTGCTTGATCCTTTCTTCCCACTCATCTATCACCCCATTTTGAACTAAAGCAGACTTGACTGTATAGGTACTCCACCTGAATCCTTGCTTCAAAGCTAAACAAAATAAAAAAAGAGTAGCTTTCAGCACATATTGATTAATTTCAAACTTAGGCTGAGGTTATACCTTTACATAAAAAAGGAGATCGGTCAGGAGAACGTCTTCCCATATTTGCTAAAGTATTTGAAAAAACTGTAAAGACTCGAATAGTAAATTTTCTTGAAAAGAACAAACTTTTTAGTAAATGGTAATTTGGATTCAGGGCAGGGTTATTTACTGAAGTTGTCCTCCTTAATTTCTGTACAAATGTTTATTCTGGCCTTTATAATAAGCATATAACAGCTGCACTGTTTATAGATATAACGAAGCCATTTTATACCGTCGACCACTCTATTTTATTGGCTAAATTATAAAATTTTGGATTTAGAGGCTCGTTTTACAATAGGCTAAGCTCTAATTTATCCAATAGACAACAAAAAGTGAAGATCAATAACTTCTTGAGCTCATCGTTGCCCACAGCTCTAGGTGTACCTCAAGATTCGGTGCTTGGTCCAATTCATTTCCTTATTTTCATAAACTTACCATTCTCTCAAAATTTTGTAAGCAGATTAAATGCATTCGCTGACGATATGGCCTGCACTTTTACTAGTAATTCTCCATTAAACCGGATTGCGGACATAAGTCACGATTTGGAAATATTAAGTCACTGGTTCAAAGTTCATAAGTTAGTCCTTATAGACAAAACGAGTATCATGTATTTCAATGTTTTCGGCAAGGATTTAGACTTTGGCAACTTTTTCTTTCACTATGGTAGATGTCAAAACTTTTCTTATTCGAACGCTAATTGCTTGTCTAGTAATTACCCTCAGTCCTATTATGATGATCATTCATGCTCGTCTCAATGTTTTAGGATTGAAAGTGTGAAATCGTTTAAATATCTCGAAGTAGTACTTGATTGCAAGATGAATAGGTCTGACCATAAACGCGCACTGAAAAAGTATCTTATGGCCGCGACTAGGCATTTATATTTGTTTAAACCATATTGTTCTTCCAGTCTTTTAAAGTGCATACAGTGAATCAAAAAAGTTTAGAAACAAAACATTTTCTCTCAAGCAATAATTGAAATTTTACACTTTCTAAGCTGTTGCAAAAATTTCATATATTTCATATATTCATATATTTTTATTCCATATATATTCACAACACAATAACAAATAAAGGAAATCAAAAACAATTACAATATTCGTACAAGTGATAAAAACAACAAAAAGACCATTATTTCATGGCCAACAAAGTTTAGAAATAGAAACAAATAAGAAGTTATACAGAAAAAATTAAAAAAAACCTACTTTCTCAATATTTTAGTACTTCTTTTGATAGCCTTTCGCATCAAGAACCGCTTCCATTCCGAGACCATTTTTCATTCCCAAAGATAGTATTTCGTTTAAATATTATCAAAAATTATTCAAAAACAATCAAATGAAATTAAGGTAGGTACAGTTGTCATATGTGTACAAGCATTAAATAATAGTCACAAAACAATTAAGTATAAGTGGACTCGATTAATGTCCTTTAAGGAGGTGAAATAAGCTTTTAATTTTCCTGCATTTTATTTTATTTATTTTTTTTGTTTTATGTTATTTTCAGAGAAAGGTTAATATTCTCATATAATTGCAAAACAAAAACGTATATATTACCAATAAAACTTAACTTTACAACTTAAATACAATTTTGCTTTCGTCATGTGATTTATAATTAATAAATATGACGTTTATATTAAAACGATTTTTAACATTCCTGTGTGTTGATTGAACAAATTAAAACAATTAAAATTGCTGCCCATTCATTTTAATTTGTCAATTTGTCCAAAGTATCTGTTTATTTTTTTTTTTTAATATGCCCCTTATTAAAAGAATTAAATTTAATGCTTTTAAATTATTTAACGAAAAAAAAAAAAAAAATGTTTATTCTTGATAATGAGTAAAAATGTTGCTGCTGTTTCTTCACACGCTGTTAATCTACTTGAAATGCGATGAATTGTAATTAATGCACTTTGTTGTAGTTAATATTGTTGGTGTTGTTGCTCTTATGGTAATTGATGTTGCTGCTTCTACTCGAGCATTTCTCATTGCACTTTACAACGTTGCATGTCATTTAACTGCTCGCAATAATAGCCGAACATAAAGTATCCTCTAAGAAGGGTGCTTTTTTAATTCGCTGTAGGTTTTCTTTTTCAAATAAAGCACCTTCAAATTAGCCATATGACCAATATTTTGGCTTTATTTTAAATTTTGCGACATGAAATTATTGTTTGCAAATATTTGCTTTATTATCTCGGCTGAGATAACTTTTGTCACTTTTGTAAAGTATTTTTGGGCGATTTTCGTTGATAACTCACGTAATATTGCCCTCAAGCTCCTCAATTGTTGCCGGTTTATTCACATAGACCAATGACTTGAGGTAGCCCCACAAAAAATAATAAAGGGGCGTCAAATAGCACGATTGTGGTGGCCAATCGACAGGTCCTGAACCTTGACAAAATTCGCTTACAAAACATATCTTTGAGTAAATTATCTGCTTCAATGGCTGTATGGCTCGTTGTGCCGCACATTGGTTCCAAGTCGAAAAAAGACGGTCAAAACCTAATTTTAAAAGATGTTTGAAAAAATATTTTTTTATTTTAGATATCTATTTAAGATAAACTTAACAAAGAAACTGCGTTGTAAATTTTTTTTTATTTTTTTAAGGATTTTTGACGCCTTCAAAATATGACAAAAATTTAACAAAAAAATATTGCAATATTTTAAGCCAAGTTCGAACACTTGTTGTATTATTTGAATAAGTTATTTATGATGTTTTATATTTTCATGTTTTGGATCAATACTTAAGTAAGCAGAAAAAAGTAAAACTTTAAAAAAATATTCATTCATTTTTATAAAAAAAAATACAAAGAAAATGTAAATTTTTTAAAATATTTAACTCATTTCAAATGGAAAAAACGAAAGTATTTTCCAATTTTTTCCCCCTTTAGAAAGGTATTGGTTCTTTTGTGGGATATCTTATTATACTAATAAAAAAATTTTGTTTGCCACAAAGTGCCACTGTAGGAACATTTTAAGAAAAACTAAATGGTGTCGGAAAACGAAAAATAAATTTTTTTTGTTAAATTTTTTATATGGATGGTACCACATGCCACCCAGTATCCACAAATGCACGGTCCTTCTGTGGCAAAGAACAGCATGCTTCCATTGGGTCAGCTAACTGAATAGGTTCTTGAAGCATCATATAAATTTACAAAAAAATTTAGAAGTAATAATGCCAGGAGGATGTCTCGGCTGGCTACAAATGAGGATGTTTTTAATAGGTGCCTCTTATATTCAGACCCGAAAATCTCTTTGTCGGGAGACATACCAAGAAAAAAAAATGAAATATTTATCTCCAGATGTTTTACTTCTAGAAGAATAGTTTTTTACCATAAATATATAAAATAAACAAAAACAAAAACTAATTCTTCCATAATTGTGTTATTGTGTGGACCTCAGATTCATTATAAAGAATATTTAAAAAGTTATAACATCTAAGATTTGAATTTCGAAGATATTGTAAAAGTTTGCATATTTTTAAGGCGCTATTTTGAATTTCGAATTTTTGACTTCAGATTCGTGATCAGCGACCCTGAAAACTTTCCGGGCACCGGGAGAAAAATTAGCATGTTCATGGCCGCCATTTTTAAGTTGCCATTTTGAATTTCAAATTCTTGACTTCTGATTCGTGATTATCGACCCCAAAAGCCTACAAATCATCATTTTCTTGCAGATTAGACAACGCCTTGAGGTTTTGACCTTTTTTTTTTTGATTTGGAACCATTGTGCACCATCTTGCTGGAACCAGTACGCATCGAGTTCGTGTATGGCAACGTTCGGCAGCAACTAGCCCTCAATCATGCACTTCAAATCCAACAATACCCTGTGAGCGTACAACTCCACCATGTGAGACCAGAGAACGAAAATAAACGAAACGATATCCGATCCAAATTCTCAGAGGGTGATACAAAAACGTTATTTTTCATTCATTTCGTTCGTGAGCGCGAACAAAACATTAAACTTTTCAGTGGAAGAGAGCATGGTATAATTATTAGAGGTAAACTCACTAGATGAGAACATACTGCCGCGAATGTCAAAACTAAGTTGACAACTCATATAAAATCTCGAAGCTATGAGAATGACAAGAGAAAGCACGAATTGGCGAAATGTATAACGAAATTAAACAGTTGAAGCTGTCTTGTTGTATTAATTCAAAATTGTAGTAAATGGTTATTTTTCGTGTTTTTATTGATATTAAACTAAATTAAAATTGTTTCCAGCCAAACATCATTGAAAATTAAACACAAAAACTATTAACTGCAAGCAGGGAGCACAACAAAACAACAACAAAAGTACAGCAGTAAGTACACAGCTGATTCTGACAATATCGGCAGTAATGACAAAAGAGAGCACAATCAGCGCTGCGACTACCTCTATTATTATTCTATGGAAGAGAGAACTAACGTAATTTTTATAATTTTTGCTAACGTGTCAGTGTAGAAAACAAAACCAAAGAAAACGTTTCATTAATGATCACTGGTATGCAAAAGGCATTGAAGTCAAACTCCGTGGAAAGAGTCAGCATGCGAATGATGCCTGCCTCTTCTATTGCGTTGATTTGATTTTTGCTTTTGGCCTGTCGGTCATACATATTAACCCTCTCTGGCCCTTCCTTAATGGCCATCTGTTCAGGTGGATGGAAAAAATATATAAAAATCATGAAATTGGTATGGGAGCCCCCTAAGAAGTGGTCGAAGAGAATAAGTGTCAAAGGCAAAAATGTTCCTTTTGTAAAAGTAATAGGGGTCGGTCATACATATTAACCCTTTCCGGCACTCTTTTAAAGGTCATATGCTCAGGTGTATGGAATAAATATACAAAAACCATAAAATTTGTATGGGAGCCCCCCTAAGAAGTGGTCGGAGAGAATAAGTGTCAAAGGTAAAAATGTCCCTTTTGCAAAAGGGGGTTGCTCATTCATACTAACCCTCTGCGGCCCTTCCTTAAAGGCCATCTGATCAGTTGTAGGGTAAAAATATACAAAAATCATGAAATTTGTTTCGGAGCCCCCCTAAGGAGTGGTCGGAAAGAATAGGGGTCGGTCATACATATTAACCTTCTCCGGTAGTCCCTTAAAGCTCCCCTGTTCAGGTGTAGGGAATAAAAAAACAACAATAAAAAAATCGTTTGACGAATCGTTGTTTCGTGTGTCTCTTCGTCGCTCAATCATTTTGTTTCGTTTATGGTTTCGCTAGTAACGGAAAACAAAAAACAAAACAGATAAGAAATCGTTCTTATGTTGCTTGAATCGTTTTTGTTTCGTTTGCTTGAAAGATCGGAACGTAACAAAATAGAACGATTAGTTTTTGTTTATTTTCGTTATCTGTGTAAGACCATGGGGATCTCCATGCGATACATTGATTCCTACCAAGACAACACCTTCATCTGTGACGACAAGTACACCTTCGTCTACACCGACGCCGACCATTCGAACTGAGACCCCGACTACAACATCTGTAACACACACGCCATGTATGACAACAACACCATGTGCAACCTGGACAAAATCTTCGATCTTATCTAGCGTAGTCCGGCCTTTTTTTAAAAAAGAAGGTCCGAAAATGCCTTCTGAGTGCAATTCGCAGCAAACTGTGGCCCGTTGTGTATTAAATGGAGTCTCAAGTGTCTCGTAGCTGTTCATCGCACCAAATTCGGGCATTCTATTCCTTTATTTTACGTACCCAGAAATGAGCGTTGCCCAAATATAAAATTTTCTGATGAAAATCAGGATTCCAATGTTTGGAGTTATACGACTGAGCAGTATAACTTTGCATGATGAAATTTCAATATTTATTGAATAGAATAAAAATCAAAATGGCATCGATCTGTCAGCAAAGATGTCGGGTATCCCTTTAATAAAACTACACCAAATTAAAAATCACCCTTTATCAATAGCAGATACGAGCAAATATAAAAAAAAAGTACAGATTGATTGGAAAAACTGTTGATAAATGCGTTTTCAGCATTTTTGGTAAATGCGACAGCTACAATTTATGTATGTGCATATTTTATAACAAGCAATTCTTTTGTTTGAGCCTTGTTGTTAGTATTTTTCCGACTGATTGTCAACAATTCAGCTGCTGCTGCTGCTGTTGCTGTTATGTAATTTGCTCTTATTGTTCGTTCGTCTTAATCTGAAATAGATGAAATTTTTATTTTAATAAAATTTGTCAATATTTGCGTTGTCGGGGGTTTTATTTCGCTTTTTTTTTATATTGTCTCGGAATCTGTCATTTAATTACCCTAGAATTGCATGTCGTTGTCCATTAAATGTTTACAAATATGACAGCCACAACGACAACAATAGAAATTGCAACAACAACAACAACAGCATGAGATATACTCAGTAGAACAAAAGCAGCAGTTGCTGCAACAACAGCAGCAGCGGCAATTATAGCACAAAGTATACCAATAAAGATTTATTGTTCTATTGTTGCTGCTATCGTGTGTATCCGCTGCTGCTGCTGATGCTGTCGCTAGAAATTGCTACTATTTGCTCAGCATGACGTATTGTCGCTGCGAATGTCAAATGTCATATTTGACATTTATTGACGTCTGTTGCTTCAACAAACTGTCAGTTGGAAACAAATTGCAGACAGTTTACTTTCACATCAAAAATGTTGTCAGTCATTTATTGCTGTTGCTATTGATTTTGATGCTACTATTTGTGCTAATATAACAGCACGTGATGCATTCATTGTTTTTGCATTTTATGTTTAAACAAGATGGAGAATTAATTTTTTTTTTCCCCCGCTAGCACAACGCACCATTGTATAAGTTATGATAATGAACCAATATTCCACACCCTCACTTCAAAGAATTTCTGTCGATGCCGCCCATTGCCGTTGAGGGGCGTTAAAATATAATTTAATACCTGTGTGTCGTTGTAATATCTTTTTTTTCACTTGCTATAAAATATTTAACTTGCATGAAAATTAAAATACATAAAAACTACCAGCACCGTCATGCCATTTCATAAACGCTTTAAAGTTTATTATTTTTTGTGAACATACAATGGGTGAAAGAAGTCTGCGTACAAACACATCTCAAGTAAAATTCGAAATGAACTGTACTCACACAGTTAACACTCACAGTGAAAAGTCATGCAAGACTATTGATGAGTTGGTGAAGCGGCCAATAAAACAGTATGTCTAGTCTGCTGTGTGATTCGCTCTATACAGAGCCGTTGTTGTTGTTGTTGTTGTTGGTTGTTGCCTTCATTGTCTTCATGTTGTCTTGTTGTCAACATACTTGGCCTAAAGCTCAAGATTTTTTTCAATATAAATAATGAAAGATAATATTCAAATTAATAATTAATATATTTAAAACATATTTAAACCTCCCTGTCCACTATGATGATATAATCCTCCAATTTTTTGCGGTGTTACAAAAAAAAAGCTCCTTTTTTACTGTTCTAAAATTAATTGCGCAAAACTGTACAAATATTTTTGAACAAAACCTTCTTTATTCTTTCATATAAACCTAAAACTAAACCCCCAAAAAATTTTAGGTTTAAAAGATATCTCTAAAAGTTTGAAAAAATAGCTTTGGCAAAATCGTTATAGTGGACACATAACGTACGCGTTGTACTTATGATTGCATTCACATTTTTTGTATCTTCAGATGTTATTTTATTTCATTGCTCTTTCATAACGACATGAAGAGAAGGTAGATGTGTGATGTTGTGAATCCGAATATGTCTGTCTAGCAATTCCCATAGATTCTGTATGGGGTTTAGATCAGGTGATTACGGAGGTGTATGTAGCTGTCTGGAGCAAAAACATCATTGCTGGGAACTCCTATTTTTGAGCGCTCTCTTGTAAATTATTTTTGAGTATTTCAAAGTATTACATTTAGTCATGGTAGTCTCCAAGAATGATAGAAACAAGATTACGCGTTCCGCAGTCCCTTTATCTAATGCTCTCTTTCTCAATTGACTGCATGACGTCACACCAGTGTTATCAGAAAGACGAACTGAAATTTACCACTATTTGGGAAAAAATTTACCACTTTCGGAGAAAATTTACCTTTTCCAAAAATAAAAAAAAAAATAAAAAATTTTGAAATGATTAACAACCCTTATAATTTTTTTTGTTAGTATACATATATTATCTCTCATCAACAAGCTAACCGTCAACTGTTGACGTGTATAAACCGGGACTTACCGGCTATTTTGTTTCGCTATTTTTGAATTTTATTCACTTGTTACTTTTACCCCTTTTACATTTGTTCTCTTTTGAACCCAAAAAGTTGACGATACAACTCAAGCGTACCGTCAATTTTTCCTCCTTTCTTCTTAGCCAATTTGCCGCAATTAGCCTACAAACTCGAAAAATTGGTTTCAATTATTGACCAATGTAAAAGGGGTCTTTGTTCAGCAACTAAAGATGGATAATTCCAATTTTGTTTTTGTTACACAGGCTGATTCACAAGAATATCAAACTACTTGTGAGCGTGTTGAGTGAGGTAACAATACTACCAATAACTCGAAAAATTAACAAGTCAAAAAAATTATTATTTCCGCAAAATTTACCAGTTTTGGTCAAAAATTACCTTTTTTACCTCTGCCCAAAAAATGAGTCAAAAATTACCTCAATTAGGGAAATTTACCTCAATCTGGCAACACTGCGTCACACAGCACTTCTGCATTACGAAATTAATCCAAATGTGCGATCGCTTAGGCAAATTGAGGAAATTGAAAATAAATTCTTGTGAAAAAGTAAAGTAAAAATAACTACACTTCTGTAAATAAAAATTGATATTTTCGTATATGAAAAAATTTTAATTTTTCAAATTTTCACGATTTTTATCTCCTAAACCATTCGAAAACGATAAAATTATATTAGACCAATAGTCTTAGGAGGTCCATATACATATTGTTAAAAAAAGAAAAAAAAAATAATTTTGTATATAAATTAGAAGCATTAGAACATAAATGCATGCAGTTAATGTAAACAAAAGTGATGTGTGACGTCATGCTTTCTCTCTCTCATTTGCAGAACGCATAATCTTGTTTATGTCACTCTTGGGTAGTCTCTAAAATCCCATATTTCTAACGCCCATATTGAATTTGGATCAGTGAAATTACCACCACACCATGACATTGTCACCTCTGTGCTTGACTGTGGCGGTTGTGTACCTTGGGTTGTACTTCTCTTCACGCGGACGACGAACATAAGCTTTATTATCGGATCCTTTCAGATTGAATTTTAACTCATCTGACCTGACCATAAAATAGTTTTCAACTGCTGTTGAGTTCAATTCAAGTGAGACGAGCCAAGTTTAGTCGCGCTTTTCTGTTTTTATTTGACACATATGGTTTCTTTGCACACCTGTAACTACGGCGTCCAAATTCCGAGGCACTTCGTTTTATTGTGGAGAGACTAACGGCCAATTACGTTTTACTTTTGACTTTTCTTGGAACTGTTTTAGGGTATTTTTTATAGGGATATCGGTCTTCCTTGTCAATGAATTGTTTGGGTGTCAATAACACGGAATCAATAACACGACCAACTGTTGATTTTGTTTTTATTCTAAAACGAAAAAATCTGTATGGATCACTTCTACCAAACAGCTGTGTATACTTAATGAACACGAAAAACTCAATGCAAATATTTATTCACCATTATATTCCAGAAACAAACAAGCAACAAGCTCTGTCAGGCACAAAAAAAAAGCCATTGAAAATGTTTTGAACACCTACATTTCGTTCTCTTTTAAGTTGAGCTTTTTTGTTGTTGTAGTTTACCGGAACATAGTTTTTTGTATTTGTACTGTCACTGTAAGAGAACTCTTGACAATAATAAAAAAACTAAAAGGGACTTTAATTTCATATGCAACAACATATATTGCAAAGTAGAAATAAAAAAAAAAAAATAAATAACTGGTCATTTCAGCCCTTGAAAAGACTTTGACTTAGCTTCTTATGATCAATTGTGTTGTGCGTGTTATTAAGTTTGTACACAATCGACCGAGAAATGGACCTACAGGCTTAACGCCGACTCCGGACGGCGATGAACGGAATGTTCTTATTCTCAAGAAGCTTTACATGGCATTTTTATTACTCTCTGAGGTTTGCCATTGTCTGCAGAGAGGTGGCGGCCGTACAGAAAAACTATTTTAATTCAAATAATTTTCTGTCGCTGCTGGGGTTCAAACCTGGGTCTCCAGGTTCTTTGACATAGCGGCCACGCACTTTAACCAACTACGCCTTGGACGCCACGCAAAGTAGAAATATAAAAAAAAACTTTTTCATATATTGCCTTTTTCATATATTGACTTAACCTCAAATTGATTATACTACTTCTCCGGCAGCTCAAGATAAAGAGCTGGATTCTTGAAGCATTATGTACTAGAGCCCTGCATGAGTATAATCGCAAAGCGAATACACTCTGCTTCACTGCTAAAGAGTACACTGTAACTGAATAAAAGTTAAACAACAGGTCGTGTAGTGAAGAGCAAATCTGCGCACGAGCTTCACTGCTTATACCTTATCCGTTCTCTCACAAACACTGTAAGCACTGATCTGAACTTTGAGAGGTTTGCGTTATTTTTGTTTCTATTCGGTGACTCGCATACCATACTCTCACATACACTGCAAGCATTGATCTGAGCTATGAAAGCTTTGCGTTATTTTTTGTTTCTGTTCTGTAGTTCAGTGATGCTTAGCGTTTAACCAAACCGGTTTTCTTAGACAAAGGAGGTAGGACAGGCGACGTGAGGTGCTCAAAAAAATAACTGCTCTACGCAGACTCACAGGTTCAGAGTGTCTTTGAATAACTGACTGAGGACTACAGTGCATTTTGTGCGTGCTTTTTTCCATTGTTAAAATTACGTGTTTGAACGAGTTAATAGATAAAAATATATATTAAAATATTCATTTTATTAAAATATTCATTTTATTAAAAATGGATATTGATGAGGTAAAAAATTTTATTTCTTTAATACTTCACTAATCATAATTGAAAACAATGAAAAAAAGCATGTCTATATATATATTGTTTGCATCTCATTGAAAGTCACTCGCAAAACAAAAGATTCTTGCTCCTAACAAAATAATGCGCAAAATATTCAGTGTATGTGTATTAATATTCAGTATACCTAGTGTTTGCGTTACTTTTTATTGCAAGAAGCTGGACTTGCTGTTATAAGTTCAGCAGTGTATTGTTACTCTCACATAAAATAGAGTGAGAGTATGTTTACATACGAGAGCTTTAGAAAAAAAGGTCAGTGTAAGCTTTTTATCCGACATCAAGCGATTGTATTTGAGTAGGAAAAAAGCATACTCATGCAGGGCTCTATTATGTACCATCTCGCACGGATTGTGATACAGCTTTCGTAGATTTCCTCGAAGATTTTAATAGGATCAGCTTATTTCTGCTATTGGTATTGTGGAACTACATGGCCAGATCATCCATACTTGCAGCCAATTACAGTATGTTTCGATATTCGGCTCTAGTTTTTCACAGTTTCAATGATTTTTATGAAAATCCAACAAAACTACATATAATTGCATGTTATTACTTATTAGCTAGAACTACCACTAGCAAGCAAACAAAACAAGTAACAATTTGACACCTTATCAACAGGTCCTCTCTTTATGTCACAATTTTTTGACAGATTCAGCAAAATTGAGTGTGTGGTGAAAAATTCACTACCACCTTGTTAATTACATCATGGGCTTATGTAGCAACACAAAACGCAACAACAATCAAAGACAAAAGACAAATAGAGAAACAACACAGAAGCTGTAAATGAGCGGTCTAAGGCCGCTGTTATACAGACGCTCAAATGATTCAAGATCACGTCCTTTTTTACGCTCTTTTTTCGTTTGATGAGCTCTGTGATGAAAGTATGTTATACAGACGCTCATTTGATCCCTGAACACTAGTACACTTCTTGCTACTTTTAATACTTTATACAAAAAAGTATCATGAGTATGAGTATGGTGCGTGTTGCCATTAAGCAGGTTTCATTACTGCTTTCATGCATTTCGTACTAAAAGTGTACTATTTTCATGCAAAAACACAAATGTTGTGAATAATTGCACAGCGAAACCCTGTTTTGATCTCGTGATTCCATTTCATTTTGGAATCATTTGGTGACCAGTTTGAGCAAAATAAATTTCCTACCTCGCTCTCTCAAATTTCCCTTTTACATTGAAACAACAACAATGCGTGCCCGTGATGTGATCGTGAGCGTCTGTATAACAACGGCCTAAGCATACTGACCAGAGATAATGAGATTGGAAACTTCGGCAAAAAAGAGATAGCTGTATGCTAAAATTCAGTCAATACTAATGCAAATATTGTAAATGTGTTAGTGAAATTTCATGACAAAACTCACCCTCTCCCTATATTCACCACTCTCCAGAGAAATTGAGCTCTGGTAAAATGCAATTTTTTCACCGAAACCACCACTATACACACAGAAAAAAACTAACTTACAATTTTTATTCAAACATTTTGATGCTTATACAAATAGGAACAGAGTATTTAAAACAAAAATATAGTTGTTGTTGAAAAAAACTAAATTATGTTTTTCTTTTAACGACAGTACATGTCAGTAGAACAAGTGTTTTTATTTTAAGTTAAATTTTTTTCTATGAAAAATACTTTTTTCTATTATCAAAGCAACTCCATAAATTAGATTGACAATACTCACATTTCTGTATTGAAAAAATTTCTTTATCGACTTTTATTAACGATATTCTTGCTCAGCTAAAAACAATTTCTTTTAAATATTCAAGACTTTTTTGGGTGTAGTACCAATTTTTGACAACTATGAGGTGAACTTACATACACAATACGTGATTGCATAAAAAATTGAAGAAGAAGCATTTTTAACTGTCAAAATTAACAGAATTCACAATAGCAACGAAGTTTTCTATCTTATTATTTCTGATACTGATTTGAAACAAAGAGCATATATTGTAAAGAGGTTTCATGAACTTAACAGAGCACTGTTAATGTTAATTATAAGCGCCCGAGTTTAAGACCTATCGAAAGCATCACCGTGAATGACATTTTTCTGACACTCTCCCACGAGCGCATCAAAATTGTTTGAGAGTGGCAGCTAGAACTTGAGACGATTGCATGAATGAAACTTCCACTACTTTTACCGTTTTTCATTTGTATGCATGGATGTGTGTCTGCCTCGTAGCTGACATAAAATACATAAAATAATAATACATAATACATAAACAATAATACATAAACAATAATACATAAACAAGATAATTTCGTATTATGTTTTTGTTAATTTTATTCAAATATTTTGTAATTTTTAAAATAATATAGGATATGCTTATAAGAATACCAACATTTGAGGTGCATATTTCTTTTTTGTTAAATTTGTTTTCTTTTCGAACTTGAACAAGTATGTCCAAAAATTATCAGATGCATATTTTAAAAAATAAAAAGAAAAAAAATTAAAAAAGTTTAGATGCTAATAAATGATTTTTCATCAAAATATATTTCATATGTATTTCGGTTTGTAACCACATTATTCAAAATGGTTTCACTAGTAAATATGTAACTTCAAAATGACCTTTAAACGATTCCCGCAATGTTTGCCGCAAAATTTCTTTAATGTTTGATCTAAGTAATGAATCTGTTTTGAGATCAGCACACGAACAACGCAATCAATGCAAAGGATACCAACAACACAAAGCAATGCTCAAAACAACAACACAAAGCTAAGCTAAAATCAACAAAAATCATGCCTAACAAATAAGATCGGAAAAAGGTCAGATATCGCAAATTTATTTTTTGTATTTTATGTCAGCCACTCTCAAACAATTTTGATGCGCTCGTGGGAGAGTGAAAAAATGTCATTCACGGTGATGCTTTCGATAGGTCTTAAACTCGGGCGCTTATAATTAACATTAACAGTGCTCTGTTAAGTTCATGAAACCTCTTTACATTATATGCTCTTTGCTTGAAATTTAAAGCACAGCAGAAAAAACAAACTTTTACGCAGTTTACAAACACAGCGAGCCGATTGATACTTCGTGTGCAAAAGCTCAACAACACACGATGACCGCGGGCTATGGGAAATCATGTAGTGAGCACCACTGTTATAGAAACAATGGCTGCTTGAATTATTATACTTTTTAAACTCAATATGTTGATCCAGATCATATTTTCCTTGGTTTCCTACTGAAACTCCAACAGGAAACGCATTACAAAATACATCATACTTGATTTGTCTAGCTGTGAAACAGGTATACATCTTTTTAAGCTCCTCATCAAACATACCTATTTTTTATTTTTTTTTTTTTTGCCTGAAATTCAAGATATGGATCTGCACCATATGTGATGTCAACAAGATGGGGTCATACGCCACATAACAGCACCAATTAGGTCTTTGTTGCTACAGAAATATTCAGGATGATTTATTTCAATATTTGACGATGTCAATGGCATCCGAGATAGTGCGATTTGGCGCCTCTGGTAATTTTTTTTTTTTAACAGATAAGATAAGAGCCATATTTAGGACAAGATTGAAAAAAGGATAAGCACAAGGATTGGAATAAGGAATTGAACAATGACTAAGCGGTACGAAAAAGATTTAGGATAAAGATTATGAAAATATGTGGGACAAGGAATTAGGTTAAAATAACAATTTCTCAAATTATTGAGAAAAATTTAAGTTATGTTGTTATATCGAATAATTCCTCTATTTATGTGCCTCAATATTGCTTTCCCATTTATTAAACAAGACAATTCGTCAAAAGTGATGTGACCTTATTTTCTTCTCTTTCTAGATATGGAGTTTTTTATAATTTTTTAAGGTTTTGTTCTTTTTTTTATAAAATTTCCTGTATCGTGTTTCCTTTTCGAGATATGAAGATTTCACTAGTATTTTTAAAGTTATGTTATATATTTCACTTTAATAAATTGTATAAGAGGCCTCGCGGGCCAGTCGAGCTACTAGTTGGGCATGTCTGTTATAATATTTTCTCCTTCTGCTTTATTTCTTTAACTGCGCATAACCTACCCTAAAAATTGACTCATGTCAATTACATTACAATTTTCAATGTAAGAACATTATGATAATAGTTTATGTTTGTCGGGCGTAGTGTACGAAATGATAATGTTTGTGTTAATTTTTAAAACGATCATAGTGTATAATAACACTATGTGTTTGAATTTGTGGCAAAGAATATTCCGCGCTAAACGAGTAAGTTTACACGATTCTAGTAAGTTAACACGAGTAAGTTTAGATTAAAGTCACAATAGAATTCAATCAATTTTCAAAGTATCTCGTGTCCTTCAACCTCAATCACATGTCTTGAATCTGAAGTTTTAAAGTTGTTGAACACAGGTAACATGCTTAAAAGGTTAAAACAATGAATTCTTTAGTCATCTACAGTGCAAACAAAAAAGAAAACCATACTCCGAAAATATTCTACATGACAATATAGCCATCGTGAAGGGAAAAAATGTTCCTCTGACGATATTGACTCTGAGCAGATTGACAAAAACATACAAGGGAGAAGGATGTTCGAACGTGAGGATGTTCTGATGATATGGCTCATGCACAAAAACATGCAAGGAAGAAGATGGCATCGTGAGGATGTTCGAATACCAAACGCTGTGTTAAAGAGGTCCACATACCGTCTGCCACCATTTCCCATAAATCAAGAGGAGAAACCTTATGATTATAAACCATTAAAGCAGAACTCCATCTGTTGAAATGAATAAGAAGAAGAGATGAGAAAGAACAATTTATCACATTCATAAAACCTTCAAAACCCTTCGACTATTCAATTCGCCGATATCTCCAAGATGAACAAGGCGAGGAGTTTTGAACTTTGAACTCTTTCTCAAAGAATATGAGAACCACTAATGACCATGTGTCGTGTGAAGGCGAGTTTTACAGCACTAATTGAGAAAAAATGTCAGGTTATAATACATAAGTGTGTGTTTAAGTTTTAATAATACACCAGGACGACCAAATAACCTCTTTTAATTATAACTTTATAACACAAATAACACCTTTTTTAATAACAGACTTTTTCCTTTTTTTTTTTAAGTTATTCTGACTCACGAAAGTCAATCAGTCGGCTATTAAGCAGAGGTTGTTGATAAGGTCATATGGGGAGATTCATAATTAAGTCATGATAACAGCAAGAGCAACAGTTTATTTAATGAATGCACATACATGCGTCATAATTTTGACTGCTGTTGTTTTATAGGTGTTTTTTTTTGTTGCAGGCCCTATTTACATTTAAGCCGCGTTTAAGACACAACAACAAAACACCACTTATGGCGCACCTGCACTTGATGTTGTTATTGTTATTGTTTTTGTTCTTATGGTATTTTTGTATTTCTGCCTTTTTGCAGTTAACTACACCGTTGTTATCATTTTGGTGCTGCAATCATGGTCGTCAGCAGGAAGGGACAGATTGGGGCACTTGATCCCTCTTATATTTCAGAAAGAGAAAACAAATTTTTTTCTTGTTATTTTCGGGAATAAAAATAAAGATCGAATTTATTTATTGAAAATAGCTTAATTGTTTTTCGAAATACTGTCCTTGAGGCACAATCAAAATATAGTTTTTTAACGCATCAACGGCTTCTTCTGGCGTCAAAAATCGTTGTCCACGCAGCTTGTCCTTGATGTGCAGGAACTAAAAGAAGTCATTGGGTGCCAAACTGGTACGCCGGATTAATCAATAACTCCATGTTCTGAGTGCCCAAAAGCACCTTTCTTTGAACTGATATATGGGAGCTCACATTGCACTGTGGAACGAAACGACCTGCTAGAGGGAAAAAAGTCAAAATGGAATTTTTTTTTTTAATTAAAGATATGAACTAAACGGCTGCACAAATGCATTTGCTTCTTTGATTACACCGAGTAATCTAAGTTAAGCGCATCAGTTGTAGAATAATTCAGCAAAGAGATAGCGTAAGTCCGTTACTTGTTGCTCAGAGAACAAGTAATATATTGACTCTCTCTCCCTCTCTCAAGTCAAATGCATACTCAACTTACTCTCGTCGATTATAAAAATTATCCGCCGCTATCACGGCAAATAAAAATAAATTAATAGTTCCACCTAGTACTCCAAGTACTTGAGTATATTGAAAGCAGGAGGCATTCAGTTTGCTAGTGAAGGCATAATCAAGTAGTTTTGAAGTGATTTGCATACAGAATGGAAATTGATGAAGTAAATAGATATTGATTTATTGTTTTATTTTTATTTTTAAATGCTAAGATCTTTACAGGCAACAAACAGTAATTATTTTACTACAAATACTAATTATTAACTTATAAGTTAACTTATAAGATATATTTTTTGTGTTTTCGTTATCTTTAAATGAATTGTTATTTGTTTTCAATAAAATATACATATCTATGCAACTGAAAATTTGTCTTCTAAAATACTCAAGTATTTCAAGTAGTTGCTTACTTATACTCCTATTGCAAGTTATTTTTATTCACATAATTAATGAGTGAGAGACAATAACTCATTTGTTTTGCCTTCAACTAGTTTTTTATTTTCGCACACTACCAAGTACGCTAACGCTATCCGCAAATGAGAGTGAAAGAGCAAAAGTATTTGCGTACCACACAAATGTTTTGTGAGGCGATTCAAATGCATTTATTCAGCCCATTTATATGAACATATGTTCATAAAAGTACGCTGACCTTGAGAATAATATTTACCTATTTCTTCTTATTAACCTTAATCGGTCCCTTGTGTAAATTTTACACACACTTTTCAACTTCAATCTGATATTTCTTTAATATAAGTTCATCAAATCGGAGTAGGATTTTGACTGATTTTTTTTTTTAAATATTTTTGTTTTTTTAAATAAATAAAATAATGAATAATAAATAATTTTTAACGACTAGATCGCATTCATTTCATTCATCGATGAAAATATGGGTCTTAAAAAACAGTGTGTAAGATTTACACACAAGGAACTTATTCGTTTCTAGAAATAAAGGACCGATGAAGGTTAAGGGCCTCCGGGAGTATTTCAGAAAAATAAATTACACTTTTTTAAATTTTTTTCTGTAAAGCTGTGTTTTATTTTAGACCAAATTTTCTTACATTATTAAAATTTAACTATTCAAGATTTATCCCTGATATTTTGGTCTAAAAATATTCGGCGAGATCGCAGAAAAATACAATGCCGCGTAAGAGCTTACATTTTGCGCTGAGCAAGATATCTGGAGACTGATTCATCTGAAAAAAATAAAAAAAAAATAATTTCCGGTTTAGTAAAGAGTTATTGGACGTTTATTCGTTGATTTTTGAAAAGTATCAATTTCGTCGTTTTGGGTCGTTTTGGGTTATAAATAAAAAAATACGAATACTAAAAAAATCGAACGATTAAACGCCCCTTAACGAGTCCTTAAGTAAGTGTCGAAAATTCGGTTCCGATCGGATGATTAGTTTTTGAGCAATCTTGCTCACCACAAATTTAAGATCTTTCGCGGCATTGCACTTTTCTACCTTATTGACGAATATTTTGGGCCCAAAACGTCAGGGATGAATCTTGAATAGTTATACTTTAATAATGTAATTAAATTGGGCTAAAATAAAATACGGCTTCAAAAAACAATTTCAAAACAGTGTAATTTCTTTTTTTTTAAATACTCCCGGAGGCCCTTAAATAAAGACCAGTGTTACAAAATGAATAAAACTGGATTTTCCTGAATATTGCGGTTATGAAAAATGCTTAGAACAAAACAGTTTTTTAAAATAGTTCCTAAATTCCGAACAAGTTAAAAACAGACCCCGTATTATGATCAAAATATGTACTTTAGAGTGGAATTACATATAATTTTGTACCTTTAAGTTTTTTCAATCGTAAAATTGGGAAAAATATTTTGAACAATCTACTCAATAATGTTTAGGGATGTATTGGAGTTTTAACATTTTCTGTAACTTCAATACGTCTGTTTTCAAGCCGTGACTATGAGATAGTGTGAAATGTGCTCAAAATCTATGATAATTTTTTGAAATTACTGTGTTTTCTGCCATTTAAAACGTGTATAATTTATGGTGTCGACCGTGGCGCAGTGGGTAGAGTGCGTGACCCATACGGCAGAGAACCTTGGTTCAATTCCATCCTCAACAGAAAGTTTTTTCAATTGAATTAATTTTTCTGTTCGGCCGTCACCTCTCTGCAGACAATGGCAAACCTCAGAGAGTAAAATAATGCCATGTAAAACTTTGCCATGAGAACATGCACATTAACCATTCGGAGTCGGCATAGACCTAGTAGGTCCAGTTCTCGATCAACTGCGTCCAAACATTAAAAAACACGCACAACACAATTTGATCATAATAAGTTCGGTCAAAGTCCTTTCAAGGGTTGAAATGGGCAGTTTATTTTTTATTTTTTTATATATTATTTATAGTGTAGAAATTGAAAAGCCTTCCAAATCAGATAAAATTTTAAATATTGTTATTAACATCGATATATGACTTGTAAAATAATTCATTTTCGTTTTTGTATTGAGATTTAGCAGATACAGGGTGTTTCGTTTTCATGCATACCTCATATAATGTATTTTTCATTATGCAAAAATTAAGTGTCTGATTTATTTAAAAGTCAAACTGTATTTTTATTGATAGAGAGCATTTTCAGTTTAAGTTTAAGTACATCATAAATAAAATAATGATTATACATGGTGTTTTGTATCTATGCATACTAAACTGGCCGTTTCTAAAATGCTAAAGTGTTTTACAAGTACACCTGCAGTATAGGCTTAATTCCACGTCGCTCCATAGCATGGGACCGAAACATTGCGTCGGCCGACGCTCCTTTGAGGGTTCAAAGGTACCAAGTTAGCTCCATGTTGTGATGATATGTCGCAACCCTTGGTTTTGGTGCAGGCCTATCTAACATCTCTTCCGTACTAAGGGGTACAGCACGCGAGTTGAGAATGCAACTCCACACCCAAAAATGATAGAAGCAAGATTACGCGCTCCGCAAACGAGAGAGAAAAAGCATGAAGTCACACAGCACTTTTGTTTACACTAACTGCATGCATTTATGTTCTATATGCTAAATATATATTTTTTTTTTCTTTCTTATTTTTACAATTTGTATATGGACATCCTTATTCTATTGGTGTAATATAATTTTATAGATCTCGAATGGTTTGGGCGAAAAAAATCGTGAAAGCTTGAAAAATTAAAATTTATTTGTATACGAAAAAAATGCATTTTTTATACAGGAGAGTAGTTATTTTTGTTTTACTTTTCCGCAAGAATTTATTTTCAATTTCCTCAATTTTCCTAAGTGATCGCACATTTGCATTCATTTTGTAATGCAGAAGTGCTGTGTGACGTCAAGCAGTCAATTGAGAAAGAGATCATTAGATAACGGGACTGCGAAATTCATAATATTGCTTCTATCATTCTTGCTCCACACCGAGCAAGATTGCTCTACTCGCAATATAGGTGGTAAACCACAGCCACCACGATGCTCCCCAAACGGCCAGCCCAGTAAGTCGGCCTGACAAAGCCAGGGGCAGGGGCCGCTGTGGTTCCAGTTTTCAAGTCCTTGGTCAGACCTCGTAGGTCGTGTATGTTCCAGTTGTATGGGAGTGACAAGCCTTCTTGTACAAAACTCTTAAAAACCCTTTTATGTACTTTGCTATGCCTAGAATACCAAAAACGGCCACAAAATAACTATTTCCCTCTAAATTGTACTACTCGTTCCATTGTACATTGTCTTGATGAAGAATAATTCTTCGGCGCTTGTTTGTTTTCCTTATTTCACGAAACACTTCTGGCAAACAAATGGTTGTGTACCATTCCGAATCGACCGGTCGGTTTTTTGGAAGAAACAGGCGACCATTTGTTTTACAGTGCTGCGAGCTCGAATAACTTTTGTTGGATTTGTTTTCTCTTGAAAGCTCTATACAGTCGACTGTTGTTTACTTTCAGGATCATACACATAAATCATTCGTCACCAGTCTCGATTTTATACGACTTTTGAAGCACCTCAATGTCTCAATTCTTGAGCATTTCTTTGCACCAATTGACACGAGCCTTTATTTGAGCGATTTTCAAATTATGTTGAATCCAAAGTGCACGAATCTTTTTCACAACTATTTGTTCATGTAAAATTATATGTATTCTGATAAACCGGAAATTTTGCAAGAAAATTTTAATTACAAAATATTTTTCTTATTTATTGGCTCTCAAAAACATCTTTGGTCCAGATCCCAACTATCCTCTGATAGGCCCTAGGCATAGGCCACATTTTTTTATAGCCACTCCAAAATTATTCTCAAATACGTAAACTTTCAATTTAGATCAATGTCGACCACAGCAACAGCATTTGTCTCATTTTCTCTTTCTTGTATGTGTAAAAAGACGAACTTTTGCTTCACACGCGTGTGTACTACGCGGTCGACACTGATTTAGTTAAAGAGATCTATCAATCGCTCAAAATCTTTCTGACCCCATATATACAAAATCCTGCGTATGCCCATGATTGGAATTGTTATTTTTTTTTTTTATTGCTCAACAATGGATCTACATTATGCCGTTGCTCCTCACAATGCCATCAAGTGTTAATTTTTGTTGTTTTATTATTGTTGTTGTTGTGGTTTATGCCGTATCAACTTACTAACTTACTTTTTAATGGAATTTCATAGAGTGTTTTTTATTATCTCGCGTATGTTCTCGAGTTTCACTGAAGCTTCTTCATTGTGCCTCTCTTTTTCATTGTTGTATTTTTGTTGCTGTTGTTGTTGAAGATGTTGTTGTTTTGCTTTTCTTGTTGCGATGCCAGTGCTTTTGTTAATGTGGCCTCATATAATGACTTCAATTAACCGAATCGCACCTGGCTGTTACTTTATTTTCGTAACTGCTATTGTTCCTTACATTGAAGAAGTTGGTTGCTCTGTAGATTGAGGCCAACTTGGTTGATGCATCTCTTATTGTTATTTTCAGTAAATATCATGGTAGAATTAAACACAAAATTGACATCCTGCTAGTTAGTTTAATTAAGCAATTACCTTAAAATGAAATGTACATCGAAATTTGTACTTGCCTTTGGCAAGATTAGTGTTTGCTTAAAACGGGAAGTGGGCCAGTTGATGGTTAAAGCCATACATTTATTGGGCTATATACATTGATACCTAATTAACTTTGAGTTTTGATTTGTTTAAATAACCACAGTCATCTCAAGTTTGCTCATAACGGGCGATACCTTTGGTGGTTGAATTCCAATTATACCAGTATCAATGTAGGTATAGGAAATATGGGCTTTGAATTTCTTTTTGACTTTTCCATCAAATCATGTCATAACAAACATCACAATGTGTAGAACCTGTTGAACATGCTGCACATAGAAAACTTTCTCTGCATGAACTTTCATCCTTATAAGTTGTAAAATATTCTGTCCGATTCACTGTACAGCTCATGAATTGAGAGCTTTGCTTGTGGGTTTCGTATTGATTTCTGCAATAATTTTCGAATAGAGTTTGTAACAAACCTCATTGCTTGAAACTGTTTTCGTTTTTATCTTTTAACTTGAATATTATCGCTACAAGACGTACTCTATGACCTCTCTACGATGTTAAGATGGCGAATAGTAGAAATATCCATCTAATATTTCCAGAACTTTTCGAATAAACGAAAATTAAGTATTTTAACTTAGCGCTGCGATAAAAATAAAAAATAAATTATGGCATCATCAAGAAGCGGAAGAAGCAGCTTCTGTAACAAAAATGCAATATTGTGGCTTGGAATTAAAATATGCTCAGTAGGGGTGCTAGGGTAAATTTTGTTTTACGATAGTAAAGTTTGCTTCTTTCACCTAATAATGAAAATAACAGAAAAATGTGAAAAATGCAGTGAAAATCCAACAGCAATGAAAAAGCGTTGCATGGAACTATAACTACCTTACTATAGACGCTACGGCTAGTTTTATGTAACGACTATAGAGGTTAGTTCTTCGGCCAAATAATAAAAATAAAAAAATAATGGTGTAATGAGGCCCATCAGAGCACTACTTAATGCAACATTAATGAAACATCGTTGCACAAATTTATTACATGGCGTTTAAGTAAATGTTAACGTACCACACAAAAGTAAAAGCAAAGCAAATGCAAAAGCGATTCAACAGCAAAAATTAAAGCAAAAATAAAAGCAAAAGTAAAAAGAAAAGAAAACGAAAAAGAAAAAGACAAAGAAAAAGAAAAAGCAGAAGAAAAATAAAAAGAAAAATAAAAAGAAAAAATCAAAGCAAAAGCAAAACCGAAAATGAAAATCAAACGAAAACCAAAACTAAAACCAAAACCAAAAGCAAAATAAAAAACGAAAAAAAGTAAAAGTAAAAGCAAGAGCTAAATCAAAATTATAGCAAAATCAAACTATGGAAATGTTGGGTTAATGACTTAGACAAGGATAAGGATAGGACAAAGATTTGTCGTAGGTTGGAGGAAAGGATTACTAAAAGGATAAGTAATAATTTTAGTATAAATACCAGATCATCGGTTTGAACATAGATAACGACAAGAAATAGGAAAACCACTTATAGACGGATTGAGACAAAGATTTAGAAAAAGAGTGGAGCACAGATTTGGGCAAAGATTTTGAAATGGATTATGACTAATTTTAGTTTAAAGATGAGGACACTAATTAAAACAAAGATTGGGATACGGATAAGGAAAGGAAGTTTTAGTTTAGGACACAGATTTAGAAAAAGAGCGAAGCAAGGATTTGGGCAAAGATTTTGAAAAGGTTAAAGACAAGTTTTAGTTTAAGTTTAAGGATGAGGACTCTAATTAAAACAAAGATTGGGACACGGATAAGAACAGGAATTAAGACTAGCATAGGGCCAAAGGCTAAGGCAAGGATTAAGGAAAGGAAAAATTCTGGATCTAACTTTTCAGTGGACGTTTTAATTGAGACACAAGGACATTTCTATTTGAATCATAAATCGTATTATTTCAGCTGTGTTTTAAGTCAATATTTTAAGTTGATTAAATATTAAAAACTTGTTATACCACTAGGTTTAAAAAACGTAAACGGGGTATATTAATTTTGTTACTCCGTTTGTAACGCCCATAAGGAGGATTCTTGATCAGCATCACCACCCGAGTCGATTTAGCCATGTCCGTCTGTCTGTGATCACGATTACAGCCGTAATTTTCAAGCTATCATCAGGCAATTCGATATTTAAGAGTATATCTGAAAAATAAAGGCCAAGTTCGAAAATGAGCCAAATCGTATCAAAACCACGTCTTCCTCCCATACAAAGTGACTTTATTAAAACGGTAAAATCACTTAGAATTCCACAAAAATGAATATGTATATGGACTTGAAATTTTGCATACGAACTTTGATATATAACATGTACTCTGTGTATGAAATTCAACGAAATCAAGTGAAAACCACACCCACCATCCCAGTGACTTCATTCAAAAACAAAAGCGAATATTTTCTGTAAAATTATAACAAAAATGTTTTTACAAATAAACATTTTTTTGGCTGCTTAAGACTTTGAATATACATCGGTTCGGACGTGGGGGTATTTCAACTTCGACCCAGTCGAAAATAGTTTCTTACAATATTTTTTTTTTTTTAAACAACAAGCTTAGACAAGTTTTTTAATAAGAACCTCTTACAATCGAATGTAACTTTGAAAATACGTGTCAAGTTCGACAGGTCTTCCGTTTTTTCTAAATGAAACCTCTTTATGCTAATTTGTTTTACACTTACCACCAAGTAAAACTAAGTATATGTTAATAAAAAAGTTTTTTAACTACAACTTCTAACGAGATGCTCTCCAGGTTTTTGCTTATCTCTTAAAAATTAAAGACCAGACGCCTCAATCAAATAATTTTAAACTAGCTGTTATCGTTGCCAGTTTCACAGAATCAGTTTTATAAGAAAAAATATAATAAAACTGTTATTATCTTCAAGATACTCGTATCTCAGTGAGTCACGATAGGAAAAAACCCATGTATTATACAGCAAAGATCTGGAGAGCAACAACAAATTAATCATTATTAAAAATGTATGTCAGTTAATACATTTAATCTCACACCTCTCTAAAAACTAAAAATATAATGATAATTTCAACAAAGCAAATGTATCTGACAGATGAGCGGCAACCTTTCGGCTATTCAGCTGTTTGTTGTTATTGCGTATTTTTTTCTTTGTTTTCCTTTTATTTTTTTTTAAGTGAAGCTCTTTTTTTGTTTTTCTTGTTCAATTCTTATCTTTCGTCATTAATCATGAAGTAGAAAATTATTTTGCCTGTGACATTGTTTACACTAATTGAGACATTAGATGGAATTAATTTCATATTTTCATGTTTCATGGTTTAACTTGCAAGTAACATATTGTTTGATAATTTTTTTTGTTTTTATTTTCTGGAATGTTGTTGGTGTTTTTTGTTGAAATTTTTTTGTCTTGACGACAAATGATTAATTATCGAAATGCAGCGACTGCCACATACAGAAGGATTGCATGCAAAATTGAATCAAAATTGAGCAACTTTCATGGCAGCTCTTGAGTATTATTAATAGCTTGCAGCGAGGCGAGTTAAGTGCCAAATATATGATTTGAAGTCGTGCGAACACTCAATAACAACACCATAACAATACCATTTTCATTAACAGTAACTGTTACCGTAACAGTAAAAGTAACAGTAACAGTAACAGTAACAGTAACAGTAACAGTAACAGTAACAGTAACAGTAACAGTAACAGTAACAGTAACAGTAACAGTAACAGTAACAGTAACAGTAACAGTAACAGTAACAGTAACAGTAACAGTAACAGTAACAGTAACAGTAACAGTAACAGTAACAGTAACAGTAACAGTAACAGTAACAGTAACAGTAACAGTAACAGTAACAGTAACAGTAACAGTAACAGTAACAGTAACAGTAACAGTAACAGTAACAGTAACAGTAACAGTAACAGTAACAGTAACAGTAACTGTAACAGTAACAGTAACAGTAACAGTAACAGTAACAGTAACAGTAACAGTAACAGTAACAGTAACAGTAACAGTAACAGTAACAGTAACAGTAACAGTAACAGTAACAGTAACAGTAACAGTAACAGTAACAGTAACAGTAACAGTAACAGTAACAGTAACAGTAACAGTAACAGTAACAGTAACAGTAACAGTAACAGTAACAGTAACAGTAACAGTAACAGTAACAGTAACAGTAACAGTAACAGTAACAGTAACAGTAACAGTAACAGTAACAGTAACAGTAACAGTAACAGTAACAGTAACAGTAACAGTAACAGTAACAGTAACAGTAACAGTAACAGTAACAGTAACAGTAACAGTAACAGTAACAGTAACAGTAACAGTAACAGTAACAGTAACAGTAACAGTAACAGTAACAGTAACAGTAACAGTAACAGTAACAGTAAAGTAGAGTCTATGAATTATAAATTCTTACAATCTAGAGTTATGTAAACAAAATTTAATTAAAAATAAATCCCTCTGAGAGTGCAGAATATTTTACATTTTGATCTGAACTCAAAAAATGTTGACCTGTTCTTAGTCGAGAAAAGATCAGTAAAATGCACATATTTTCAATGATGTTATGTTGGCTGTACTGTTGCTTACTTTAGAGAACAATTTTTATAATATTTATTTTGTCTCCGTGAGAAAGCTCAATTTTTAATAAAATGTCAATGATAACGTTTAATATTTTCCTAACATCTTACTTTTTGTTCATTCAGTTGGTACAATTTGAAGGCAGAATTTAAAACCGTCGATCTTAAGAGTGCAAAAAATTCTGCATTTTTTCTACTTTCGAAGTCAACATTTTCGAGAAAAGAACGCGATTTAATTTACAGGTCAGAATTTTTTCGAGAAAAGAACACATAAGGGGCAGAAATCTCAAAGAGGGTAGAAAAAATGCGGAATTTTTTGAGAAAAGAAAACGCCAATAGATATAGATAGTTATTAATTACTTAAAATACTTAAAATACTTAAAAAATAATAAAATACTTTAGAGCCAAGTTATAAATAAGATTAATGCTCTAGTTATAGGCTCATTTAAAGCGTAATTTGTTCGATTTTGTTTGACAAAAAATGCTTTAAAAAAACGTAGCTGCCTCGACGGAATATTAAAATCAATTAACCGCAATAATAATGGGCTGTCAGTTTTACTAGAAACAATATCATGAATGAAGTGAATGTGAAAGTGAATGAAGTTTTCTTCGAAATTCCAATGATTTTATGCCCATTAACAAGCAAAGCACATTATGGACGGGTTACTTCACATTAGCATAGATAGATTGGAGCCGTGTCAAGTGGAAGCCGTGTCAAGTAATTAAGCATTTTGGTTGATATCATATTTATGTAAGTGGAAATGGGATATTCACTAAAGAATTATTAAACGAATTCGTTTTAGCTTCGTTATGTGAATAAAAAAAATTAACTCGTAAAGGAAGGTGGTGTTTCTCACGAAAATCAACCTACTGACGAATCATTAGCGAAGTTACTTCGAATATAACTATCAATAAAACTATCAATAAAACTATCAATAAAAACTAAACACTCTAAGTAATAAAGTGTTTACCCTTCTTACTTCCTTCGACAAATTAGTACTTGAAATATTGAAATAAATAGAATTGAAATATTAGAGACAAAACCTTTTAATTGTGCGGTTGTCAACCTCTTTGTATAGAATGACACAATTCAGTAGAGATTCAGAAGTGTCCTTGAAAGCATTTCTTTGCAACGTGTACACATTCGAAATCGTCTACCTTACTTGATATTCTTAGCAAAGAACATAAAATGGCTTAGAAAGCTCTTGCCAATTTGGTAACTTCTCTTTGAAGACTTTAAGTATAAGTGAAATTAATTCTTGAAAATTAAATTTAAAGCTTTTGTCAAAAGTTCTTAAGTAATTTATTCAGACTTACAAACTTGCCGACATTCTTAAAAAAAAAAAACATTTCAACTTAAGGCTCACACATTAAATGCGCTAAATAAACTGGCAGATTTATTTCAAGTTCAAATAAGTCATGCATTCTTTGTTATTGTTTTTGTTTTTTTCTATTTTATTTTTTTTTTTCTTTACTTTTGCTTTTTGTTCATGCTACCTTAATGTTTATCCGTATCCGTTTGTTTGTATGTAGCTACTCGTATGTCGTACATTCGTTCGGATATAAGTATAAGTTATGGCCATAAAAAGAACTCGACTCGACTCTGACGTTTATCGCGTTTAGGTTAATCCAGCTAAGCCAGCAACAGCAGCAGCAGCGGTAGCAGCAGCAGCTAAGAAGTTAAGGCATAAATTTTCATTAGGCCAAAATGCAAATAAAAATGCCAACAACAAGAACAACACTTACTAACAAACAAATTTTATTATAGCCACATTTTTTGGTGCAAGTACTATACAATATATTTTATCAAAACAACAACAACAACAACAACAGGCCAACATCAACTACAAAAGCACTGAAAGCCAAAGCAATTTATGAGCCCCTGTCTTTTAGCCAAGTTTAAGAAATTTCGTACATTATTCAGCTTCATAAAATTGGAAAATTACAAAAACAAAAAACTGGCTGGGACGAGCCACCAGCCCAACGCTACAACCATGCCTAGTGGATTAAATAATGGGTGTGGCTGCAGTGGACAGGCTCCTCTGCAGCTTAAGGCTGTTGCGCGTTACCAAAAAATAAGAAAAAAGTTATATACATATAAATTTTTTTTTAAGTAGCATTTTTCTTTGTTTACGTAATGCAAAGCAGCGAAAATGGCTGACAATTTAAAAAGGCTCAAAACAGCAGTATGTGTGTGTGTGTGTTTGTTGCGCCTAAAAGAACAACATTTTGGCAACGGATAAATAATACGACAATAATACGGTTGACGACACAGACGACCAAAGCGAGAGTAAAGGAAGAACAAACACAAAAAAAAGTACTAACGTTTTTATTATTCATTTCACTGCCATTGAAGTAACAAATTATTACAGATATTTATTCGAGGCATAAGTTGCTAAGTGATTCTCTGCCTTTGGCTGTTTGATACGAGATAAAAATCCATACTTTGGCTGTATAATAAAGAGGACGTAAAACATAATTGATGAGCATCAAGTAAGAAGTCAAATAAACTAACTACAAACGTTTTGTCGTACGAAATTGGTCGAATATGCAAACTCAGTAAAATGTTATTTTTTATGAAGGACGTTAAGATATAATTTGACTTGACTGCCTGACACAGCTGTTGATCCGCTTTTATAACTTATTCACAAACTCTGACTTTTTGTTTTAAAGGTTGATGCTGCTCCTACCTCTATGGTTGATAAATTGAGCTGAACGACAAATTCCATATAACTTGAATGCCTTCTGAAATTTGACATTCTTGGTGAATTGTCTAAAGGAAAATTATGCAATTATAAAACACTTTAAGTGCTAAAATCAGCTTTAGTGTACTCTCAAGTACAGTAAAAGTACTCTTAATTTTTATAGTCAGATCAAATAACTGTTCTGAAGATTTTCATCTTGCAAAATTTTCATCTTTTCAAAATTATTTTTTGTGCTTTAACCGAAATTATTACAAAGCAACATCTATCAAAAGTTTGACTGAAGGAGGCTTTCTCAATTAAGCTATTCCACCAATTGCTATAAAGTCTCACCTCTAAGCACTAAAGCAATCAGTAGTTAAAAGTCGTATTTTGTAAGTGGTAAGTAGTAAGTACTAGGCAGTAAGTGGCTAGTAGTAAATAGTAAGAGTTGAGTATTAAGTAATATATATTTAGTATAAAGTATTAAATATTAAGTATTAAGTATTAAGTATTAAGTATTAAGTATTAAGTATTAAGTATTAAGTATTAAGTATTAAGTATTAAGTATTAAGTATTAAGTATTAAGTATTAAGTATTAAGTATTAAGTATTAAGTATTAAGTATTAAGTATTAAGTATTAAGTATTAAGTATTAAGTATTAAGTATTAAGTATTAAGTATTAAGTATTAAGTATTAAGTATTAAGTATTAAGTATTAAGTATTAAGTATTAAGTATTAAGTATTAAGTATTAAGTATTAAGTATTAAGTATTAAGTATTAAGTATTAAGTATTAAGTATTAAGTATTAAGTATTAAGTATTAAGTATTAAGTATTAAGTATTAAGTATTAAGTATTAAGTATTAAGTATTAAGTATTAAGTATTAAGTATTAAGTATTAAGTATTAAGTATTAAGTATTAAGTATTAAGTATTAAGTATTAAGTATTAAGTATTAAGTATTAAGTATTAAGTATTAAGTATTAAGTATTAAGTATTAAGTATTAAGTATTAAGTATTAAGTATTAAGTATTAAGTATTAAGTATTAAGTATTAAGTATTAAGTATTAAGCATTAAGTATTAAGTATTAAGTATTACGTATTAAATATTAAGCATTTAGTATTATGTATTAGAATATTACTTTCTCCAGTATTAATTACTGGAATGTTTTGAAAAACAGTTTTTATACCCCCACGTTTAAAAACGTAAAAGGGGTTTATTCATTTTGTCACTCCGTCATGTCATGTCCGTCTCTCTGTGTTTTCAAGCTATAACCGCGAAATTCGATATTTGAGCTTGTATTTAGAAAAATAAAGATCAAGTTTGAAAACGAGCCAAATCGGATGAAAACCACGCCCATACAAAGTGACTTTATAAAAAAGGTAAAATCTCTTTTTATTCCACAAAAATTAATATATGGTCTTGAAATTAACTTAATAGCCAATTAACTTTGACATTTAATATGCACTCTGAGTATGAAATTCAAACAAATCGGATAAAAACCAAGCCTACCTCCCTTACAAAGTGACTTTTTCAAAAAATAGTATTAAGGTTCTGAATTCAGAAAACAGTATTTCTGTAGTTTTATAGCTTCATTCTCTATCTCTAACGAAGCATTCAACGATCGATTTCTCTGCGAACGAAGTTCTAAACAAATGGAAGTCTGTATCTCAAACGATGCTGATTGCCAACTCTTACGGCAAGCTTACGTTTCTTACGTCTTTGAAACTGTTATACACAAGCAGTTTTCAAATTTACCACTGCCAGATCAATAAATGTAGAAGTTTTATGTATTTTGTGTATTTCGTGTATTTTCTTTTAAGATTTCATGAATTTTTTGCACTGTTTTGTGTTTGTTGGCAATGCCTGCTTTGATTCTTGCCTGTGTTGAAGGCAGAATTCTAGGTTGTGGTGTAAGCCTTGCTGCAGGTTGTTCCTTTTGCTACAATTCTGCTGCCTTCGACATAAGCAGAATGAGATCAATGGCTAGTTCTATTTATTACTTGTATTTAGTTAGAAAAGAATCACCGGCTTTTGCTTGGATGTTGCTATTCTTGTCTGCAATTTTTATTTTGTTCAGATCTATCAAAATTTGAATTGGAAAAAAAAATAAATAAAAAGTCTGATTCGGTCTTTTCAAGCACTGAAAAATATTGGTCGTTTTTTATTATTAAAATTGAATTAATTACTAAATTTTATTTAGTTTTATCATTTTTATATAGACTTCGTCATGTATTAACATTTTTTTGTTTAAATATCCATTATAAAAAAAAATTTTATTCAACGACTACATCACAACGGTTACATGAAAGTTGTCGTTTAATTTTGACATTTCATTTCGTGGTTTCATTGATCGTTAGAGATACAGACTGCAGAAATATTACTGTGTTGCCGCGTCGCACGTTGGGAAAAATATGATAAAAACGCTCGCATCGCTTAAAAAAAGGTGTAACGTCTAAACGGTTAGACGTAGAAGCACCAATTTTTGATATTTTATTTAGAAAGCATTAAAGAATAGTTGTACCTTTTCACTTTTTTCGCTTTTAAATTTAAGTACCCCACACTTGGAAGCTTAGACTTTTACAAGCCTTATAGCATGTATAGAAATACTTTTTATTTTTAAGAAACTAATTTTGAATCCTCAAATTAGGATTCTCAAGGAATTATTTTCAACTTGATAAAAATTCATCATAACTCTTAATATGTTGTTAATTTTTAAGCAATTTTCTTCTTTAGCAAAAAAAAAAAGAAAAGATGACTTGAAAGAACCATAAGATTACTTTTATTCGTTTTCGACTCAAACTCAAGTGTGTAAAAATTGTTCTCACCTAAAGAAAATCTGTTTAACCTTTTAACGACCAAATAACAGAATCTCAGAATATATATTCTAGGCATTAGTTTAAAAAGTAATTCACAGCCATAAGCTAATTAATATGGTAATAAAATTGTACCCAGTTGGAAAAAATCTTGTTTTAACCCTTATCATCCTAATTAATCCTGATAATTAATAACAGCCATTTATAAAGGTATTCAGAAACAATTATAGAAATTTTGATACATAAAATTTCTTTCAACTTTGCAATTACCTGCTTTTATTAAGATGAAGATAATTTATGCTTTTATTTTTATAAATTTTCTTTCAGCAATTTTTTAAAATCTGCATTGTTATCTTTTGGTTTTTTTCCAATTTATTATTTTTCCACAAATGCGATATCTTCGGATCAGACATTACCAAAAATTTGTTGAACACATCTGTTAAAGTCGTTATCCTGGAGTTACGCCTTGCATTAAGGCTTCTATAGCTTTTGAAATCTTTATTGGAGTGCTCCATAGCTTCCTCTGATAACATTGAGCACCAAGAACTAGAACCTTGTGCACTGTGGGGGAAATGGACCACCATCCGTATTTTTTCATGTATAGCTCCGCAGTTTCTTTTGTATATTTAGGAAATTTGTGCGAATATTTCATAAATCGTCGCTCTTATGACTAACTCACGTTGCTGTCTAGTGTTACTTTGGGAATAAATTTGGTAAAACAATTAATTGTTCTAACATCAGGATCTAAAACTCAAAACTGACTTTAACTACCAAATAATTAGAATTCGTATTAAACAATCCCAACAAGTTTTTCTTAAAAAAGGAAGCACTCTAAATTTTTATGAATGCGTCCGTTAGTTTTTTAATTTTATGTATGTAGCCTTTGTATAAGTCATAATCTTGGGTGAGTCACTCCCACTTTTTCACACGAAATAGTATTAATGTTTTTTTTTACCATATATCAAATATTTTTCTTCATGTTGAGTAAAATCCATTTTATAGCTTGCTCACTGAAATGGGCTTTTAAGTGGGCGGACCACTCCCCTTTTTTGGCAAACATTTTGTTATCACGTCTTATAATCATATGATTTTTCGTTGATTTGAGTGGAATTAAAAAAAATTACAGCTACAAAAAACGCACAAATTCAAACATGCGTCACTGTCCCAAGAACAACAATTTAAAAAAAATAAATACACAGAACTAATCTTCTATTAATAAGCTTTCATTGTATAAAGTTTCATTAAATATGATTTATAATTAAAGATTTTATAGGCAATTTTATTGAGTGGTGTCAAATAAAAATAAAATAAAAAAAAAATTTTTCAAAAAAGCGCCATCTTTAGTTGACCGTGGAAACTACATCATACGATAATTTAACAAACAAAACTGATTTTCTGCATAAGGAATGTATCTAGATTACAAAAAGAATTGAACAAATTTAAACCCCGTTACTTTCCAATAACCCCTAATACGAGCGTTTTGACTCTATTTTGTCCAACGTGCGTCGTTCGTAAGTTGAACATGTGTTATCGTTCGAATTAGAAACTTCAAATACACGAACGAACAGTGTTTTACACGAAACGATTGATCGGATAGGCATACAGAATGAAACCCTTAATCTTCTCTATCTTATGACCATCGAATTCACCTTCATTATTAGAGAAAGATCTTTTTGTCATATTTGATTTTACTTGTGAGTTAATGAAAGGTAGAATGGTTTTTTTTTCGATCGATGACCATTTTGGCGATTTTTATACGAGTGTATTAATTTACGATTTTCTCCATTGCTTCAGTTCTCAAACAAATTTATCAGAAAGTATTAAGAAATCTTATTTTCTTTAATGTTAACCCTTTCGGCATATTTGTTGCCATACGGCAACAGTTTGCTTTGTGACTCTGTTTCTAGTTTGGAAAACCCCGATTTTTAGCAATACATTTTTAATAATAGATTGAAATGTGATGAAAAAGAAGAGAAAATCAAAAATACGAAAATTAATTTTTATAACATGTTTTTCAAGGTTATTCCGAGTGAACTCATGAGCGCGACCACGCGGCCACGGGACTTCCAAAAAGAGCAAATTAAAAAATTATATATTTAAATATTTCCGAGAATTTTCTAAAGCTAAAGGTAATTAAATATAATACTACGAATGTAAGAGATCTTATTTACATTTTTAGTTAGAAAAAATATGTGATATTTATAACGCTAGAAGTTTTTAAAATTTTTTTGAATATTTCTAAAAATTTTGTAGTATCTATTAGGAAATCAATACGGCTTTCAAACTTTATACTCAGCTTATTTTAGTCAAAAACTGACCTTGAACGAAGTTTGGAATGTTTGGCATTGCCAGGGCTAATTTGGCACTGAAAGGGTTAAATAATCGTTGATGTTATAAGTTTTCAACTTCTCGTTAGTAAAATTATTCATTGAAGGAAACTGACGTCAAAAAATAAATGAAAATGTGAAATTATTATCATATAAATTTTAAATAGTTAGAATTCTCTCAAATATATGATAGTAATTCCACTGCTATATTAATGAGATATTTTATAACTCATTATTTTAACAAAAATATGATTTATTCTTTACAAGAAAAATGTCACTCACCTGCTGTTACTTATGAGGAAATGTATAACATAAAATAACGGTGCCAGCTATAAATCAGAAAAAGGAATAAAAGAAAAACTCAATTTTTATCATTCTCTTAAAGCAAATGTATGGCTAGTCTGACGTTCCTGTCACTCTTGTAGATGATTGATTGATTTGTACTCGAGGCAATCATGACTTATTTCTACTCTTTCCAATGTTATAAATTTATTCTACCTCTAAAGTATGTATGTCATCAAGAACTGAGTTGAATTAAGTGAAGAAAACCAATTTCAAATTTGAGCTACCTACTTGTAAAATTACACGAAATTGTATTTTATATTGATTACTTTGCAAATCTTTAGCAGCTAGATTTAGCATTTTTTGTAAGCTTTAATGATGGATTAGTCAAAAACAAGGCTTATGCATAGCTTCATAGATGAGAAAAAGATTGATGTTGAAAATGTCTGAAACTAAGAATCGATGGTTGTCACAATCGTTTGAAGGCATACATATATAAGAAAGTCAATAAAAAATAATCGCAAAACTGGATAGGGAAAAAATGGTTAAAGTAAAAAACAAGGCAAGAAAAATATTACAGACGACATAAAACCATCAGTAGCAATGAACATTAAGCAACGTCAGTAGAACTTCTACACTTTGTGACAGCTAAGTACTGCCAATAGCAACTACGACAACGCCAGCAAACATTGGCTTTAAAAATTAAAACAAAAAAAAAACAAAAAAACTTGGCTGCATACATAGTGAATTATTTTTGACATTTTGATGTAGCGTACTTCGCACTCATTAACGCGCGTCGCATAGCTATAAAGGATCAAAAAATAAAAATGTAACGCAACGAAACGTTATGCTGTGGAACGTAACGTCACGCACTCTTAGCTATTTTCCCACTCATACTTACACACACACACGCACGTATACTTTCAGGCGTATGAATTTCACAAAAAGTTGTACTTCATGCCATTGCGTAAGTTGTAAGAAGTGCCTCCAGAAGAAGCTTCGCTAGCGGCTATGACGAAGGAAAAGGCAGGCAGCTTGTCTGAAGGATTTCAGTACTAAAAGTTGAAGCAAAAGAAGACCATGTTTGTGGATGGTATTCTAGAAATTACTCAAGAAGAGAAATGAGACGCTTGCCAAAACTTTGTTGGCAGTTGCAGTGACAGTGCAAGATTTAGTCAAGTGCCTGAGGAATGAGATAGTAAGTGGGTGGTAATGGGTGTGTCATTTGGAGTGAGCCAAAAGACCGAGCTTTATGTTGTCTGGTACTAATTTCTTCATGAATACGAAAGAGAGAAAAAAACGCTCGCAAGGTTTTTTTACAACTTGTAACAGCAAATTTAACATGTAGCAAAGTTTTGACATTTTGTATTCAAAAAAGAGAAAATCGTCAAGCATGCCCGGGAAAAAACAAGTATTGAAAGAATTAATGTTTTTAAAGTTCTGCTTAAATAAACCTTTAATATCGCTATAATGGGATGATACTTAGGTAGGAAGACAAAAGCTTATTTTTTAATTTTATGATTTTAGTGCACAAAGATGAAAACCTTGAAAAAGAAATGTCGTCGTTATTTTATTGTCCACGATAGTATTTTGTGCTTAAATATGTTTAAAAGTTAAAGCAAGAACTAACACCATCTGGAGTATTTTGATTATCTATTCAACCACTTGAAAGCTTTGCAAAAAGCTTATTTTAAACTCTTACAACACAGAGAGAAATAATATTCTTATATTAAGCAAATATTTTGATTGATCTCAGAAAATTTTAAATTAAGCCTCATTTGCTCAAATCAAGCACTTAAAACTAAAATTACGAAAAAAACTTTTATAATGAGCATTTATTTTTGAAATTGAGTAAAAAAATTATTGGTTGAAACAACAATAAAATACTTGTTTCTAGAACCTTAGACCAGACTGGAATTAAATAAATATTTTCTTAATTGTAGCAAACGCAGTGTTGGTTATTAAAAATATTCTTGAATTTATCAATTATTTTGCTTGATTTAAGAAACTACAAAATTATTTCAAAATTACTTGATTTAAGTAAAACTAAACAAGTACTTGTAAAACATAAATCTTTAAAATTATGAGTGCAAAAAAAATCACTTTCCTGCTTTTCATCTAAAGATATGTAATTCACTATCTAATCACAATTAATTAATTTTTTTTAATTTATCACTATATATGAGAAAATATTTTAAAATAAAATAAGTTAAGTTTTTGCTAATTTTTAAACACAATGTAGCTAGCTTTTTACTATTTTCAGATACAAGATAAAAATAATCTTATATATCAAGCAAAACATAAATTTGAATATGACCTTTCATTATTTATATGAAAAGTCATGCAAGACTACTGATGAGTTGGTGTAGCGGCCAACGAAACAGTCTGTCTTGTCTGCTGTGTGATTTGTTCTATACAGAGCCGTTGTTGTTGTTGTTGGTTCTTGCCTTTACTGTCTTCACTTTGTCTTGTTGTCAACATACTTGGCCTCAAGCTCAAATTTGTTTTCAATATCAAGCAAACCTTTCTAATTTTTAGACAATTAATTACTTGGATCAAACAAATTCTTCTCTTTATAAGGAAAAGAAAAATCAAAGCATTATTATATTGAGAAAATTGTTTATTGGGATGAAGCAAATTCTTCTCAATTCTAGGAAAGCAAATTTCTCAAATAGAGCTAATTATTCTCGTTGTTAATAAGAAAATTAAGTTTCTGATATTAAGCAAAGCATTCTAGTGTTAAGAACATTGTTTACTTGAATCAAGCCAATTTTTCTCACTTCAAGCACATATAAGACTTGATTCCAAAAAAAAAAAATATTCTTGAGTTTTAAGCAAATGTTTCTTTAAATAAACTTATTTTTTTTAATATCATTTGTTTTAAATTTGCTGAATTCAAGTAAAATAATGCTTGAATTGAAAAATTTACGCTTGAGTGTAAACTGATACCCTATTCTCCCCGTGAATGCACTTATGTAAATTATATCGCCTTCTCCTGCCTTAAGCACTTGAAAGTGTAATAAATACAGCTAACTGGCACTTTTTACTGTTGGTACTACTTAAACTTTGCATTTAGTAAATTTTTTCTTTTGGCATCGCATATTTTGATTAATTTTAATACTTGACAACCGACAGTTGAGGTGCCAGTTAAACTAAAATTATTCTTAAACTAGCTGGTACCCGACGCGTTGCTGTCGTAGCGGAAATGATTTCTATCTCTACCTGAATCTCAAACTCAGTCTCAATCTCAATCTCAATCTCAATCTCAATCTCTATCTCTGTGTTTATTTCTATTTCTATTTCTATTTCTATTTCTATTTCTATTTCTATTTCTATTTCTATCTCTATCTCTTTCTCTATCTCTATCTCTATCTCTATCTCTATCTCTATCTCTATCTCTATCTCTATCTCTATCTCTATCTCTATCTCTATCTCTATCTCTATCTCTATCTCTATCTCTATCTCTATCTCTATCTCTATCTCTATCTCTATCTCTATCTCTATCTCTATCTCTATCTCTATCTCTATCTCTATCTCTATCTCTATCTCTATCTCTATCTCTATCTCTATCTCTATCTCTATCTCTATCTCTATCTCTATCTCTATCTCTATCTCTATCTCTATCTCTATCTCTATCTCTATCTCTATCTCTATCTCTATCTCTACCTGAATCTCAAACTCAGTCTCAATCTCTACCTGAATCTCAAACTCAGTCTCAATCTCAATCTCAACCTCAACCTCAATCTCAATCTCTATCTCTATCTCAATCTCAATCTCAATCTCAATCTCAATCTCAATCTCAATCTCTATCTCTATCTCTATCTCTATCTCTATCTCTATCTCTATCTCTATCTCTATCTCTATCTCTATCTCTATCTCTATCTCTATCTCTATCTCTATCTCTATCTCTATCTCTATCTCTATCTCTATCTCTATCTCTATCTCTATCTCTATCTCTATCTCTATCTCTATCTCTATCTCTATCTCTATCTCTATCTCTATCTCTATCTCTATCTCTATCTCTATCTCTATCTCTATCGCTATCTCTATCTCTATCTCTATCTCTATCTCTATCTCTATCTCTATCTCTATCTCTATCTCTATCTCTATCTCTATCTCTATCTCTATCTCTATCTCTATCTCTATCTCTATCTCTATCTCTATCTCTATCTCTATCTCTATCTCTATCTCTATCTCTATCTCTATCTCTATCTCTATCTCTATCTCTATCTCTATCTCTATCTCTATCTCTATCTCTATCTCTATCTCTATCTCTATCTCTATCTCTATCTCTATCTCTATCTCCATCTCAATCTCAATCTCTATCTCTAAGTGGAACGACTCGTGTAAATTGTTAACCAAATTTCGAGGCTATGCTACTTATAGTTCCAAAGTTATTCGATACCAAAAATTTGGCTTGTATGGGCGGAGCCACACC
Source organism: Pherbina coryleti (assembly GCA_943735915.1). NCBI lineage: Eukaryota > Metazoa > Arthropoda > Insecta > Diptera > Sciomyzidae > Pherbina > Pherbina coryleti. Next base: position 61,057,476 of record OX030949.1, on the reverse strand, counting down.
CCCTTGTTCAATGACGTCTCAGTTTTCTAGTAGAAGGATATCACCCAATAGTAATTCCCTACTGAATTTCGTTGTTATACGACATTTAGTTTCAAAGCTATCTTATATCAAAAATTTAAAGTGTATGGGCGGAGCCACATCCTCTTTTCCAAAGCCCATCCCATTTTTATAGTAGAAATATATCACCAAGTGGCAACTCCATCCTGAATTGCATTATTATACGACATTTATTCCAAAGCTATTCGATATCATAAATTTGAATTGTATGGGCGGTGCCATACCCCTTTGACCTATACTTGCTCAATTTTGCCAGTCGAAAGAAACGACTAAATAGTACGTTCTAACCAAGTTTCATTAATGTGTGGCTTATAGCTCGAAAGTTATACCTAAAATTTGGTCTGCTGAAACAGTGCCACGCCCTACGTCCAACGCCCATAAAATTTTACCTGTGGAACGGCACTTGTAAATTGAGGTAGAACACCGAATTCCGATGCTATGCGACCTGTAATTTCAAAGCTATTCGCTGTCGTAGATTTGGGTTGTATGGGAGGTGCCACGCCTCCTTGTCCAATGTTCCGTGAATTTTTCGCAAAACCTTCTCGTAGCAATTACAAACAAACCCACAGAAGAAAGTATTCAATTTGGTCCAGTCGCTTTCAAGTTTTAAGCATCCGAACAAACCAAGATTCATTTTTATATCTATATACAAGACATTTATCTTATCTAACACGTTAGACAAATTAATGAGTCTATATATTTTAATGTAACTCAGTAATGAACTTTTTCCAAAACTAAAGATTTTTTTTTCCTATTGTTGACAAATACAAATACTTTTCGCTAGTACATATAGTGAAATTGTTGTTCTCTTTTGGGTTCTAAACTATCCCAGCAGTTATTTTGGAGTCAATCGAAAAAGTGAACTAGTTCATTTCTAGCGCAGTTTGAAGTAGCTCTGAAAAAGTAAAAAAGACGTTCAGTGTAGAACAATTAACTTTGATTTTGTTTTCAAAAGCATTGTTGAAAAAATAAACGCGTTCTGGCTACTTTTTAAAATAAGCTGCGCTCAAGAAAAAATAATAAAAAAAAAATAAAAATGTTTGCAGACATTTATAAACAAAATTTCTTCTAAATTGTGGATGGACAAGATCGTACAAATCAGGTCTTTAGGACCTTTGCTCATTAAAACTAATTTTTTACACTTTTAAAATGTTCACTTTAAAACGAGTGAAAAAAGAACCACTTTCAGGCTACTGCGAAAGCAACCAGTTTAAAAATGTTCCTAATGCAACTAGTTCAAGTATGGGGGAAAAGGAGTGTTTATGGGGGGCAATTGTCTTTTCCTATGACATCAACCCGCAAAAAGCGTCAGTTCATTCAATGTTGAAGGGTATTATAGTGGAACTAGTACTCGTCCTTTTTGGAACTAGTGCAGAACTATTTCAAATTTGGTCCACTTTTCTGCTGGGATACAACAAGTCTATCAACGGATTATCAACAGGAGAAATTTGTTTTTTGAATAAAACGAACATTTTTTGTTGTAAAAGACACATGGAGATTATGTATGAAATATAATATTTTTAAATGGCTGTCTCGACTTTAATTTTTTTAAGGCAAAACAAAAATATTAAAAATTGCCCCATATTTTTGGGTACAAAATAAACGATAATTTTTGATTTTTAGTTTTTAAGGCAAAAGTAAAAATGAAAGTTAAGTACCGTTGAGGTAGATTTATTGTTGTGACATTGTTTTGCGGAACTCCTAATAAATATGCAAAAAAATTCTTTTGAAAATCTATTTTATAAATGCACCCTGAAGACCCTGACCTGATAGGCAAACAAATAACATCGTTTGTTTTTTAACTACGCCAAATAAAAATAATCCCTCTTTAAGAAACCGTCCTCTTAATATGCATAAACACCAGTGTTGCCAGATGCCTCTCACCATTTACCCCTAGATGGGATTTCAAATCCCCCTAAAATTCCCCTAAAATTTTTTTTCGTAAAACATACAAAAATACAGTTGTAAATAGCTTAAAATTTATTGAGTTAAAACTTCAGCTTCAAGGGGCAGCTGAAGAGTAGCGCAACTGAAATGCAAATTGCTAATAGGGGTATTCACGGGTTGATGCGAATTGCAAAAATGCGAAAATGCAACATATTTTCGCACTAACGCGTAAACATTAATATTGTAACTTTACGATAACTGAAAGAAATATATTGCCACCTTATTTCAAAATAACAAAAACTTATTAAAATCAACGTACAAACTTAGCCTTTTTAAAAGTTTCACCCTGATGGCAATTAGTACGCTTTCGCAATAGGTTTGAGCAGCGTGTAATTTAAGAAGAGTTACAAAATGGCTTCTAATGTGTTTGTCGTTAGAATGATGCGAAATTTCGCAATCTTGCTTTTTCGCATCGTCGCAAGCGTTTTGCACCAACCCGTGAATACCCTTAATGTGTTCCTATGTATTTAAAGGAAGTTGCTTTGTAGCTTTCAATTGTCCAAGCTGAAATTGGCCTTAAAATTTAGTTTTACCTTTGAAAGCAGGCTCCGTCTCCAATTTGTTTGTAAATTTTTGGGCATACCTTTTCTTTTCGTCAGTTTTCTCCATACTTGCATTGTTTTTAATATTTACCCAGAGTTGCAAGTTAAGTGCGAAGCGAGTTTGAAGTGAAGTGGGAAATGATTGGTAATTTATTTGAAATGTTGCCAATTCAGCTGTTTTTATAAAGTGTTGCTGGAATCGCTTTTTACACAATATGGAGGAAAAAGTATTTTTCCTATATTTTTTGCATAGTTTTAAGGAAAAGTAATAAATCTTTATTTCGAAAGGTAAATTTTCCAAATACCTCTAAAAAACCCCTAGAAAATTTGAAGTCACCCTAAAAAAACCCCTAAAGATTTATTACCCCTAAAATTCCTCAAACCAGTTAAAAAACCCCTAAATCTCGGGGGAATTCCCCTAATCTGGCAACACTGATAAACACTTGCTTTTCTTCGGATCATGCTCTCGCTCTCACACTTTCTTTAAATCTACGCTCTTATTTCTCTCACAGTTTTCAGTTCCTCTTTCCGATTCACAGCCTAATTCATCCAGCAGCCGAGTGTGTGCGCTTTGACTCACACTGGCGCCCAAAACCGCAGAATGTGCGCAAAATGTGCCCGTTTCTAGTCTACATCGTATTTTTGAATTTGTAATTTAAAAATAATTTAAAAAAACAATATATATCATGCTATTTTATCACTGCTCTCAACATCTTGTTTTATGGAATTAATCGATTTGGCAAATGAAGCATTCAAATTATACATTAAAAAAAGCTACAAATTGGTGGTTTGATGCTTTTAAGACTACCGACCAGAAAGACACCTTAAGAAAATACTTTATTTTCATTTCAGTCTTACTTAAAAACCACTAAAAAATTTTGTAAATCTATTGTCCAAATGAAGTGCTATGCAATGAGAACTACGTGCCAACGACGCGAACTCAAAACCCAAGATAAATTTTTAATATTTGATCCATTAATTTTTTTGTTTTTTTTTTACATAATCGCGCAGAATTTGTAAAATTTTGCTACCACCTTATTTCGCTTGACATCATGCAATGGTAGTAATATGGCTATGAATGTCAATAATTTATAAATATGCAAGAAAAATATGAACAAATACGAAAGAAATTTTCCAAAAAAAAATCGAAAATTCCACAAATTGTCTGCCACCTGAATATCAACAGTTTCAATGCGACTTTTTAATGTCTAGACGATATTATTTGCATTGTTGTGAAGGACCAAAATATGCAAAACAAAAATTAAATTAAGAATATAAATAAATAGTCACAATTTTTGCGGAATTTATGCAGGTTCGCTTTTTTGACGATGTTACTTAGAGTGGAATGTAGGTGGAGTTTTCATTGGTTTTTGAGAAATTTCACGCATACTCGTTTTCAAAAAAGTGGTTTATATGGAAATTTTCAAATGATTTGATTATTTGTTATGGTATTTTAAGAAATATTGAAATTAAATGCTTCGTTGTATTGGATGCTACATCCAACCGGTAAAGTCACTTTGTATGGGAGGTAAACGTGGTTGTTGCCCAATTTAATTTTTGTTTGTTTTTAACTCTTATAACTGTCTGGCATAGAAGCTTGTTTTAACGTCCTACAAAAATATTTCATTTTCCTTGTCATTTTATCCATTGCCATGATGACCTGATGAAATCTCTTCGCGTGCTCGTCGCTTTGAGCATCTAAGTTTTCGGGGAAAAAGTCTAGATGGGACTCAAGAAAATTAAGCTTCAAAGACATATTATATCCTAAGGCTTTATAATACTATGATGAAATGAATGCATGCTTGAAGTCTTCAATTCTGTGGAAAAATGTCAGACCACTCACACTAACAACAAACGTACGCGTTAAATTGCAAAACAATCCATCAGCAGCTGAATTTTCACAGCAATTCTTAAAAATTGGAGATGTTACAATTCCCGTCGACAGCAGTACAGGAATGATAACACTAATAAACGATTTTTGTCAGTGCACGTAATCAAAAGAAGAACTGATTCATAGCGTTTTCCCAAACATAGCACAACAGCACAAAAATCATGTTTGGTTAAACGAGCGAGCACTACTGGCCGGAAAGAACGTAGATGTCAATGATATTAAAGAGTCTATTTCAAAAACAAAAATACCAGCTCCATTATTCACATTCAAATCAGTGGATACCATCATTAACCAGGTGTTGAATTATTCCACAGCACTGTTAAGCGTACTTGATTTGCCAGAAATACCATCATACGTATTGCAGCTAAAAATTTAAGCGCCAGTTATTGTGCTTCGCAGCATCAACCAACCAAAACTTTGTAATGGCACCAGGTTTACCGTAAAAAATATTTAGAATTGTGATTCAACAATTTTGAATGTAAAATTCAAAGGCAAAGACCTCTTTGATTCCTCGCATCCCAATGAATCCATCTGATATGCCATTTGAATTTAAACGTCTTCAATTCTCTTTTCACCTTGCATTCTCCCTTACCATCAATAAGTCGCAAGGACAATCTTTAGAAATGTGTGGTAGAAATTTGGAAAATCCATTTCTCTCGCATGGTTAACTCTACTTTGCATGCACCCGAATGCATGATACGATCTGAACTATATGTTTGCATGAGCGACGTTGAAAAAACTAAGAATGTTGTTTATCTAAGACATTGATTCCCAAAGTGGTCCTGGTGGAACCCCAGACGTCCACGGAAAAACTCGATGGGGGTCTACGTTAATTCGTGATTGAAACTCAGCCGCAACGCAAATTTCCATAGTAGATATAATCTTCACATTTCGCTGTCGAGTTTTGGGAACATGGTAGAAATGTACCTGCAAGGGGTCCACCGGAACCAGCTTTATTGGTAGTGATCTATGAAAAAAAAAGTTTGGGAGCCTCTGATCTGAAAGCATTGCAATAAATGCCTTATTTTTTCTTCAAATTGTTGGCAAAAGTTATTTTTTGCCTGGCGAAGCGGGCGGGGGTTCAGCTAGTTGGTTATATACATGAGAGATACCGAAAATATATGGATAGGATTAACCACAAAAAGTCGTATTGATGTGTTTTCTATTTTGTTTTAGCTGTATTTTTTGGTATTGATGCCAATTTCCTTCGATTTCGATTAAGCAACATACCTACTCTAATGCTCGCTTACTGTGTAAGGTAGATGTCATCAGTGTTGAAGCGACCATACTTGAACAAATGTAACAGAGAACTGTGCAAAGACATTAAAGGCCTCGTTAATAGTCGATTACGTTATGATAAATGAACAACAACTGGAATTGGAAATAATACAAACATAAATTGTAGATATCGAATAATTATATTTCCGTTATCGCATGAATTGAATCAAAACACATCTCAAATGCTTTTGCTTTCTTCTCTTCTTCTTTGATTTCTTTAACCCCTTGTGGAGCATAGGGCGACGACAAATTCTTTCCATCTTCTTCTGTCAGCTGCTAGATGCTTAAGCTGATGCCAAGTTTTATTAAGCGATGCAGCTCCTGCCAGCGTTGTGGCCTTCCATGTGAGAGAAGGTCTTCCAACTCTTCGCGAGCCTTGCGGGTTCCATTCTTTCGTTAGTTATGTCCAATCCAACGCCACTAAGTTTTTCGATATCTGCTAGTTTTTTCCCCGTTTTAAGAAATAGCTGTTGGTTAGATATCGTCATCGGCCACCGGATTTTGAATATGTGGCGCAAACAACGGTTGACATGTGTTTGTAGCTTTCGAGTGGTGGTTGTAGTTACTTTCCACGTCTCGCAAGCTTACAAAAGCACGGATTTGACATTCGATTCGAAAAGCCTTAGTTTTGTGCGGAGTGATATTTGATTTCACTTCCATGTCGTGGAGAGCATTCCGAAGGCACTGCGAGCTTTGCTGATTCTATTGTCGATGACTAAGTCAGCCCCACTATTTGGAGAGACCAGCCTACCCAGATAGTTGAACTGCTTGACCTCTTCTATAGCCGTTTACCTCAGGATAATGTTATTTTGCGCTGCGTGCCCAGTGTGCATGGTTTTCGTTTTACTGCAGTTAATTTTTAGACCGGCTCTGCATTTTTCTGGAGCGATTGGCTCATCTTAACGAGACCTCTACTGGTGCTTGCGAGAATGCAAGTATCATCGGAATAGTCCAAGTGACTCAAGCGATCGAAAGGGCACCACATCATTCCGTACTTCTTCACTGAACCTACGGTGGAGAACATAACTACGGTTGCTACTAAGAATATCTCTTCTTTTAACGCGATCAAGAAAATCCTTTTTTTTAAACTGCAGCGACAAAAATCTGTTTTTGCAAAATGCGGCGAAAAAAATCCATATCAAAAAAGTGCGGCGAAGAAAATCCGTTTTTTTAAAATTCGGCAAAGAAAATCTCTTTTTATGAAATGCGGCGAAGAAAATCTCTTTTCAGAGTATGACGTTAACAGCGCTGTATTTTTTATGGAGCGGGAACAATTTTTCTGAAAAAAATTATATATTCAAATAATTATTTCTATTTATTATTTCATCTTTATAATTCCTTACAGTACTCTATAAAAGTGATTTTTTTCGCCGAATTTGATAAAAGTGATTTTTTCCGCCGCATTTTGAATAAAGAAATGTTCTTCGCCGCAAGTTTCTGTCGGAAGATTTTTTTCGTAAGCCCCGTCGATAACATCACAGATTACCATTAGGAATAGGATAGCCGACAGAATGCATGCATCCCTATTTAACTCCTTGCCGTACTTCAAAAGCTTCAGAGTAGTTTTCTTTGTGTAGAACAAGGCATCGAGCGTGTTCAAAGGATTCCTTGATGGAAATCCTTCGAAAGGACGATTTTTGAGGAAATTCCCCTTCGAGTCAGGTAATTCCATATATAATTGCGGTTTGCGCGATCGAACGGTTTTTAAAAGTTCACGAACATAAGATACAGTGGTGATGATTACTCGGTTGCTTGTTCGAGGATGATACGTAGTGTGTCAATGCGTATTGTGTCGACACACGACCGTCGGCTTCGGAAGCCTGCTTGATATCATTTTAGTGTAGACTCGATTCTACGCTTGATACGATCTAAAATAATGGCAGCCATTATTTTAGAGAACACGGACAGGATGGTAATACCTCGCCAGTTGTTGTAATTATTAAAGTTTCCCTTCTTTGGAATTTTAACAATAACTCCATCTTTCCACTCGGCGGGGTAAGTCTCACGCTCTCAGATGGCATGTACTGTACAAAGGCAGCAATATCCTTGATGCTAGTTCGGATCTGCTTTCAAAAGCTGGGCGGGTATACTGTCCATACCTTGGCGCTTTGTTGTTTTTAAGGCCTTTGCTTGCATTTGTAATTTCTGCAAGTGAAGGCGGGCCCGTCGTCGATGTGGGTACAGGGGGGCTCGACTCTGTTGACTGTACAACGAACTCGTCATTAAACAAAAATTATCTTTACATCTCCTCAGCTGATCGTCCTCTGATTACAGAAGCCTTCCATCAGTATCCATCACTGAATAGTCAATATTTTTCTTTCGACTGGAGATGTCTCTTGCTATTTTGTAAAGCTGTTTAGACCCCTTCTTGCTGCGAGTTCAGCATCTTCAGCAAAACTATCCATTTGCTTTCTGTTATCTCTTCACACGTACTCATGCACCATTTTATGCGCAACTCGATACTCACATCGGAGGATACCTTTGCGCTCAGCATCACTTTCGGCGTTGATTTTTAGCCTTAAAGATCTCCGGAGCTCAATCTTTTCAGAAGTGTCTTCTGAGATCCAATGGTCTTTGCCTCTTGATAGATGAGGTATGGTTTCTGCCCCAGTTTCGATGAAAGCAGTTTTTGCTTGTACCCACATCTCATCTATGGTGGCACCGTTTCGTTTGGGCTGAGTGCTCTCTCACAAAGTTTGGTGGCGAAGTTACCTCGCGTAACAGGATCATTAAGGGCATTGGTGTTAAACCTCTAAGTTTTCGCTGGATCCGTTGAGCTGCGTTTGACAGCTGATTCTAAGCTTGGTGGTCGCTTCCTGCACCCGCACAGCTCTGGTTGCGTACACGGCAAAGGCATTTCCTCCATTTTTGTCGCACGATGAAGTGGTCGATTTGGTTTTCGGTGCGACCATCAGGGAAAATCCAGGTCATATGGCATGTTTTATGGGGAAAAAGGGATCCACTAGCAATTCGCCATTGTTGTTCCTTACGCCGAGACCGTACCTTCACATAACGCGCTCGATGCCAGTGTTTTCATTTGCTTTGGTTTCATTTGCTTTGCTTTGGTGAAGTCAATCGAAGTAGCTTTAATTTCTAGCACACAGTGAACTTACTAGGCAATGTATATTAAGTTTCCATCATATTTGTATTTTATTTAGAAAATATGCCACATTTTATAAGGCTCTTACAAAGGAGCACTTCATAATAACTAGGTTATTATTGAAATGTTACATCTCCACGTATTTAAAAAAAAAAGTCTATGATAACAGGTTTTCAAATAAAAAAAGTAGGTATACATTTTCTCATAACATAGCTATTCTGAAATTAACAATGATATAGCAAATGTACTGCCAAAATAATAATGAAACCCGATATTCCTTTCAATTTCATTTCTTGTTTAAAATAAATGTAAATTTAAGATAAATATCATCGCTTCGTTTCAAATAGACAAACGATGTTATTCTTGATTTTTCAATTTCACCTGTGTGTACATGTGTTTGTATATACATATACATATATATGTACATATTGTATGTGTGGTACACACAGAACTCATATCTAACCGAGCAGCAAAGCGTTCTACTTCAATCTCACTTTCAATCAATCAATCCTATTTTTACATTTCCGTAACATATCCATAGATAGCATGGAGCCTGACTGGTTTTTGAAATTTCTACTCTGCTCTCTGATTTTATTAAATTCATACAAACGCTTTTGTACCACATTTCGTTTGGTATTCATTTGGGAATTTATATGTATTGGCATAGAACGAACTCATCTTGTATTTAAGTTTGTACAGTATAGTTGAATTATTAAAATTTGAATAAAAATAAAGTTGAGTCGTCAGACCTATTCTTGTCAATAACTTTCAAAAAGACATCTATTTTACATATACATATAAATCGGATGAAAAATTACTAAGATACGATTTTATGAAGATTGATTTTTTATGATTTTCTCCTGTGTGAAAAAGTAGATTACTTCGCGAAAGATATCAATAAAAAAAAAATTGCGAACTTATACTTTTTATTTTCGACTTCGAGATATATCGAGACAAATCAAGATTTTCAGACACATCGGTTTGGAATGGTTAAGATAGCGTGTTGAAGTATTTATTTTCGCAGTTATGAATGCTTATCACTTTGATGACGTCACATTGTATGAGGGAAATATAAAGTTCTCGTTCAATTTTCAAACTCAGAGTACTTTTTAAAAATCGATGCAAGTCGAGACATTTATGGCATTTATGAAGATTTTGCTAAATTTTTGACGTAACTTTGTATGGGAGGTATGTAGGTAGAGTGCTAATTTTTTTAACTCAGGGTGCACATTCAAAATCAATGCAACTAAATTAATTTGTGAGAAATTTATTTTGATTTTGTTATTTTGATAAAGTCACTTTGGGAAGTAGACATGGTTTTCATTCGATTTGTCTCATTTTCAAAATTGATCTTAATATTTTCTAAAGAGAATTTAATATCGAATTTCAATGCGATAGCTTTAAAATGAGATGGCAAATACATTCTATACCTGACACGCCCTTCTTATTGGCGTTACAAACGTAGTGGCAAATAAAGGGATCTCCATTAAGGACTTGACAACTTTTTTTTAAAATAAAACGCAAACCATTTAAGATATTTCAAAAAATTTATAATCGGCTTGAAGTACAATCAAAACATTTATGAATGAAACTTGACTTCGTTCATATGGCCACCACGGGCACGTATGCAGCATTGTCGATTCGTTGGACCCAATTTTCGATGACTCGGCCACACATTTCAGCCGAAACGCCCGCTACTTCACATTCAATGTTGGCTCTGAGCTCTTCCAACGTCGCCGGCTTGTTGGCATAGACCAATGACTTGACGTAGCCCCAAAGAAAATAGTCTAGAGGTGTTAAATCGCACGAACAATGCGGCCAATCGACTGGCCCATTTCTTGAGATAACACGCTCATCAAACTAGTCTTCAATAAATCGATTGTAACGTGTGCTGTGTGGCTTGTGGCACCATCCTGTTGAAACCACATGTCGTCCAAGTCCATATCTTCCAATTTGGGCCAAAAATATTCGATAAATATGGCCATTCACAGAAACGTTATGATCGTTATCGTCGACGAAAAAATATGGTCCAATGATGCCGCCGACATGCAAACCGCACCAAACAGTTATTTTTTGTGGATAAAGTGGTGATCCATAAAGCACATGTGGATTTTCACCCGACCAATAACGCATATTTTGCTTATTGACCAACACATTGAGCCAAAAATGAACCTCGTCACTGAAGATGATTTTGCGATGAAATTCATCATCTTGGCACATCTTTTCCAGAGAACAATCAGAGAACGTACGTCGCTTCAAATCATCCATCGGCTTCAATTCTTGAGTCAGCTTGATCTTGTATGGGTGTAAACCAACATCCTTACGCAAAATTCGCCATAAAGTGGGCTAGGCCATGCCCAATTCTTGAGAAAGCCGTGGAATTGACTGTTTTGTATCGTTTGCTATGGACGCCTGAACGGCAGCGATATTTTCGACACTTCGACCAAACCGTTGTCTCACTGGCACGGCAACATCACACAACGAATATGTAGACTAAAAATTTCTACTAGGGTGAGAATTACGACCGAAAATTACAGTTCACACTCTTCAAATTGCGATCTCCGACTCCGAATTTCGGTAGTAAATTTTTATAATTTGCAGACGTTATTCGTTCGTGTACTTTAAAAAAAAATAAAAAAATAAATAACTGGCCATTTCAGCCCTTGAAAGGACTTTGACCTAGCTTCTTATGATCAATTGTGTTGTGCGTGTTGTTAAGTTTGTACACAATTGACCGAGAAATGGACCTACAGGCTTAACGTCGTTCGTGTACTTTACCATGATAAAAATGTTGAGTTTATTGAATAAATCAACAGTGACATTTTGATGATTAGTGAAAGGGTGCGTTCAGAAATTTAATTCAAAGTTGTCAACTCCCTATTGGAAACCCCTACATAATAGAGGGTGGGCCGAAAACAAGTTTTGTTTTTAAATGCAATTAAATTAACAAAATTAAATTTTTTTTCTATGTATTATGGCTAAATTAGTAAGAACAAACATTCCCATTAATTATGGAACATAACATCGCTCAGGTGGCTGCCTCGGCTGGCTTTGCAGTAGCGCATTCTGTCATTCTAATTTTCCAACACCTTATTGATAGTTTCGGGTTGTAGCTCACGGATTGCTTGGATGATATTGACCTTAAGTACTTGAATTGTTTCCGGATTGTTGGCATAACATCAGTCCTTCACGGTTCCCCAAAAAAAGAAATGTTCAAAAGGGTAAAATCGCAGCTCCGAGGCGGAAAATTGACATCGCCAAGACGTTTGATAACACGATTTGGGAATTTGGTGCGCAAAAGATCGATTGTGGCATGGGCTGTGTGGCATGGCACGTCATCCTGCATGAACCAGTGGTCGTCCAAATTTATGTCTCCAATTTCAGTAAAAACAGTCGGTTAACATAGCTCTTTAACGCCCACCGTCGACCAACTCCACCTGTTCTCTCGAGCAGTCTATCCAAAGCCAGGATAAATGAGGGATGGTCGCAGGCAAAGGGTTCGCCCTATCCTCTGTAAATAAGAAGGGACTACCCAGATCTTGGAGTTGGTCGCCCAATCTGGAGAGTAGGTGGACCGTTCGCCTAGATCACCGGTAGCGTATGCCTACGAAAGAATAGCAATGATCCTTAAAATTTGTTAGCACGGGGATAGTCGTTACGCTCGACAGATGTGCAGTCACAATCTACACCGACACATTGGCATTGTGGTCTCTGGATAGTCTTAAAAAGACGATGTTTATATGATGCATAAAATGCTGTATAAATAGGTGTCAGAATTGGGTACTCCATGGTGAAAAGTAAATCTTAGTAGCCTATGAGTGCCAGGTTGAAAAGGTGCAAATAGTGGTGACCATGTGTTACACACAGTCAGAAGCGATGTGGTCTACTCTTACTCTGTAGCACGTCCAATAGTAATGGCTTTTTCTATCACAGTCATGAGTGATGGATGAATGCAGATGTGTCGGTGTTGTGTTGATGCGTGTCGAGGTAAACCCCTTTTTCCCGGGGAGACTATCGCAGGGCTGGCTCTTCGGGGAGTATCGTGCTGGCTGTGGTAGTTCAATGTTGCGAACAGATCTGTGATCGGCATAGAGCTAAACAACTGGGTGGCAATGCCCCATATTGTCACAGATGTCAGATGGGTCTCGATTTCCACCAATAAATATGGATGGTGACCCAACTAATCATCCACAATTGGTACTGTTGCGGTTTCAACATTGGCTGCTTTCCATACAGTATATTTATTAATTTAAATATACGCTTAAGTATGGTGTGCAACTGGCGTTGAAACTACTATGACAGGGCATTGATCATGTCTGGAGTCATGAAAGTGACGCCCAGGAGAGGTATAACGGACGTCAGATATTTTATTAGCATGGCACAAACGTCCTTAAGATTTATCTTCTGGGCATCAATTCCATGAACCTCGACCTCGGCAACGTAGAATTTATCCTACATAGCAGGTGTCTGTGTTTCAAAAATAAGGAATTAAAAGCCCATCGTTGACCGAAACGTTGTTCCCAGCCTCATTTTCGAAGTCTCATACTCTCGGTTACAGCAGCCACATTCTCGTGTATGCGCAACATACAACGACAAGGACCATAAGTTTTGTCCACTTTTTGCACAAACTTTCGTACAGCAGGCGGCCAAAACTTCTTTTCAATTAACTCACTGTTTGATCTACACAGCACTCACTTTGACAATAAGTTTCCAATATTTCCCAACGATGTTCAAGCGTAAAGCGACTCATTTCTTTCCGCGGAGGTATGATACTGACTTTATGTCAAGATTTCGAGCGGGAAACAGCTGTCAGTGTCAAAATAACCTATGATTTTAAAATAAACCACTAGATGACGCACCCTTTATATTCCTTGCGCATCACGTGTGGTGTTATTTTAATATTTTAAAACTACATCGCTCTGAGGAATGTATCAAAGAAAACCATTTCGAAATCACCTGAAACTTTTGGGTTGAAAAAGTTGAGTGCAGGTTTAAGGCTTTTTGCCCACTGTATTAGTATCCTGTCAGACATTGAACAAAATCATAAAAAAATATCTTGCTGTAGTTTTTGATCACATATCACATTTGAACTAATTGTTGGCAACCAATATCATACATGACGTACAATCAATGAACGTCGCATGAAATGCTATCAATATTTTGTTCATCAGACTTACAATTTGATATTTTTTATTTTTTTTTTTTTTTATTTTTGTGTTTGTTTTCTCTTATATTGTTTTTTATAAATTTTAATATCTTTGTTTTCATTTATTTTCTAAAACAAACAAATGAATTTGTAGCGGTTTTAATATGTTTTTGATATTTTTAATTTTTTTTTCCCCCAACTTATTTATTTAAATTTCAATTGGTTTATCAAATGGTTTTGTTTGTTGATTTGTTCAGATGATTTATAATTTATTTTCTTTTTTTTTGCAATTTTTTTTTTTATTTTTATAATTTGGCTCTTAAGTCAACCAATTTGCCTCAAACACTGATTCATATACTAGCCTTATAATGCTTTTTAATTAATACTTAAATAATACCGATTATTAACAAAAATAAAAAAAATTTTTAAAGCAGTGCAGCCATAAATGCATGGCTTATACAATGCTTTATAGAAGTATTTGAAATTGATAATCTTTCGAAATTTACCTCAACCTTTTATTTAAAAAAAAATAAACGAACTCTATCAATTAAAAATCACTTCAGTGCTTTTAAGAGATATGATTACTTTAAATAATAACTATTAAATAAAATCTAAAATAATAAAACCTTCAGAAATCAGCAAAAATCAAAATATTATACCAATCAAATTATTATACCTTACTCACAAAAGTATTCGGAATATGCTCAATAGCGTTCCTTTTTTGAAACGTACCATTATAAATTCCACTTAATTTGGCAACTGCTTAGTTTCTATGCATGTGTGCATTCATTTATGGTGTGAATTTTGCAAAGTGCGCTTGTCTTGCTGTATGTTTTTATTACTTACAGAAAATCCACTGAAACTACTATTGAAGAACAAAAAAAAACAAAAAATAATAATGAAAATTTTTAGAATGTATGAAGAAGGAAAAACGGTTAAAGAGATTTCCAATTCTACAAAAAGAAGCATTTCGAGTATTTTCGATAGTACACCTTGTGCAAATTAATGTGGACAAAACATTATTACCATGGTTTTTATAAATTTGGGTATGGCAACACTACTCAATACTTCACTACGAAGCTTTTCTTTTGTTAGCTTTTAGTTGATTGCATTTCTAACCTCAAAACGTACACGTGGTTGTATGACTCGGGCAGTTTTATTTTAAAATTTTTAACATTTTGCTTGTTAGTGAAATTTTATTGAATTACTAGAGACAGTTCGAGTGTGTTTGAAGAATGGATATCGCTTCAGAGATACGGACAAAAGTTATTATGCTTTTTCAACATTCTAATATGACTCTAAGACAGATTGCAGAAGAATGTGGCATTTCAAAAAGTGCAGTGAACAAACTGATTAAGGTTTACAGGGAAACTGGCTCAATTTTCCCCTCCCCACCTCAAAGGAGGGGAAAATGTGGCCGTAAAAGAAAAACGACAAAGAAAGATGCTCTTTTGTCAAGGAACAGTAAAATAAACCCGACAAAGACCAGTGATGACTTGAAGAGAGACCTAGTTTTTGCTGGTACGAGCGTGTTTGCCTCAACAATACGGCGTCATTTATTAGAAGTTTGACGAAAGTCTCGGAAACCCGTTTCGAAACAACTCTTGACTGCCGCAATGAAAAAGAAAAGGATGGCTTGTACTAAAAAGTACAAGTACTGGGCTCAACATGATTGGAAGAAGATATTGTTTTCCGATGAAAGTCGTTTCTTCGTACAGGGCACGCGCCACCAGTTTGTTCGATGGTCTGATGGAAACCACTTTCAACAGCTCACATTCAACAGTCAGTCCAACAAATATTTTAGGGCTGCTTCTGGTTTTCTGGCCCAGGTTCATTAGTACCCATAACAGGCATGATGAACAGCCAAAAATATTTAATGGTGCTGCAAGAAAGAATGGTTCCTGAGTTGTCAAAATTGAATTTAGAAACTGCGATTTTTCAGCATGATTTAGCACCTTGCATGTATCCAAAATAGTCGAACATTTTTTCATTAACAACAAAATTACAGTTTTTGATTGGCCTGGTAGTTCACCTGACCTCAATCCAATCGAAAATTTGTGGTTTGTATCAGAGATCTGCAATGAGTACTAATGAAATTATTATACTTAAGTCATAAGCCATGACTAGTGGTGCAAGTGTGTACTTATACCCACTCAACAAAATACTTTGACTAATTCCCACCAAAATCAAAAATACTCATAGTACTTCTACACACATGTGTATCGACAAATTATTACTCTATTGGTTCTGGGTTAATCATCTAATGCGACTCACTTGTTCAGGTGAGAGGAAAATAAGTATAAGTGAGTTGAGTATTATTTTGTGTTTTGCCTTTGCTTATTTACTTTATATTTTTTGCTGATTTGTTAAATTTTTCGTGTCAGAAAATGAATGAGTTGAGTATTATTTTGTATTGTGCCTTATACTTTTTGCAAACCAATTATAGTTTGTTTCAAAAAAGTTCAAATAACAAGAAAGCTGAACTAAAAATGATTCTAAGTACTTAAGTCATTGCACTGAACTCATGGTGTTTATTGGTGTTGTGAGTCATTACGGTATTCAAAATAAATACATTGAGTCAATGAGAGAGTTGAGTACTGCACCGGTTCATATCAGCAAATAACTTATTCTTTGTTGCTTTGTGTGAAGTAAGCGAACGAGTATAAGTGGATATGAGTGCAAATTCTTCTTTGACTTAAATCCACTAACACTCATTCTTGTGTTAGTCAACCTATGACTCAAAAACATGAATAATTGCAGGTCTCTGGTTTGTATGTAAAACTAAAGGCTCAGACAGATGGATTACACAACCAAAATCAAGTTGATTGAGTCAGTAATTGAAGTATGGTAAAGGGATCCCAAAATTCGTAATGACTGCAAATCGCTGATAGAATCCATGCCAAAACGCATTAAAATGGTTCTCAAAGCTAAAGGTGGACACATCAAATAATAATCTGCAATAATTACAATATATTTTTATATATCATGAATAAAACATATTTTTTGAGTGAAAACTACTTTGTCCACATTAATTTGTACAATGGTGTATTTTTAAAGGAACACGCTACGTGTTGGACAACAATCAGACAGGCAAATAAAACTTATCACTTGCGATGAGTCCATTTATTTATTTATTGAATGCTAAACCCTGAGGCTTTATAGCATATTTAAAAAATTAACAATTCATTTTTTTTCATTTAATTTACAATATAGCATTTTAAATGTTAATTCGTAGCATTTTCAAATACAACAAATTATTATTAACTTAGTTTACTTAGTAATAAGTTCATACAAATAAAAACAGATTGCCAGGTAGATGTTAAAAATTGTACGCATATTCCAGATGTAATCTTGATAGTTAATAGATCGATTGATTAGGGCCAAACTCACATATGAAAGGCTAGACGGGCGAGGTCGAGCTCTCTCATATGCCAGGCCAGACGGACGAGGTCTTGCTCTGGATAATCAAGTTCTATTCAGTTGTAGGTAGATTTCTGCAAACAGCGATTAGAGCAAAGCTCACACATGCAAGGCGAAACGGACTTGGTCTAGCTCCGGCATATGCCAGGTGAGACGGACGGGGTCTCGCTCTGGATAATCATGTTTAATTTAATTCAGCTTGGAAGTAATATATTGCCAACACCGCCAGGAGAAAAAAAAAATCCTTGAGAGAGAAAAATTCACATCAGCTGCGGTACTGGAGATAATCTTGGATCGTATGTTTAATTGAGTATCCATATATAGAATTATTATAAAGCGGAAAATCAAGAAACAGCCTCGGACTTCTAATCAGTGAAAAATCGTAAAAAAACCCTTCGAATTTGCGAAAAAATATAAAAATCACGACAATGACTTTTGGTCACAAGTAAAGCTGGAAATTCATTCACTGCATTACGCAACTGCGTTTTACGTTCAGAGTTAGCAGGGCTACAAAATAATAAAACATTTGGTAAATTCTTAATGTTGAGTTTTTAAAGAATTTACACAAAAATACTTAAAATGTCTTAATTTATAGTTAAAACAATCTTAAATCCTGAGTATAAAAATGTACTTTTGAAAAATTAACAATGAAAAAATTATAGACATTTTTCATTTTTAAGATTTATTTACAAGAGCCATCCCTAAAAGCAATGAGCTTCTGACTCGTTTCTTTTATTTCTTCTATCTGTTCGCTATAAGTAACGAGCTGTCAATAAACGCAAATTACGCAAGAAAAGTTGAAATATTTTCCACTTTGCTTGCGTAGCGAGTAAACGGACGCATATGAAAATGTAGTTAATGAACTTTCATCTGTAAGCTTTCACATATTTCTATTGCATTGCG
Source organism: Pherbina coryleti (assembly GCA_943735915.1). Lineage (NCBI taxonomy): Eukaryota > Metazoa > Arthropoda > Insecta > Diptera > Sciomyzidae > Pherbina > Pherbina coryleti. Next base: position 61,039,192 of record OX030949.1, on the reverse strand, counting down.
TTCAGCAAGTAGACGGACGCATATGCAAATGCAGTAAATGAACTTCCCGCTTAATATTCAGCGATAAATAAAAATAAGACCGGATTGTGAAAATAAAGTGTGGAGAAAGAAGAATAGTTAATTAGAACCATGGAATAGGTTCTCTTCTGTTAAACATACAGGTGGTCATGTTATGGGGGTGTGTGTTTGCAAATGGAGTTAGCAACATCTAGTTATAACTGCAGAATGAACTATAAGCAGTACAAACAGATACTGAAGGACAATTTGAAAGCAAGTGCCGAAAACCTTGGGCTTTCGTGTCGCTACGTGTCTCAACAAGTTTACGACCCGAGGCATACAACACAAAATACTCGACTTTAGATCCTTTACAATACGCCAAATCGTACATTTATGAACGGATGTGAAGCCATCTATTCGAAAGCATCCTATGACATCAAAACAACAATTAAAATGAGTTAAAACAGAAGAATAGGCGAAAATTTCATCAGAAAGAACTCGGAACCTTGCTCAGTCCCAAATCGATATTAAATTTTTATTTTCATTGTTAAAACTTTTTTTCCAAAAAAAACCAACCAACTTCCCGATGAGAACTTAAAATTTAGCTCAGAACTGGATGACAACACAATATTTTATTATTACAACACTTATTTTATTCTCTTCACATTTATTTGTTTGATTAAAATGCGAAATTATTTGATACATCTATACTATTATATAAAAGAGGACTCACGTATGTTTAGCTGCGAAAAGCTTGAGAATGGCAGGCGCTATTGCAAAAATGCTTTTTCTCTAGGATAGCTATCGTGCCCAGTTGAGACATAGGCTATATAAATTTGATAACTATTATTTAAATAATTAATTAAAATTCAAAGAGAATAACCATACAATTTCTTTATTCTTATTCTCAGACAGAAAAAGTTTTCTCATTTAAGCTCTGTGCAACTCAAAAAAGGTTGTGCCCAAAGCTAATAAGGTTAGAAGATATGTATATATATCTAATACTTCTATATTCCAACTCTGAAATCGAAAAGAGACAGCCATAACAACATAAGATGTTGTTTGTATTTGAACTACATACAACTTTGAATATATGAAAATCACTACACACAAAAGAAAATGCCAAATCGTCACAGGGGCAGTTGTTATGAAAACTTTTGCCCCAAACATATAAATAAACAAATCATATTTGTTTTGCCTAAATTACATCGACTCATAACCGCCAAAATATCTTAAGCGCCAAAAAGAAAATTTTACAGGAGAAGGTTTTTTTTAATTATCTTTGCTATTAATTTTATCTTTTATCTCTTATCTCTTTGCTATTAATTTTATTTTAATAATTTTATCTCTTATATTGATTAATTTCTTTTAGAGAATTTCATCTTAAGCGACACTTTGCTGTCATGAAAAATGTAAACAAACATGTAGTGTGTACTTAAGCTAAAATTGCTTTTGGTTTAAATTCATAATCTAATTTCGTACACCTATGAAATTTTGACAGACGATGTAAACCATCGCAAATTATCGATTTTCATCAAAAAACATAAATCGGATAGTCGCTTAAGATATTTTGGCGGTTATGAGTGGACATGTACGCACCATTATAAAACAATTATAACAACGCCTGAAATATGATTAAACTTAAATAAACAAAATTGTTAACTAAAAACTTTGACAATGAAAGCACCGCTCCTGAGTTTTTTTATTTTGAAATTTAATTTCCTTTATATATTTCCTCGCTCATATGACAATATATCTGCACTCTAATGTTGGCGAATATTTTCAAACTCTTTTTGAGCATCATAAATAAAAGTCAACAATCCACTAGGAAAATGAGAATTGATTCTAAAAAAATCGTTAATGGAATGGATTCTTTTGCTTACATTTTAGAACGTATTCCAAAGAATATATAAATTTAAAGCAAAACCTATGAATTAGAATCTATCAACCAAAAGCTTACTGATTCGTTTTTATTCCCAGAATCGATTACGACCTATATAATAATTTCTACTATAGAAAATATTTTTAGATTCTTTGCTTGCTTTTTTGGTAAATGAAAAGTATCAGTATGTTTTGATTTGTTTTCTTATTTTCGAAAATAATACTTTTTATTTAAAAGAATCCATTTAAAAACTGAATAAAAAAATCGATTTCTGTAGCAATTCATATGGAAGCGAGAAAAGAATGTACTACTTTTTGTTGGACATCAGCATGTTAAAAGTAATCAATTCTAGAATCTATATTGGAGAAGAGAATTGATTCTTTTTTCATACACAATTTCTTCTTTTTTCCCGTTGGGAAGGTCCACAAAAAAGAAAAAAAAGACAGCAACATGTATTGTGTGTGGTACCAATGCTGCCACCTTTTTTTAATGTAAAAATACTGCCATATTATAAAAGCATCGAAAAAAAATTCCGTGTCGATGTTTTGTTGAAATGTTTTGCTGAAATTTTCAGCTTAAACGAAAGATATATTTAATTTTAAAACAACAATTATCTATAAGGCCGTCATATATTTTACTTACCTCAGAACTTATAAAGAGTGATTTTTTAAGTGCCTGATAACTTTTTTTTTAAAAAAAACGCATAAAATTTGCAAAATCTCATCGGTTCTTTATTTGAAACGTTAGATTGGTCCATGACATTTACTTTTTGAAGATAATTTCATTTAAATGTTGACCGCGGCTGCGTCTTAGGTGGTCCATTCGGAAAGTCCAATTTTGGGCAACTTTTTCGAGCATTTCGGCCGGAATAGCCCGAATTTCTTCGGAAATGTTGTCTTCCAAAGCTGGAATAGTTGCTGGCTTATTTCTGTAGACTTTAGACTTGACGTAGCCCCACAAAAAATAGTCTAAAGGCGTCAAATCGCATGATCTTGGTGGCCAACTTACCGGTCCATTTCTTGAGATTAATTGTTCTCCGAAGTTTTCCCTCAAAATGGCCATAGAATCGCGAGATGTGTGGCATGTAGCGCCATCTTGTTGAAACCACATGTCAACCAAGTTCAGTTCTTCCATTTTTGGCAACAAAAAGTTTGTTAGCATCGAACGATAGCGATCACCATTCACCGTAACGTTGCGTCCAACAGCATCTTTGAAAAAATACGGTCCAATGATTCCACCAGCGTACAAACCACACCAAACAGTGCATTTTTCGGGATGCATGGCCAGTTCTTGAACGGCTTCTGGTTGCTCTTCACTCCAAATGCGGCAATTTTGCTTATTTACGTAGCCATTCAACCAGAAATGAGCCTCATCGCTGAACAAAATTTGTCGATAAAACACATTTCGAACCGAACACTGATTTTGGTAATAAAATTCAATGATTTGCAAGCGTTGCTCGTTAGTAAGTCTATTCATGATGAAATGTCAAAGCATACTGAGCATCTTTCTCTTTGACACCATGTCTGAAATCCCACGTGATCTGTCAAATACTAATGCATGAAAATCATAACCTCAAAAAAATCACCCTTTATGTATGTTTACGTATAAACGAGATTTTCATATAGTCACAGTGCTAGGAAAAGTGTACCAATGCATGAAAAAAAAAATGGTAAGATCAGGAAGATACAGAAAGTTTATTACTTAAGTTATTTTTTTATTACTTTAGTTAGCTGGTTAATTTATTCGGATGGAACTACTAAGTAGCTCTAACACAAATATACAATTTTAGCAAAATTCTAACGGCTGTATTCATAAAAATTTATAAACGTCTTATAAAGCCTTCATAAGAAAAAAATCGAAAAAATTGAAAAACATTATTCACAAACGTTCAACAGCTTTCAAAATCTGTTTTAAATGCTTGATAAATGAGAGACTTTTAAAAATTGTTGAAACCTTCAATAAACCCTCTAAAAGCATTTTAAACATTTTTTTGTTCTCATCTGAGAGCAGTGATGTGATTCTGATTTAGTAAAAAATCCCGATCACATCCCGATTTAGACCTGTTTATCCCACCAAAATGACACGAAAAACCCACAAAAAATCCCACCCAAATATTTATACCAATAACGATTTTTTATGCAATTTTTGAAAAGAAATAAGGATGCCCACCTGCTGAACAGGCCCATCTACTACTGAATACTGTGAGTTCTGACGTCTGTATGATGCGCCAATGTGTAAAGTGTCGCAGTAACATCTCATTGAATGTTCACTTTTGATAAATAATTGAGATAATCCGTATGCTGCTTTAGCCCCACGGCCGTTGAGAAATAATATATTCGAATAAAACTAAGCAAAAGCTAAGCAAAAATAGTTCATCTCTATTTAGTGAATATCAGAGTGTTTCTTATCGATAAAAAAAGGTGAATATGAGTAGAATTCTATATTTAATGTTTATTTTTCGCAATTCGACGAGCAATCGAACAATATTGAGAAATGGGAAAAAAATATTTCACGTTATATCATGATGGCGTGCCTGCCCACCTCCTGAACAAAACGTTGGTCCACCTTCCGAACAAATTTTCAGAAATCGTGCAAGTAAAAAATTGTTATTTATATGATTGAAAATAGTATTTGAAATTAGTTAAAATAGTTTTCGTGATTCTCATCCACGTTCAGATAAAATTTTAGAATGGCATCGCCTAAAAAAATGTGAAAAGAAGAACGAATATAAATTCTGATGCGATGGCTGCAGCCATCAAAGAAATTGAAATCTCTTTTGTTTAAAGTTCAGTGAATCATTGTGAACTATTGATAGAATAAACTTTTTATAAACTCTCAAAAACTAGTATTTTTACTTCATTTTCTAATTTTTTTCAACGATTTCTTTTAGGTGTTCAGTAGCTGGGCCGATTTTTTAAGCGGCCGATTTCGAGACTTTTGCTAGATCGACTTTCAAAATTATAATTTTTGGAAATTTTAAATTCTGATTAAAATTCTTATTAGTTATTGAACTTAGCTTCCAAATGAAACCAAGAGTTCTGAAAAATTATGTTTTAAACCAAAGGTATAGCCTCCAAGCAAAACGTGTAAATCCTCCCCTACATTTTTTTAACATTATAATAATTTTATAGTTTAATAATGTAGATAATAAAGTTTTTCAATAAATATAACAAATTTTATAAAAAAAAAAACAAATTTTCCGCAAAAAAAAATACCTAAAGTTAAACTCTGCGTTTTTTATAAAAACTCTCTTAAGTGTATGAAGTAATCGTAAATTTCTTTCGTTGCATCAAAATGAAACTGAGCTTATATTTTTGTTTTTAAGTGAGGATCTTATTTTCATTAATTTTAAGCCTCTCTATATCTCTTTCTTACATATTTAGAATCAATGAAACAGCAATTAAACGAAAAATTTTGAAAGATTACAAAAAAGTGATACCAACCAGTTTTGCTAATTTACACTTTACAAAATTATGATTCAGTAGAAAATCCCACCTAAGCATCTGAAATCCCACACGTTCTCAAATAGGCCAAATATCCCGAAATAAGCCCGAAATCCCACCAAATCACATCACTGTCTGAGAGCAACAAATATTGCCAAAAATGTATCAAAAAGAAACAAAATGTCAAAAAGTGTTTGAAAATGTTTGTTTATAAATTAGAGGAATTTTAAAAATAGCTGAAACGTAATTTTACAATAAAGCAATTTTACAATATTTGCTCTCATTTGAGCACAAATATTGTCAAAAATAATGAAAATTATTCAAAATAATTCAAACATTTGGAAATTATGTCAAAAAATTCAAAATATAAAAAATTTAAAAAAAAAAGAAAATAAAAACAAGAAAATTTGTCAAAGATTTCAAAATATTTACAAAAAAAAAAAAAATAATAATAATAAAATGACAATTATTTCAGTGCAAAATTGTTGATGTTTAAATATTAAAATGTTGACGAAAATGTGACAAATAAATAAGAAGTCACTGAATTTATCTAATACACAAACCATTATTTACACTCTTCTTACTTCAATATGAATACGGCTGTTAAATTTTAAGATTTAAAGTTTTTAATGTTATTTAATATTTATATCGCCGGCGAAGCAGCGGGTATTTGCTAGTACATTCATACAAATAAAAAATCAAACACAAAAACTGAAATGCCCACTGACATTTTTAAATTTCACGAATTCACAACTGAAGTGAATTTATTACTTCATTAAGAAAGTATTTCCGTGTGAGTACTGTAGCTCGGAGCGTAAAGCGATAGCTTTATAAACGTTAGGTAATGAGTTCGAGTCTAGAAGACAATGTTAACGAAATTTTTGTTTTTTATGAAACAAATTAAAATTTTCAAAACTTCGCCACAGAAAGTGGAAAAACATGATAAAAAGTAGTTTGTTTGATTTATTGCTATTTAGATGATATCTTTAAATGGGTTCTGTAGATCAGAGCGCACGGCGATTGCTTTATGATTGTGAGGTTGAGAGTTTGAGCCTCGATAATGTCAATGAATTTCTAGTTTTTGTTTTTTGTTTTTAATATTTATGGAACCATTTGGTTTTTTAAAACAAATTTTGTACTGATAAAAACATAAAACCTTCAAAATCTATTGTAAAATTTTACACAAGACTAAAAACTAGAAAATAATAATTTAAGTAATAAAGCATTTTTAAAAGTATAAAATAATTTCTGCTAGAGTAGGGCTTTTAGTTCTCATAACAACTTGGGGCGCAAATAACAAAGAAGTCAGGCGTGCTGGACTATATCTTTGTTTTGTTCATCAAAAATGGTTCACACAAAATCACATTTTTCCCGACTGTGGCCTTTAGATATTGTACTCAAAATCATTTGTGATTTATATGACTGACTCTTTGGTACAACCTACCCCTCTTCCTTATAGTTCTCCAACAAAAATTACTTAATCCACCCTTGACAACATATTAGCCACAATCACTACATCTTATTTTCTATTCCTGGAAAATGCAAGAAAACCCAATGCAACTCAGCTGCAGCCAAATTTAATTAAAATTTTTCAATTTGCTCAACGAACGAAGTTATGGTAGAAATTGCAAAACTATAGCTAACAGCAACAGCAGCAGCCACAAGCAGCCACAGCAGGAAGCAGCTTTCGACAGAAGCAAGCATTTCTAATTTGATTGCAAGGTAGAATTAAAAAATTATCGAAAGTGTTGAAATTGTTGAAGTGTTGAAATGATGTTGAAAAAAAACAGTTTTTTTATAGTATGTATACAACAAATGGAGCGTATGCAATGCGAAACCAACAACAATAACACCAACTCATGTATTCACTAAAACAATTTGCATTAACTTAAGGCGCATATCAGAGGGAAAGTAGTTTGGAGCAGCTGGAATCACACCAAACCTAAAATAAATTGTAAAATGTCCTTACAAGAGCAAAGTGCACCCAATGAACAGCATTTGTGAAGTAAATGCAAGGATAAAGGCCCAAATCAGCAGAAACGCAAGAGCTTTAACTCGCTTAAGCTACAATTAATAACAATTAGTGAAAGCTTAAAGCTTTCATGCTGAATATAACAGTATAAAGCAGGATATAATGCTGCCAATGGAATTAAGTGAACATTTTAATATTATTTTTAATCTGTGCAAATTGGCGACAACTTTATTAAGCAACTTTATTGAATTGGAAAAACAATAAAAAAATAAAACCAAAAACAACGAGAGCAAGCCAGAAGCGGCAGATGAATTTTCGTGCCATATCCTTGGACTGCTGCAGCATGGTTAAATATGTTAATTCAATTCAAGGCAACTCGGTGTATTTCAACTACTTTACTTTTTCCTGTCAATTCTGGCAACTTTTACTTTACTTACTTTGATTAGCTACAGCTGCAAAATTTCCATTTCTAATGATCTAAGCCGTAAACAACCACTCACTCACTCATTCACACACATATATATACACACTTTCACACACATACACGCACACAAACACACATGCACACAAACGCACACAGCGAGCATTTAATGCCAACGACAAAAGTGTGACGAACAAGAAGCAACTCTAACAAATAACCACAACACACATAACAACAACAACGGCAAAGAGCCAAAGACATCAACCCCACCTCCACCTGCAACCACCAAACAACCAACCAACCAACGGCGCTTTAAAACTTTTTACAAATTGAATTCATTCTCATAGTGTTGTCAGCACCTTACACCGCGCCTTCAGCTAGTTGCTCCCGCCGCAATCACCAAACGATGCAAAGAAGTTGTTGCTGCTACCAATTTCTGAGCATCATGTTGCTCAGACGCAGATAAAATAGGCTCCTGCTCGTTATTGTTGTTGTTATTTCTATCGCTGCCCTGCTTCCTGCGGCTTGCACTACTGTTTTTCGCAGCACATTCTTCGTCCTTATTTGATGAACAGGAAATGTTGTCGTGGTAGCAGTGCTGCCAGGGTGAAATGTTTGCATATTGATGAGCAACATCGGCAAAACTTTGCTATTGTCAATATATTAAATATTCTATGAGCGGAAGTGTTTCAATGTTGTTGTGTACAAATTTTATCAATATTCGAATAAATCATTTTTTCCAGTAAGGCAAGCATCTTCAGCCCATCATATCTACCCACAAAGAGGGCACACAAGTTTTAAGGATCTGTCAGCAGTATGCGGTGTACTTATGCTCGTAGCATACTAGCGGAAATATGATGTAGTACTTAGAAATCTCTTGAATCTTTCGCAAACTTTTTGAGTGGAAATAAATTTTTAAGAAATTGAAAAAACTTTCGTTGATGCTATTGTAATGCGCAAATGTAAGTGGAATGTGACACGAACTGTTTTGAGTCACGAACTGTTTAAAGAGTTGTTTCTTTGTTTTCATTGTTAACGCAACAGTTTGACTCTATTTCTCTGGGTTAAAATATACAAAATACTACCAACATACATATATTTTTTATTAAGCTCTACTTCTTCTACCCATCTGCCCATTACAATAACTTTAGTGGCACTAACACTTCTTATATTCCCAGATCCAAAGCTTTTCTGCTAAGTTGTCCTTAGACGACCTTAGACGACATTAGCCCTTCAAAATGTTTGCTACTTATATTTTGGGAATACATTTAGACTGAATTTTTTTATTGAAAATAACTTTGTTTTTTAAATATTCTTCTTTATGACTAATACATTTTTAATACATAGCATTTCAAAATCGTTATTTTTGACTAATTTTGCTTTGTCATAATTGCTTTTGGAGACATGCTTTTGTCATAATTTTTTTTTTTTATACATAGTTCCTGGAACTTCAGTGCTAATGCAAAAACTTCTCATATCACGGGACTCAGACAGGCCTAGCTACAATATTTTATAAATTATCCATTTATTAGGACTTGCTTGGCAGAAAATATAACGACGATAACAGAAACAAAGTCGTTATGCCACTTAAAGAGCTTTTAAAGCGACCCAATAATGAGTGACAAGGTAAAATTTCGGTGTTTTTGTAGTCTTAACAGTATTCAGCTGTGTGCCATTGAAGCGTTCGTAATGTGACAGTTGCCCATCTTTTTGTAGTTGTTTTATGTTTTGGTTGTTTTTGTTGTTTTTGCTGTTTTTGCTGTTACCGGTTAGCTACTGACAAAATGGCCATGTTGTGGTACTCTAAGCTTATCATTTCTTGGTTATGGCAATGCTTTTGATTTTTTTTTTCTTTATGTTGTTTGAGATTTTACTGTTGTTATTAGTGTTGTTGTTGCTGTTGTGACGATATCCTTGTAGTTGTCGTTGTTGCCACTGCTGTTATTGCGTTAAATACTCTTATGATTATGACAAATTTTTTGCTAGCAGTGGGGTAATATTGTCTGATAATATTTTTAAAAGCGTTTTAATGAGAAACACTCATTAAATTTCATCACAACAACAAGCGAGTGACAAGCTAGATGATACAGTACACCGATGATATGGCAAGTTAGTTCCAGAGCAGAAAAATTATCATTATCATTGCAACTAGAAGAAGAAGAAGAAGAAGAAGAAGAAAAAGAAGAAGAAGAATAAGAAGAAGAAGATGAAAATTCAAAAGCTATAATTTTATACAATGATTTTCTTAATTGTGTTAATTGTGATCGAAAAATATCCGGAATTCTTCAATAAAACGAAAACGTTTCGATTATTTATTGATATTAATTTTATTTCCTTCAAAGTAATCTCCATTCAAAGCAATACACATATTCCAACGCTGCCTTCAATCTTGAAAACACTTTTTATACTCTGACTTCGGAATCGCCTACAGTTTCTTCTGCAAATTCTTCGTTATTGCCTGAATCATCTCAAAATGATTTTGCTGAAGTGGTGACTTGAGTCGTGGGAATAGGAAAAAGTCACAAAGAGCCATTTCAAGATGAATATGGAGTTTACGGAATGGTATAAATATTGTTTTCGGTCAAAAATCTGTATTCAAGACAAGATGTGTGAGCTGGTGCGTGGACCTGGTGAAGAAACCATGAGTTATTTCTGCAAAATTGTGATATTTCTTCACAAATCTCCACATGATATTTTGTTAGAAACACAAAATTTCAAAGAAACTCTTTGCGTAACTAAAGTCAACATTGCGAAATTCGCAAAACACAACAAACACTGACACACCAAATACAAACTGCCGACAAATGATGCTCAAATAGATATCGATGATTCTTTGAATGAGGAAATGTTGGGTATTTTTTCATCACCATGTACGGACATGGCTAAATCGACTCGGGTGGTGATGCTGATCAAGAAAATATACACTTTTCATAGGGAGTGACAAAACACTCCCTTTATATTTTTTAAACGTGGGGGTATAAAAATGGATGAATTCTTACTTCTTACTTCTTACTTCTTTTAAGCATTGATACTGAATCTTCGTCAGAAAAAAAAAATCTTAAAGACTGCAGAACACTGGAACATTGTTTGGCTATTGAAAAAATTAAAATTGAAACTTAAAACAATTGAAAACAATCAGTAAATTATTTATTTCTTAACATTTGCCATCTTACTTGTAGAAAAATAAACGTAAGCAATCAAAAAAAGCAAGAAATAAGCAATAAAAGAACAGCTGATGCTTTATATCTAAAGCCCTAGCTAAAATAGACGAGTCGCTACGTAACGAGTGAAGACAAAAATGTTCGCTTAAATGCTATTCAATGTTGTTGCCCAAAATAAGCAAACGTAAACTCAACGAACTGAACGAAACGGTGTGACGAGACGGTTTGTTCCGTAAGAACCGAACTTTTAGCGTCTCAACTCGTCAACAACAGCTGTGCAGAGTAGTCTTCTTCTTTTTTCAGACGATTGGAGGTACTCGTTTCATTTTTCAGACGAAAAAGGCTTAACCAAAATAGACAGAACGAGACATAACGAGTAAGTTCGAACAAATGGAAGCCAATGATAAAACCCAAAATGCACATACGTAACTGATCGAAACTGAACCAAACATTGCGACGAGACGTTCTGTTCCGTAACAACCGAACTTTTAGCGTCTCAACTCGTCAACAACAGCTGTGCATAGCAGTCTTCTTCTTGTTTCAGGCTATTGGAGGTACTCGTTTCATTTTGGGTTAAATGTCAAAACGGACATAACGATTGCAAACGTTCGGCAAGTTGCAATCGTCTCGTTTCATCTATTTTGGTCAGGCCTTAACGAATGCAAACGTTCGGCAAGTTGCAATCGTCTCGTTTCGTCTATTTTGGTTAGGGCTTTAGGCATTTACATTTACACCATGCGTGGTGAACTTTAACAGCTTTTTAGAGCTTTCAAATTGTTAATGATTTGCCAGAATACGAACATTTACTTTAAATAACAAGAACATTAACACGAGCTTCTTTACAATTCTTTGTTTTGTTAACAAGCAGAATAGAGCTGTTAAAAGCAATTCATAGCTTCATCGTTGCTTCACTTTTTGCTGCATATAAAACTCTTTCCACCTGATACTAGGTATTATTAACAATTTACATATTCAAATTTTGCACTTTATACTGTCCTTATATCTGTCCTTTTATTTGTTTTTATTCTTCATTTTTCATTGCTTCTGTGTTATATGAGTTCATGTTTCACTCACATATTTCCATCTTTATTTTGTTTTTTTTGTTTTATTTTTTCCTTTCCATTATTGCTTCTATTTTATTCATACCTACAATTGTTGCTATCATAGACTATCAATAGTCAGCAAGCTTCAATGAATTCTCAGACACATTGCTACACTAAGGGAAATAACGCATATTAAGATTATCCACGCCTGAGTATAAATTTTATTTATATACATATTTACGTGGATAAATCAAATATTTCCCTTACAACTCGTTTTTCCCGTATTTAAATTTTATTTATACCACACACGTACACACATATTCCATACAAGCAAGCAGCAACAGCATCGCACACGTACACACATATTCCGACAAGCAGCAACAGCATCGCACTTTGTTTCTGCAGGTTTCTTATAATTCTCATTTAGTTAACGTTGCAAGGGTAATATAGGGTGGATATTTGGCCAAGATGATTTGTGCATGCGATGGGTGGTCGCTGTATAAAATGATGTAGGGTTGAGTGACAACTTGATATTTTCTGGTTGTCATTTACCTGCATATTTTGCTTCTTATAAATTTTAATTCTTATTAAATTTAAATATGTGGTTTTTTAAATTCAGTATTTTTATATAAATTTTCTTTAAATGCGATAGTTTTATTTTCAAATATTAAATATTTGAAAGATATTTTAAAAAAATTCGTGCACAATTTTAATATATTTTTTATTAATTCTGTTTTAATATTTAAATATTTTATTTAATTAAGAAAATATTTAAATAAATTTTAAATATTTACGTAGTCGATTTATGCAAATGCGTTATTGGTGCAAAAATGACTCGCTTTTTGGATAAATTAAAAAAGTTTTTGGATAAATTTAATATTTTTTTTCCTTAGTGTACTAATAAGCTTTTTGTGTATATTTAAGAAAACACACAATTTTTTTGTAAGTTCGAGCAGGTTGCTACAACCAATTCTATCCATTGTATTGTTGCTATTCTCTAGCAACAAAGATATTTGAAAGGAAAGATATTTGAAATCGCAATTTTAATATATTTTTTATTAATTCTGTTTTAATATTTAAATATTTTATTTAATTAAGAAAATATTTAAATAAATTTTAAATATTTACGTAGTCGATTTATGCAAATGCGTTATTGGTGCAAAAATGACTCGCTTTTTGGATAAATTAAAAAAGTTTTTGGATAAATTTAATATTTTTTTTCCTTAGTGTACTAATAAGCTTTTTGTGTATATTTAAGAAAACACACAATTTTTATGTAAGTTCGAGCAGGTTGCTACAACCAATTCTATCCATTGTATTGTTGCTATTCTCTATCACTTTATCATATTTTGCAGATATTATCACTAGTTAGCCTGGGTAATGCACAAATGAGTCAGTCCAATAATTAACGTTACGTGTATATAATTCACAATAACAATTTTAGGCTAAGATGAATGCATAAGACTTTTGAATTGTTTAGAATAAGGATATAGAATGAACTGGGACAGGATACATAAAGATCATGTAAATGTGAAGAAAGTAACTTAACGAGGAAATAGTTGTGGTGACCTAAGGGCGTTGCGAAATTGCCAGCCCGGCACTAGTTCCCCCCACTAGTGCCACTTTTAGTAGTACTGACGATTTTGTATATTGCCATTAAATTCACTCTATATTTAGCATTATTTAAGATTTATTAAGATTCATAAATTATTACTTATTTAAAATTTGATTTGATAATAGTCACTATCGAAAAGTTGTGGTTACTTCTTTATGTCCAGTCGTTTTGCAATATAGGCTTAGATCAGTGATTCTCAGCAGTATGCTCATGGAAAACGTATCATTATTAGTGCCCTTATCAGTGCAACACTTCCATTTGAAAAATCTCTAAATTTGTTTTGAAAAACCGCTAGAAACCGTTGACAAAAATTTAAATACCGCCAAAAAACCTCTTAGCGGTTTTTAAATATTTTTGCCTCTAGATGATTTCTTACGACCACTAGAACTAGCGGAAAACCGCTAAATTGGCAGCACTGGCCCTTATACATGCAAAGCCGAAGTTAAATAAACGAACATCAGTCTTAAGCGGGAAGTTCATTCACTGCATTTGCATATGCGTCCGTCTACTCGCTGGCACAATTTACGCAAGAAAATTATGGCAGAATTCAATGATTGCGTTTTACGTTCAGACTAAGCAGGGCTACATACTTGTAAAATATTTGGTATATTCTTAATGGGGAGTTTTTTATCGTATTTACACAAAAATACTTAAAATGTCTTCATTTATTATTACAAAAATCTTAAATCCTGAGTATAAAAAAGTTCTTAAAAGTTCCTAAAAGTAATGAGCTTCTGACTCGTTTCTTTTAATTCTTCTCTCTGTTCGCTATAAGTAACGAGCTGTCAAAAAACGCAAATTACGCAAGAAAAGTTGAAATATTTTCGTATATGCATACGCATATGCAAATGCAGTAAATGAAATTTCATCCGTAAGCTTTCAGATATTTCTATTGCGTTGCGTCCAGCGAGTAGACGGACGCATATGCAAATGCAGTGAATGAACTTCCCGCTTAATGCCAACTGCCGAGTGAGTAGGTTTTCGACGCATGATTTCTTGTCAAACGTCAAAAGCAACAGCAACAATTAGAAAAACACAAAATAATCAGCTGATTTTGACAACTAGCGCACCCTGCTCTCCAATATGAGCCTACCTTGTAATTGTATCATGGATTACCTTTTCGCATTAAATTTAGAGACATGCACACAACAACTACTGTGAAATAAAAGACAAACAACAGCAACAAGTACAACAAATTACAAAATGAAAAGATACAAATTTTGCAAGTTCAACTCAGGATTCATTTTAATATCTTTCAGAGAAGCCTCAAAACAAATACAACAGTTATTTTTTGTTTCGCTACCTTAATTTAAAGTCAAACACAACAAGGTAACAAACAACACTGGCTGAAGAAATACTCTCAACCAAGTTAAAAGAGGGAAAAACAGAGAGATAAAAACTTTTAATAGTCGAGTGGTTTACTTAAATCATTTGCAATGAAGACTGAAAATAGCTACTTCAACTTTTGCGCTTAACGATTAGATGAGGTTAAAAAAAAAAAAACAAAATAAATGAATCCACAAGTTGAAGTTTGAGGCAACAAGCATAAATATGCAAAAGGATAAGATAATAAAGAAACATAAAAAAAAATATTACAAATTAACTCAAGAAGAAATTTGAAAGTTAAAAA
The DNA here is from genome assembly GCA_943735915.1 of Pherbina coryleti. Taxonomy (NCBI): domain Eukaryota; kingdom Metazoa; phylum Arthropoda; class Insecta; order Diptera; family Sciomyzidae; genus Pherbina; species Pherbina coryleti. Next base: position 61,024,028 of record OX030949.1, on the reverse strand, counting down.
AAAAATGCGCCATAAAGATTTAAGTAAAAGCATTTTGAATATGCGGTTAATTTATAACATTTATAATTTCAAAAAAACTTTGTTAATCTTAAAGATAAACAATCACATTATTTATTGGAAATGTTCCTTATTATTTAAAGCTTATTTGGTTTTTAGAATATGCAAACATTTGACAAACCGTATTCTTAGAAATGTCTTTGGTAATTTTAGTGCTTTATTGGGACTTTTATACCCCATAGCTCTTAATAGCTCTTAACCCTACCAGTCAGGGCATCAATTCGTACGCCAATTCTTCTCTTGGCATCATAAAGATATTGAAAATACGAAAACAAATCTCCTTAACTATTTAAAAATGGTCATAATCACCGCCAAACATTTTGATTAAAAATATAACAATATAAAGCCTTAAAAGAAAAGAGTTATTTTCATTTATTGAGTCATATTTCATCAGATGAATCTTTTATGTTGTATGTATGCTTTTTTTTTTTAATAGTAAACATTTATTCTTTGTTTTCCGATTCCTTAAAAGCTCACAATTAAATGCACAAATCAAAGAAAAATAAACAAGTCTACATTATTCAGTAAAATTTATTGTTATTTTCAAAAAATCTCCAAAGAGAAGTTTCTTAAATTTCGGTGACTCTTTCGATTTTGCTACATTTGTAGATGGCTACACACAAAGAAAACAAAACATTTATTGCCAGTTTGCCGCAAACGAACTTCGTTTGTTGTGCTTGGGATCGTTATTTGCAAACGTTTCAACAGTTGTCATAATAATAGTCAGTTGCGAGAAACGCGTCATTTGGTTGCAGATAATTAATTGCGTTTGTCATATACGCGAATGATTTTTAAATTGCAGCAATTGAAAAATTTGTTTTTCCCAACTGAAAACTTCCCTTGTTTTTCTCTTCGTTGTAAACACACAACGCTTATAGTTCAGAGTTACTTTATGGACAAACTGTTCTATATAAGCAAATTGCTAATTTGGCGATAGCAACAGAGGTGCGATGAGTACAAGACGGACGAACATAGGGGGAAAGACAAGTAATAAAATAAATTATAATGACCGAAGAAGCTTGCGGTATATATATATAAGATATATTTTTAAGTTGAGAACTGAATATTCGTTTGTGGCAAATACAAGTCGCAAACGAAGTTTAGTTGGCGAATTTTTCAGTTGCGGTGAACGATAAATTTCTATGCGTGTACATTACTCTAAAGCTAGCTAGATAATTGCTATAAAAAATTTAGCTTTAAAGCATAACTGCTTTTGTCATTTGATCTTGTAGACAGACCTCTTTTCAACATAAATAAGCCCTCTGACGCATTTAAAGGAAACCGCTCATGGACGAGAACACAAATGGGACTTTCGATGCTCATGAGACAGTTCGTGAGTTGCGCATGTCAATGAGGGACAAATATAAAAAAAGGTAGAGCTGAGGATAACTAAGCTCTTAGATGAGTTGTTGGAAGTTTTATAATATTCACTATTATGAAGAATATCGATAATTCTATGACCAAATGGTTCTAGCGGGATAATGTATCGTTGAAATTTATCGTTGTATAAAGTTGCGTCATTAGGCTCCATATATAATTCCAGTGGAATCTAGTTGTCAAATAATCACCGAGTTTTGTCCAAGAAGATGTCAAATCCAAAAAAGTCCACAAGAACTACCTAGGACCATATATAGTCCAAGTGTATAATTTCGTCGTCCATGGCGTAGTTGGTTAAAGTGCGTGGCCGCTATGTCAACGAACTTTGGGAACCCCAGGTTCGAACCCTAGCAGCGACAGAAAATTATTTGAATTAAAATAATTTTTCTGTACGGCCGCAACCTCTCTGCAGACAATGGCAAACCTCAGAGAGTAATCAAAATGCTTCTTGAGAACGAGAACATTCCGTTCATCGCCGTTCGGAGTCGGCGTTAAGCATGTGTGTAGGTCCGGTTCTCGGTCAATTGTGTACAAACTTAATAACACGCACAACACAATTGATCATAAGAAGCTAGGTCAAAGTCCTATCAAGGGCTGAAATGGCCAGTTATTTATTTTTTTTTTTTATTTTAGACCAATGTGTTCTCTATAGAAGTCGTTGGCCTCAGGTGCACCGTTCTAGTACTTATCCTCCAGATCTCAGTTCCTACCATCCTAATGAGTAAAAAATAAAGCTTTTAAAATATCATTAATCTTTTGCTCAGGAAATAAATCGATATTTCCAGCAGAACTATTTTTAAAAAATTTTTTAACATTTTTTGCCGAACGTAGGGCTCCTTTTTTTCATTTTCATCATATCTTCGGTATTAAAAGTCTGATCATATTGAATGACATATCGATGTTTTTGTCTGAAAGATACCAATTATTTTTTCTCCAAAATAAAAAAAAAAAATATTCCTACAAGTCATTGGAAGGCCTTGTCTTGCAAAGAGGTGTCATATTCACTGGTATACGGCGCACTTTTTTTTTAAGTACGGTCTAATGTACACCTACATTTCTTTTTTTTTTTTGTAAGCTAAAGTTTGTTCTTTGTTTTTCTACTCCTTAAAAGCTCATAATTAAATCAACAAATCAAAGAAAAATATACAAGTCTACAGTATTCGGTCAAATTTATTATTATTTTCAATAAATCTCCAAAAAGAAATTCCTTAAACTCCGGTGCCTCTCTCCGGTGAACGAAAAATTTCTATGTGTGTAAGCTCCATATATAATTCCAGTGGAATCTTTTTGTCACATAATCATCGATTTTTGTCCAAGAAGTTGTCAAATCCAAAATAGTCCACAAGAACTACCTTGGACCATATATAGTCCAAGTGTATAATTTCGTCATAGAACCATAGGTTTTAATGCAAGAAGTTTATTGAGCCCATAAAATTTCCTGTGACTCATCTGGAAGCTAAACTGAGCATTCTTTTTATTTTTGCTATTCATTGCCATGTATGCCTCATGAACGTTCTCATGAACCTAAATCGTCTCATTTCCGCACAAGCCCGTGAGAGCGTCCTCAATAAATATTTTTAACGTTCTCGTAAAAGAGCAAGTATGATTGCTTTTAAACTTCGGCTCTCGTAGGTGGGCGTGAGAAGTTTAAAATAATAAACCAACGTGTACCAAAATATGCTATGTACCCGCTCGCGTTCATATATCAGCAGACCTTTCCGTAGCTTGGGTGTAATACCTGAAACCCTTGGTTCAAGTAAAAAAAAAAAAAATTTCTCATTATATTTTACTGCAAAAGTCGGATTAGTTTCGGTTTCCTTCAGTTTTCTGACCTTTGTACATATTCACTCTTTGCTCCTAGTCAACAATAGCTCCGTTTTTTTATAATTTTATCAATTTTTAACGTCACGAGTTTTATAGACGGCCCCTAAGTACTCTCTCAGAGCAGTAAGTACTGTTTACAAGAATACTTTGAAGTTGCCATAGCTCCCTAGACTGGGCTCCAAAACTAGTCTCCACTGAACTAGTCACTTGAGCAACAATAGGTTTAGCATCCGAAAAGAGATCATTATCCGTAGCTGGTCGTATGCCCAGTATCTCCTCCGAGGCCCCAGTTTTGCACCCTGGTAACGTGAGAAGACCGGTGTTTTGGCTGGATACCTTCGATGCCCGAAGCCTTCGAAGTCATTGCTTCGAGATAGCGGGGGATGAGCACAATGTTGGTTACTACGTGGCAGAGCTGTTCTGAATTCTACTCATCTTGAAGTTTAGGTTTTTAAGAGCTGTTCATTGAGCTGCCATTTGTGCCCGTAGGACTAATAAGGAGCTGAGCTGAAACCCAAAATATGTCTTAGCTAAGTACCGAAGAGAATTCTGGTCTTCGCTTTTCACTATCGCTATCATGTGGCCCGTCCAGAAGCTTTAGTAGGTGGTAGTTTTAAAATCGGGAATGGCTGTGAATATTACTTGATATAATTTCTGCAAATTATAAAGACAACATTAAAAATTACGTTGTTTTGAAGGTGTAGCGGCCAACGAAACAGTCAGTATAGTCAAGCTGTGTGTGAACAGAGCCGTTGTTGTTGTTGTTGGTTGTTGCTTTCTTTGTCTTCATGTTGTCTTGTTGTCAAGATACTTAGCCTGAAGCTCAAATTTATTTGCAATATAAATAATGAAAGGTCATATGCAAATATGAAGATTTTAAAAGAATTTCAACTGAAGTTTATGAATATTCCAACTCACGTAGTACATGAATCACCTTATTAATTATTTGACAGATTTTTTTGTAAAACATTAACTTTGAAAGCTATTTTTTATAACTGTAAATTATGTTGGTGTTTTAACGTTAAAATCTTTTTCTGTTTTGTTAAAAATAAAATTTAATTTTCTAAAGTTAGATTTCAAATGATAAACTTTTATAAGCTTACTTTATTCAGGTATATGTATTAAAACCACGCCCAGCTTTCACTTAGTATCATAAATATGCTTCAGACTGGAGAAAACTCTTTTCATAACCAAATACTCTCAAGATTTTCTAAAAAAATCCTTTCCTTTTTGTAAATATTTCTACTTTAAAAATAAACTTATTATCACTCTTTTAAATTTTTTTTTATTATTTTTATTATTTCTCTCCCACAACTTTGGTATTTCTCTTTTTCAACTTTACTTTACCGGCTAGTTGTGGTGAGTGCCACGTTTAATGATGCTGCAAGAAATCCAATTAAATAAAATTCCATTAAAATGTTCACGTGGCAACTCATTAACACTGGGCAGATAAACGGACAGTCATGGACAAGCAGGCAGGCAGGATAACCAAGTATTTTGCTGTCTCTCTTAAATTGAGCCAACAAATGGAGCCACTCATTGTTGTTCTTGTTGCACTGTGTTTAAAAATTTCAAACAAACTGCAAGTCAGACATTTGACACTTTCACATGTGTGCGCAATACCAACACACACATACACATGCACACGCACACGCCCACTGACATTCACACAGCACGTGCTAGAGCAATATAAGTAAGTTTTCAGCAAAAAACAAAATGCAGCAAAAGCGACCGCAGCATTTAAGAACAATCCATTGAAACATTGAAAGCCTTAACCCTATAACCAGCAAGGTGCAACTAATGCGTTTTATTTCTGTGTTGAATATTTATGCCAAGAACAGGAACCCGCTGGCTTTTGCCTAATTTTCTTGACAGTATAGCTCTTAGGTGAAAAAAGTTCAGATGATTCTTTCAACCTGGTTCAATTTCCATCTGACACAGAAAGTTTCTTTAATTGAATTAATTTTTCTGTTCGGCCGTCACCTCTCCGCAGACAATGGCAAACCTCAGAGAGTAAATAATGCCATGAAAAGCTTCTTGAGAACATGCACATTAGCCGTTCGGAGTCGGCATAAAACTAGTAGGTCCAGTTCTCGATCACTTGTGTATAAACATTTAATAACACGCACAACACAATTTGATCATAAGAACTTCGGTGAAAGCCCTTTCAAGGGCTGAAATGACTAGTTTATTATTATTAGTAAAAAATAGATATATTTTAAACTCTTTCACAGCAAATTAGATACTGTTAGGACTCTGATCTTTAAACAAAAACAAAATTGTTGAAACAATCTTTTTAACATTTAGTTTTTGACATGACAACATTACGTTTTAACGCGTAGGCTTTCAAAACAGTTTAAAAAAGCATTTTTCCAAAATGCATCAGCGATGCATGGAATTGTTTCTCAAGGAGTATAGGCGTTATAATAAAAGGGTGTTAAAGAGGTCTTGATCTTATGATGAAAATAAGAAAAAAAATTAAACACGTCATCGGAAGGTCGGGGCTATGTTGCCAGAAAAGCACGATAAATAGTACTTATGGTATTTTTGAACGATTGTGGGATGTGGTAATTCGCATGGTATTTGTGGTAAAAATCTCTTGCGTAGGAAAAAAACTCAAGCCTGTGTTAGATAACACGGGCGCATAGGTCAGACGTAGAATACGTTAGTCATTAACAGCCTTATTCAACGGAAAGAACCCAACTAGACAGGTCTAACGTAGTTACAAACACAATGAAACAAAATTTGGTGTTCACTAACACACTCTTACATTTTGATGTCATGTTAAACAAGGAAAGTTGTATGTGTTTAAATAGCTTGCTCTTTTACGCAGCAAACAAGCTGGTGGTGTCAAAAAAATTTTAAGCGGTGCAGGTGTAAGTCACGCAATAAATAATATCCTAAAATAATCAACTTATATGATGATGGCCGTGGCGCAGTGGGTAGCATATGGAACTTGTATGACAGAGGACCGCGGTTTAAATATCGCATGAGACGAGACCCAAAGATTTTCAATGTGTTGTTTAATCATCAAAATGCAGTTCAAAATTCATTAAAAATAGACAAATTAACAAATACCACCTTCTTTCTAAAGAAAAGAAAATTTCCTTGCTTGAATAAATAATAACAGAGTTATTTTCAGGGGCTTTGTTTTTTTATTGTCTTTAAATGTTTTACTTAAATTTATCTTTTGTAAATCTATCCATTAATAAAAATAGAAAAAAAAAACATTTCTAAACAAAATAACAAGAAAAAAATTTGGCTTAATTTGGTGAAGGGTTTGAACCCTCGCATGTTTGCGTTAAAGGTCAGCGCGCTAGCCGCTACACCATGGTGGAAAGGTTTTGCGAGCCGCTAACTGCGTAGTTATGTAAACAGCTGAGCTTGTTATTAAATTCTTTACGGAATTTGTAATTGGTGTGAACAGAGCAGCTAAAGCTTTTTTTAATGAAAAAATCATATGAGGCAGACAGAGATGCCAAATCACACGCATAGGCGAAAGGCGTTAGATTTTTCAAAACGCTAGAACAAACCTAACGTGCTTTGTATGGAGAATTTTATATGAACCTAACGTACAAGGCGTTAGGTATATGCCATATATATGGCATATCTAACAGTTAGGTGTCTAGCTGGGAAACTTTCCATAAGGAATGCATTGAGTTTTTGACAGCGAAAAGGCAGCGGAATTTTTTTTTCGCTACTTAGTACGCTGTAGAGGTGAAAAATTTGTTCAATGCTAGCAAGTACAACCACCATGTGGAGAGTTGAAATGTCAAAATTTCGCTGTCGATTATATGTCCGGGCATTTAATTGGTGCCAGAATTTTGACATTTCAATAAGAAAACAGTACGCCTCGCTTTACGCAACACTCGATTATCGCAATACTCAAAAATTTATATTGTTGACTCAGTTAACGCAACTTAAAAAAAAATGCACAATTATCACAACTTCCATTTGCGTACACTTCCATAAACTTTTATATTATTTACTTTCAGTTCTTCTTTTCTTGTAAAATACATTTTTGATGTACGAAAAATCTCTTAAAACAATATTTAAGGAAACTAAAGGCATATCTTAATACATAAAACTACAATATCTAGGATTCAGAGCCATAAAGCTTTATGTTTAGAAGTTTAATTGCGTTTCTTCAACATTAACTACGTCAACTGGCCGAATTTCTATTAGTTGCATTGAGCTAGGTCGTACTGTAGTTGCTTTTTTCTCCACACAAACATTTTTGACTCTACACTAATATTTCGGGTGTAGAATTATATGCCAAGAAATTTTCGTTTCTACAGCATACTAGGCTTTACGCAGCTTCTATGCAACCTTGCTAACATTAAGGGTTTTCACTTCAATGCTGAAATTTCCGAAACGCTGAAATTTACGAAAACTTCAGTACAATTGTTGTTGTTTTGTTTTCCGAAGTTTGCTGAAATTTAATCATGTATTGAGTTGATGAAAAATAATCGTCGGAAATTTGCGAAGAAAAGATGTGTTCAGTAACCATAAGGAAATCTGTTTAATGAGTGTGAGTCATTGTGAATATTACAATTTCGATAAGAAGAAGAGCATTCAGTCAAATCCCGCTACAACGAAATTGCAATTGAATTAAAAGAAACAGCAAGTCGATTTAAAGTTTATAGTTCACTTCCATTTTGAGCGTCATCGAAAGCAGATAGTGATTTTTAACCTCGTGGCTTTTTGGTGTTTTTATATTTCTTTAAGTACTTAAATAGTGCTTGTTCTTTTTGATTTTCTTTGAAAGTACCTTTCATTTGTGCATTTTTTCTGTGTTTCTTTAAATTTAATTGCTAATTGATACATTATAGTGTGTGTGTTTTACGTATTACTGTGGGCAGTCGAGGATGGAGGCTGAGGTTTCTCCCTCTCCCTTTGTTGCTACGCAGGATGATTTGGATGAATTCATATTAAAATATGAAGAAAAAGCAACAAAGGGTGTAAAAAAGAAAATAGATAGGGAAAAAAACTGTAAAAATAATGTTAAAAGTTTAAAGAAAGTGCTCAAAGCACGTGAAAATCATGGACTACTCCATGATGCTTGTGACAAAATGGCGGCTAGCGTTGGTACTGGTGAGTCTGTGCAATTTGGTATTGATTCTAATTATAGTCGCGGTAACATGGCTTTTGGTAACGGCTTTTTAGCTGAGGACAGTAATATGAAAGTAGATACAGGTTTGGGTGAAATTGGAGGTGATAAGAAGTTATCTGCAAGTGATGTTAATTCATCTCTTTTTATAAATCTATACCCAAATGATCATAAGGGTGATATTGCGGTTTTAGTTGACACATCGCGGCTTCAAACAAACGCGATTAAAAATGGATTATTTCTATGGGAAAAAATTAGGGGTATGAAACCTAAGGGGGTGGTCTCGATTAAAACTGTGGGAAGATCACTTTTTAAAATTATTTTTGATGAGGTAGCGAATGCAAATAGCTTTGTTTTGGATGCCAAATTAGAGGAGAAATGCTTAAAAGCATTTATACCCAGAAGTTTTGTTGAGACTTTTGGTGTGTTAAGGGATGTCCCTCTTTATCTATCTGAAGAAGATATTAAAAAAAATATTATATCGCCAATCAAAGTAAGATCGGTAATGCGGTTTAAAAAAAGGGATGCAAATGTTCGTGATAGCTTTCTTCCTACCTTTGCTGTAAAAATTGGATTTGAAGGGGGTGCGCTTCCAGAGGAGGTTGTGATTGACTATACGGTGATGAAGGTAAATCACTATTTTCCAGCAATACGACAATGTAGATGCTGTGGTAGATTGGGTCATACAGAGAAATCATGCAGATCTAAAAGGCGATGTCTAAGATGTGGTGGTGAGGGCATATGCTCGTCATCATGTAATGTGATTAAGTGCATTCTGTGCAATGGTTCTGATCATTTGTCTACAGAAAAAAACAAGTGTCCAAAGTGGGCGGATGAGGAGAACATAAACAAAATTATGGTCATCAAAAAATTATCAAGACGCGAAGTTACAACAAACTATTCTGTAAGTACAAATAGGTTTAAACTCCTCCAAGACTGGGATGAAAATTTTCCCAAACTCAGTAATAAAACAGTTAATACAAAAAATAATGATAATGAAGTTAATAAGATTTTAACTAGAAACAAATTTTCTAAGGTTGTTATGCAAAAAGTAAGAGCTCCACAGCAGGAACCTCTTTTCACATTACCAGAAAGTTCACGTTTTGAGCCTATGGGTAATGTCTTAAATAGGCCGAATTTTAATAAGGTGTCAAAGTTTGAGAAAACAGTATCTGAGCTTACTAAGTTTGTATCTGATTATTTTCGAAAAGAAAACAATCAGATATGTTTGGATGCTGTAAATCATTTCAAGAGGCAACTGGATTTATTAGCACTAGATATTGATAGAGACTTTATTGTAAATGAATGTACTGATCTCTCATCTGTGTCTCAAAATGAAAGTTCTACAACTCAATTGTCAGTCATTGAAAACAAATAAAGTGTTTATTGAATACTTTATTAACAAAAATAACATTGATATTTGTTGTCTATCAGAAATATTTTCTCATGGTGTGGTCAATCACAAACTCCTAAATTTTAATGTTGTCGCTAAAACCAGACCTGATGGGTATGGTGGTGTCGCGGTAGCATTAAATAAAAATATTAAATTCAAGAAAGTTAATTTTGCTACTAATTATGATATAATTATAGTTAAAACTATAAATTTGTATAAAAATTTTACCATATGCTCAGTGTACTTTGAACCTAATATTATAGTCAATCATTTTATTACAGAGATTGAAAAACTGCTAAATTTTTTGGAGGCACACAGCAATGTGATCATTGCTGGAGACTTCAATGCTAGGTCACATCTATTTGGAGACTCGTTAAACACCACTAGAGGGTGCAAGCTAGCTGAACGTATACTCAATTCCAATTTTTCATGTATTAATAATGGTAGTATAACTTTTAAATCCAACTTAAATGGCCCGGGGGGGTCTGTTCTTGACTTAACTTTCACCAACTCCTGTCTACAGGCTGATTGGACTGTTTTTGGGGCACACCTAGGGGGCAGCCATCATTATCCCATAATTATAGATTTTGCATCTGTTTTATCCAAACCTATAAGGTTTCTCTCTAAAAAGAAGCTTTTTGTTGCGTTAAATAAAGCTGTTTTGGAACCAAGTTTAGATGCTATTGAAGAGTTAGTAGGTAAAGAGATAAAGTCGGCCACGGACACCTTTGATAAGGGAAATTTTGTCCCAAAATATTGGTGGAATGAGGACCTAAATAGGATCTTCAGATTATACACAGCGGCAAGGAAAAAATGTGATCGATTTCCTGAACCTGCCAACTTCGATCGAGCAATTCTGGCTAGGAAAAAATGGAAGGATGCGGTTAAGGAAGCAAAAAAAAACAGTTTTAAAGAGAGGATTGAGGAGCTAAATAAACAGCCTAATACAAAGGAAGCGTGGAGGTTTGTGAGAAATCTTAAAGGTAACGGAAAATTTAACAACAAAACAGTATGGAATGAAAACAACAACTTAAGATACTTAGAATTTCTCAAGGAACAAGTCCCTGTGCCTTCTGATTTATCTGTCAGTCTTAACATCAGCTATGATGAGATACATCAGCTTGAACCGTTCAGTTTTCAGGAACTGGCGAATGTTCTTCAGAGAAAATCGCGCTCGTCTGCGGGAGGAGTGGATGGGGTCACCTATGAGATGCTTAGGTGTCTCTCGGTTGAGTCTAAGAAATCCTTGTTGTTGGCCTTAAATCAGGCATTTGGTGATTGTTGTGTCAGGGATAGTTGGAGAAAAATTAAAATAGTTCCAATTCCTAAACCAAATAAAGATTTGGAAAATTATAAAAATTTTAGACCCATATCGCTAATTTCAGTGTATGTTAAAACCTTAAACCTTATGATTAAAGAGAGGCTCACTATGTTTATAGACAAGCATAACATTCTTCCTGCAAGGTGTTTTGCGTACAGAAAAAATAAGTCGTCTGCCTCTTGTATCAATGAATTTTTGCATTTTTGCAGTTTTTATAAAAGTTTGGGCCTAAAGATAGTTTTAATTTCTTTAGATATAAGTAATGCATATAATTGCGTCAGTATTAAAAAACTCACAAGTCTTTTAGTTGAGACAAAAGTACCTTTGAACATTGGTAAATGGATCTCTAATTTTTTTTCATCAAGGAACCTATTTTTGGGAAAAAATTCAATCGAAATTGTGGATGGTCTTCCTCAAGGAAGCTGCCTCTCCCCTATTCTTTTTAATATCTATACAAAGTCCCTGCATTCCCTTGAAGATGACAGAACGCAGATATATCAATTTGCTGATGACTTCATTATTTTATCCACTCATAGGTTTTTTGATAATGCTGTTGATAATCTCCAACTTAAATTAAAAATGTTTAGCAATATCTGTGCTCAATTAAATTTATCCTTCAATCCGGAAAAGACTTGTTCAATATATATAGCTAAAGGAGGAAGAAAGAAAATTAATATACATATAAATAATCATCAGGTAAAACAAGTTGCGAGTTTTAAATTTCTTGGCAGAACAGTATCTGCGAGCTTATGTGTGCATGAACACTATGACAAGATCATTAAAGACACGTTGCCCAATTGTAATCTGCTTAAAATGATAACTACTGTGAAAGGAGGACTACATCCATCGGTTGCTGTAAACTTTTACAAAAGCTTTGTAAGATCGAAAATAGAGTATGCGCGAACAACGACTGCTTACTCTCCTCAATATATAAATAAAAAAATACAAACTTTTCAAAACTCAATCTTGAGGCGATGTTTGGGACTAATTCCGTCCACGCCTATACATATAATCTATGCAATGGCTGCAGAATTACCTCCTCCAGAAAGAGCTATCTTTTTAGTTGCTAAGGAACTTATAAAAGTAAAAATGTTTAATGAGCGGCTATATAGTCAGATTATAAGCACTCAGGGTGTGACTTTAAGTTATTGTAAGGTTTATGAGGATTTTAAGGATATATTCGATCGGCTCAATCCGAATATAGGGTTTGAAAAAGATAAACGGTTGAAATTGTTCATGAATTCACTAAGTGCCAAAAAAGCTGATATATCATCTGTTGAGATGCGAGTAACATATTTGGCAAAGATTGAAGCCTACAGGGAAAAAGGTTTTACGATTTTTGCTACGGACGCGTCACTGGGTGATAATGTTGCTGGACTGGGTGTGCTTAATTTGTCCTTAAATCAAGAATTCTACTTTAAAGTCCCTTTTAGATGCTCGTCGTGCTTTGGTGAGCTTATTGCCATTAAAAAAGCATTAGAGATTGCTGTGGAGGATGGTTTTGCAAAAATTGTTATTTTCACGGATAGCTTGGGGGCCTGTCAGGCGCTCAACTCCACAGTTTCTATGAATTTCTGTGTAGCGTATATTCATAACTTAATTAAAAACTCACCATTGAAAGAAATTCATTTGGTATGGACTCCAAGTCATGTGGGGATATACTTTAATGAAAGAGCAGATGAAATGGCCAAGTTGGCTTGCAATGTAGGTGCTGAACTTGATTGCCATTTTGATCTTAAAGAAGCGTTAAAAATTATTAAGCAAAAGCTCTTGAATAGATGGAATGAGAGATTCAAAGCTATAGCTTTAGAAAAAGGCAAATTTTATGCTAGTATTTTTCCCGTTTGCTCCTCAAAGCCATGGTACCGCGACATTAATTGGAGTGCTAAAAATATTAAAATGCTTAATAGACTGTTTACAGGTCATTGCTATGACGTACCGTATCTTTTTATGATTGGTGCTATTGCGTCAAACTTGTGTGATATGTGCAATGAAATTGAGACACTTCAGCACTTAGTTTTTGACTGCCACAGATTTTCTAATACAAGATCCAAATTTACATTTTTTGATAATTATAATTCTATCTTTCAAATTTTAAAAACAGGAAATTTTGAACTCTTTGAAGAGGTACTGGACTTTATAAGTCTATCAAAAATTGAACTCTAAATTTTTTCCGTTCTGTTTAAATTTATTAGTTGTATAAATTTAAATCAATCACTACTGTTTTTTTGCTTTGCAGCTGTGCTGCTGGAAGTTAATACATAGTAGATAAAAATACTAAATTTTATCTAACACTACTACTTTTCGTTGTGTGGGATACCCTGGCAATATAAGAATTCATTCTTAGCCAACTTCTTCTGATAATCAAAAAAAAAAAAAAGTTTATAGTTTCGCTGGCCGCTAATAAAATATAGTAAAGTATAAAGTAAAATGTATTTACATACATTCATACATGCTGATGCGATGTTTGAAATGGAGCAAACTAAGAAGGTAAGTTTGTGATTGGATTTTATAAAAATAACAAATTTATATAAAATACTTTACTTTTAGAAAATCAAGCTAGAGTGCAACCACCGTGCTGCTGATATGCATCGCAGACAAAATTAAGGCGAAGTTATAAGTTATATGAAAGGATGCTTCGTTTTTGGGCCATGACTTTGGCTGCGGTCATGCTAGAAGCTCCAGATTTTGTGTGGTTATAGTAATATATGCTTAAAATACAGTTACATCAATAACTAGTCTATTTTCTAATTTAGCAAAATATATTTTAAGCTTATTAATAAAAAGCCAAGTTTCAGCTACAATTTTTTTCATAAAATTTTGTTTTTTTTTTTAAATTTTTACACGAAATAGCTAAAGTCCAAGTCGGAACAAAACAATGCCTAGCTGCACTTCAATTGGAAATTACTTCCAAGAGCTATGGCCATTGAACACTGGATCATTCTCAATCATATGACAAATGTAGTCGAATGTATTTCAATTCATTCGCACGATTTGTCGAAATCGCTGCCAATAAGATTGGTTGTTATCCATCCATAGAATGTGCATGTTTTTAACTGCGAATCCCAAGTTAAAAGATATTGCATATCGGAATGCCTCTATTGCGATGAAGGAAATGCAAAACTCATCCACAACATCATCAACTCCATCTGCGGAATTGTCAAAATAAAAGAAATTAATAAACTAAGCTTTTCATCAGACAACTTACCAGTATCTTCCAGGAGTATTACATCTTGCATGGTCTTTTTCAACATAAACTAATGTGATTTAGTTTTGATACTTTTTTCGGCATTATTTTTTCAATTAAAAGACAGAAAACACAAATTTTTTAACAAAATATGAATAAAATTGTCTGTTTTGCTCACAAGCACACCAACGAAATAAATCTATGGCGATTTTAAGTTTGACAGATGCATGTGAAAAAACAATACATTACAAACAGTCGCTCACTTCAACTCGTCGGAAATTTCCGATTTCTGAAATTTCAACAGTGAAGTGAATACCTTAATTGTTATTCATAAACATTTTTTCATTTTCTGCTTATGATTGTAAGGTTTGTGTCTGAACTATAGAAAATCTCTACAAAAATTAAGAATTCCTATGGATTTACAATGGCCGCCGCATAAAAAAATGCTGCAAAGGGCGCATATGGAGCATGTCTTTGATATTAAAAGAAAAGACAAACAAAAATCATGGTTGTATTTATCATGGTTGTCGTTCGCTACTTGGTCATTATACTTCTTCTCTTTCTCACACTGGTTCTGTGATGAACACACAGATAATCGTACGGCTCTTACACATGATGTTATAATACATAAAATACAAAGCATATGAAAATTAATACAAAATTTGAAGGAGTTAAATTTTGATTTACTTATAGAATCAAAAAAATTATATGTATCAATATGATTATTTAAATGCAAATCAAAAGAAGACATATTAAATATGTTACGACCATACTTGAATTTTCTTCAATGCATGCATAAAGTATTAAAAACTTATAATGAAAGTGACAAATATTTTCTCAAAATTTTGTGCTCCAGATTAACACCCCCGTATAACGTATTCTACGTTAAAATACCACATGTGAGATATTTACCACGCGTGGGAAAAGAAATACCTCAAATTACCACAAAATACCTCAAAATACCATACAATACCTCAAATTACCACAAAATACCACAATACCTCAAAATACCTCAAAATACCCCAAAAGAAAATTTGAGGGATTTTGTGGTAATTTGAGGTATTGTGGTATTTTATGGTAATTTGAGGTATTTTATGGTATTTTGAGGTATTTTAGCGAGTGTGGTTATTTGTAGGAATTAAGTGTGAGAAAAAGAGAATTTTTATGGTAATTTCATCTGGCGACACTGGATGGGGGCTGCATTCTTTATGAAACTGCACATTTAATACATGGAATTATAATATACTATGTATAGTCGTAGGTGCTGCAGGTGCGGTAAAAAAAATACCACACCAGTATTTTGCTAGACAGTAAAGACTGTTGTAAGTCCTCATAACAAAAATACAAATAAAAAATGCATGACGTCATGTGGCCGCTGATAGAGCCGCTACAAGATCGCTAAATGCATTATTTACTGGAACGAAAGTTATCTCAAGACAGCCTGAGGAGTTACGGGATTAAAGCATAAAAAAAAGAAACAACACACCCACAATTAATAAGCATTAGTAAAGAAATAAACGTTAAGCTTTTTTCGTTTCATATACCTTGCAAGTTTACGACATAAGCTCAGTTTTTATGCTGCGCACAATGTGTGTGGCAGCGTTTTGCCGGAATGCTTTACTGCTGTTAATTTTATCAACGACCAGTTTCCGGTCAGCAAAGTGAACAATGGAGTGGCAGTAAAACGTGAATGTGTGCTGCATGGAGTTGTTGTTGTTGTTGTTCCTGTTGCTATTGCTGTTGCTGTTGCAGTTGCCTCCTGCAACAAGCTGACTAATTTTCTAACAAAAAAAAAATATGCCATCCACCGTCAGATAGGGCTTCTCTCTTACCCACTATTTCTCTCTCGTGGAACAATTACTTGCTGCTCACCAACTGCCCAAGCTAATGATGCATTCTTGTCTGCGGCTGTTGCGTACTTTAGGGCGCAAATTTAAATAATTTGCTTTTAGGATTTGCAAAAGCTGAAAGAGATAGCTTAAAAACGTGGAATGTATAGTGTAAAATGCTAATTATACAGCCTTGCAAATGGTTTTGAAAATGAAGAGAATTGTTTTGAAAACATTCATAAATATTAATTTGCTCTTTTTTACAATTATTTTTGCAACAATTTAAGAACAAAAACCATAAAAAATACTCTGCCTGTTTTATTTATTCTTTTTCTAATCCAATTTTTTTTTTTATGCTGTCTTCAATCTCTGAACTATTGGATCATCGCCACTTTGGCTTTAAGCGTCTGTTGTGACCAGGGTGTGTTACCATACATTGACACAAACACACATGCCCGAATACCCTGAGCTCTTCGCACAACGATAACAAGAACAAACCTTCAAAGAAAAACAATGTGCAAAGGACATGAAGTACTATCAACGCCTTGCCGTTGGCACTTGTGGTCACTTGCGGGAATGCAGTAGCTTCATTTGAATAAATGTATATATATATGTGTGTGTGTGTGTGTGTGTTTTAATATATATGTGTGCATATACATACGTTCATATACTCAACGAGTCTCAGCTGGAGGTAAACAAGCATGTACCAACAAAAAAAGGACAAACGGCCGAACGGAAGGAAGGAAGGAAGGAAGGAAGAAGACAACATGCCTCAGGATACGTTCACAAAAGCAGCGTTATTTACCTACTTTTTTGCTCATTTCTGTTCTGTATCTTTTTCATCATGTTTTGTCGCCGTTTTTTCGAGACGCTTCCTTTTAAATCCTCCGCAAGACGCACTCTCAATGTTTGATGTCTAGAAAATATAGACAAACTATATTTTATTTTATCTCATTGCAATTTTTTTGCTCATTTGAAAAAAGAAAAAAAAAACAAGAAACTGAAATCAAAGGATATTCAATGACTTATTTGTTTTGAGTTTTTTTCGATGCCAGATTGAAGGAAACGAATAGAAAAGATAAAGTTTATAAGAGGATCTGAATAGAGCTCTTATATAAAATGATTTGGCTTCCTGTAAGACTATTGAAAAACGCGATGATTAATGAATCCTTTTTTTGCAATTCTGTCAAAATGAATTTTCAATTGTCTTATAAAAGCCAAAAGTATATCAAACTTAATGATATATGCCCTGGTGATCTTTTGGCCTATCTCCATTTAAAAAGTGCAGAGTTCTGAAGAAGTATTAAACGTTATGCATAATTTTGCTTTTGCTTTTGCTTTTACTTTTGCTTTTCAACCATAACTAAATTTTTAACTGATTCAGGTAACAGTCTATTCCTATCGTTAGTCCACTGAGCATTCATCAGGCTAAAAACTCTTTCGGCTACAGCATTGTGTGCCGGTATAGCGAAAAAAAAATACTATATATTTTTAAAAATTTGGAGGTTGTGCCGTCAGTACGACCTATGAAATATTTTATACATTTTTTATCCAATAACATCTTCGAGAATTCCGTATTAGTTGCCATGTCTTTTACAACATTTTTTAAATTAATACTTTGGTCAAATAACAAAGACTCACCAATTTGGACGCCATTTTTTTGTAGATACTGAACTGATTCTTCGATGCTGTTCCAAGATGGTTCAACGTTTAGTCTCATCCATTCAAACATTTTGAATCGCTCAAAAGTGCTCGTCCATTTATTTAAATAAGATATTCCACGTTCATAAACTTTTAAAAATTCAAATTTTGTTGTAGCACTTCTAGGGTTTTCGTCGTTATTTCTTATTATTTCTTTAACTTTTAATGGCAAGAATTGATTCGTTCTTCCTTCAATTAATATTTTTTCAACCTCACTCAAAATTAAGCTGATTTCCAATAAAGAATTTTTGTCTCTTTCCATTGCCTTCATTCTGCTATGAAAAATCGACATTAAGGTGTGAGCAAACCATAAGTAGCTCTCATTCAATGAATTTTCAAAAAAATTTTTAAGACATATTAGGAGCATTCCACTGTTGGTACGGGACAAATCGCATTTGTTAAGTTAAGATCTTAAACTAAAAATAAACCGAAATATTACTGTACAAAGCATCTAGTACATTAATTTAGTGCAACGGAGGCTTTTCAAAATCAATTATTTGTTCCTGAAAATATTCATAAATAGGCAGTAATAAGTAAAAAAATATGTTTGTTTGTACGAGACAACCGCAGTCCACCATACTTTTTATTTTTTGACGTTATTGGAGAATTTTAGCAAAATTAATTATCTCTGTAAAATTAAAAATATACTTATGTAGACTTCGTCGATCATGGTATGACGAAATACTAAAAGTTCGAAAAAATATCTATTAAAATGAGAATAAAAAAATAATACTGAAATTGTTTGTACGGGACACTTTCGTTTGTACGGGACTCGTACGAAATTCAGAAATTAAGTCTTCGTTTTGAATAATTTTTTTAAATGAAAACTTAACACTATGATTATCTAAAGCGTGTTTCTTGCATTTAACTTTATGACCGTCGACTAACATATGAAGAAATTTTGATATTCCCGGAACAGGCCTTGCAGCTTCTAATGGATGAACATTTTGGATTTTATCAGCTATTTTATTTTATTGCTGATTCAGCAATATAGAAAACCTTCGTAGAAGGTACTAAAGTGGCTGCAAATGTAGCGAAATCTTTTACGTTTTGGAATACGGTACCATCTCCTTGACCTCGAGCTTTTTGGCTTACAAGTCGCTTTACGTTACCACCAACTCAATTAATCAATTTATAAAAAGACAATGAGATATGTGTCAAAAATTAACATTTTCAGTGGTATGCTCCATTAGAGGTTGATCTTCTGATAAAAAAAAATGATCGTAAAACAGGAAACATTTGAACTAATCTGTTGATGACAGGAAATTCCACATCTATAGTTAATCCGTCGAGAGCATGATGTACGCATTTATTTATTAAATGAACCGGGCATCCAATTCCAATCAATGGTTTCTTTAAATATCTTTCCTATCTACGGAAAATATTGTTTGTTCCTCTGAGATCAACACCACCAAAATTTGTAAAGCAATTATCCCCTGTAAATGCAATACACATACTGATTAAATTTGAATGCTCCAATGTATTAATTATTAAATTGCTGATCGTCTCGGACTTCTCATCAGTCACTGATTTAATGTCCAATAAACAATGCGTAATTCCAGATTCCTTATTCCTTATTCCTGGGAATTATTCTTAACACCGTTTTTTAATTTCATTTGTAATGTTGAAGTAAATAAAAAACAAATGAAATTAAAAAACGGTGCTAAGACTAATTCCCAGGAAGTTTATATGTTCTAGAAATTTTTGTTTATTGAGATCGTAGGTAAATTTTTGTAGTTGATTGTTTCCTTGAATTTTGAACGGTTTGCTACCTATGGACCTGAACACGGGAAAAAAGATAAAAAAAAATCGAATTTTTTTAAGTTTTTTGCGATTTTGATCTGGAAGGTGAAGTTTTTTTATTTTATATGTTCGCAATTTTTGTTCTTTATGACAAGAGCTACAACTTTGCCTCAGAGAGTAAATTGAAATTCTAAACGGTTTGCAAGATATGAGCCCGAGAAAATGATCACTTTTTTGCGAAAATGATACCGAGGCCCCAAATCTTTGGCGGCCCATAAACAAAAAAGTGCATGACTTTGGGAAAAATTGGGAGACACGGGTCTTTTTTTTTAGTCTTTTATCACGTAGTGGTGTCCGTATATGGTTATTTTTTTTTCGTGTTGCACTGTGCTTTCAAACAATAAAAAATTGTTCTGTGACCTTATTACGAAAAAAATTTTTAACATTTTTTAACCCCTTAAAGTAACCACACCGAGAAAAAAACAATAGTAAAATCACCTAAGCCGGGCTTGGGTGAAAATAATTTGTATGGAAACTAAAAACGTATGCTTATTCAACAAAGTAATTTATTGTTTTATACAAAAAAGTGTAAAAGAAAAAAGGACAAAGATTTGAACGCCATAAGATAAAGATTTTTAAAGGAAGTGGGACAAGAATTAGGAAAGGATTTGGACAATGGAATAAGAATATGAATGAAGACAAGTTTGGGAACGAATGAAAGGATCGGTAGTGTCACGATACAACCAACTTATTTTTAACTTTGCTAAGGGTTTTTCAATAAAAATAAAAAAAACAAGAGAAAAATCTATATTGGTATGGTCGAATTTCGACCACAGGCGACCCTAGTTGTCTTTAAAGAGTCTTAAATATAGTAAAAAGTAATCAGAATAATAATAATAATATAACTTTATAAATAATTCGTACCGAATAAAACAATGAAGCGCGTACTCCAGCTCAGTCTCATTTATTTTTATGACCGTTCCCAATATCAGCTGTTTTTTGTAGCTCTGTTTGTTTAAGTTTGGCTTATGTTCTGTTTGGTAGCATTCATCCAAAAGAAGCGCTCAGGTTTATCGAAGAATGATAGAAACAAGATTACGCGTTCCGCAAATGAGAAAGAAAGAGCATGAGGTCACAAGCGATATTGTCAGACTTTGGAATCCACTTCCACACCCATGGCTAAATATTTTTTTTTTTTTTCTTATTTTTATAATATGTACAAGGACCTCTTAAACCTATAGGTACAATAAAATTTTGTCGGTCTGGAATAGTTTAGGAGATAAAAATCTTGAAAGTTTAAAAAATTCATATTTTTCGTATACGAAAATATTCATATTTTTATACAGAAAAGTAAATATTTTTACTTTTCCGAAAGAATTTATTTTCAATTTCGTCAATTTTCCTAAGTGATCGCACATTTGCAAACGTTTTTGTCAAGCAAAAGTACTGTGTGACGTCATGCACTCAGTTGAGAAAGAGAGCTTTAGATAACGGGACTACGGAACGCGTAATCTTGTTTCTATCATTCTTGGGTTAACTACAGCGATCAAAGCGAACATTTGCCAAAAAGGTAATTCTGTTCATTAATTTAATCCATGGTATAATAATACAAGGCAGCATTGACAGCTGCTTGGGAAAACATCTCCTGTCAAAAAATATACTCAAAAAGAGAGCGATCACAATCGGCCATTGAAAATACAAGCAATGTTGAAAACGTTGAAGTGAAAAAAAACAAAAATCTTAACAGCTGCAAATGCATTTTTACAAACAGCTGTTTTTGACAGGAGATGTTTTCTTGTAGAAGAGAAAATAACAGTTGTCAATGCTACCTTGTATTATTATACCATGAATTTAACCAAAATGACTTGTTCACTGTTATATGTCAAGAAAATAATTTTTCATGGAGTTCACCAGTTTGTACTTGCGTTCCCAAGTGTTTTTTGTTTTTGCTCTCTACTCTGTTCATTTACAGAATATTTTTTTTTTTATTCTCTTAAGAGCAGGGACATAACTGTTATGCAATTTTTATTGAATTGGTTAAAATTAATGATTAAAATCGATTAAAAAGCATTTCAGTTATAAATAACTGTTATTTTTGAGAAAAATTTTTTTGGTTGCCGCATAACTTTTATTTTTGAGGAATAAATTTTTAGGTTGACTGACAGTTATTTTCTAGAATGAGATCTTTTAGGTTATTAGTGTCAAATATCAATAAAAGTTTCGCTTTTAGTTTTTTCGTTATTTTTGTAATGTTTTTATGTTTCAACTCAGT
The DNA here is from genome assembly GCA_943735915.1 of Pherbina coryleti. Classification (NCBI taxonomy): domain Eukaryota; kingdom Metazoa; phylum Arthropoda; class Insecta; order Diptera; family Sciomyzidae; genus Pherbina; species Pherbina coryleti. The sequence goes on along the minus strand of OX030949.1, from coordinate 61,002,214 downwards.
TTTACAAACATTATTTGTTTCAAAACAGTACAAAGTCCCAAGTAAATGAAAAACTTGATGTGTTCGGAGAAAATCTTGAAATTAAAAATAGCCAAGTCATTCAATTAGAGTGTGTAGGAAAAGCTTAAGCGTATTAGGACTTTTTAGGGTTCTGTGGACTCCGTGGTTGGCAGTTTAAAATTAAACATTATCTTACATTTTAATGGGGTCAGCGAATCCGAATCCGGTGTCAGAATTTTAAAATTCAAGATAGCGGAGAGGGTTGTCACCTAATTTTTTTTTTTATTTTTACTAAGTTAAAAATGGGTCGCTGAATCCGAATCCATTGTCAGAATTTTAAAATTATGAAATTTTCAATGATAGGGTTGTCACATAATATCATTTCCCTGCAAACATTTTCTTAGTGCCTCAAAAAAATGACTCTAAGAAGAGTATTTCTTATACGTGTTTTATGAGTACGCAATAAAAAGACTCATAAAGAAGTCTTTTATATGATTGTAAAATGATTTCTCAGAAATAAGACTCTAAAAAGGATATTTTTTATGCGTGTTTTATGAGTACGCAATAAAAAGACTCATACATAAGTCTTTTATATGATTGTAAAATGACTTTAAATTTTTCTACTATTACTTTTTATTTGAAATGTAAAAAAAAAGATATTGTTGTCATTTTTTTTTTATTTTTCAACTTTCAAATATTTTAAATAAAGTTGAATCTAAAAATATATTTCAGTCTAAACGGATCATAATTACTTCTATGAGTTGTCCTCAGTATGAGTCTTTAAAATTCCATTCCATGATTCTAAATATGACTGTCAAAAGTGTCTGAATTTTGAGTCCAAACGACATTTACATACATACATGAGTTCTAAAAAAGTATTTATTTAAAGTCTTGATTATGAATCTTAAAAAAGTATTTAAAATGAGTCATAAAATAGTCTTAATTTTGAGTCCAAAAAGACTCATTTATATGAGTTATAAAAGAGTCTTTATTATGAGTCTTTAAAGAGTCTTTGTTATGAGTCTTAAAAGAGTATTAAACATGAGTCTTAAAAGAGTCTAAATTTTGAGACTTAAATGAGGCATAAAGCAGTCATTATTATGAATCATATTTTGAGGCTCGAAACCTACGAAAATGTTCTCATAAAAGAGTCTTTTTTGAGCGCATAATGACGATAAAAGCTCATTTATATGAGTCTTAAAAGACTCTTTTTTTGTATTGATTTGTGGGCAGTAAAAGGGGGTGTGGCAACATTTTACCTTATTAAACTATATATTAACCTTAATATGTGTTCTTAATTTGGTGGCAATAGGTGTTACCGGTCGAGAGATGTTAAGCAGCATGAGTACGCACCAACGATTTTGTATGAGCTCTTATACATAGGTAACGTTAGATGATTTCCTCATACGAGTATCGACCACGGCTAAGAGGTCCCTTAACAAAAACTCAACTTTTTTTTAATTTTTGACACGAATAACCGAAAAAATCTCATTTCAGAAAATAACTGTTATTAGTCAACCTAAAAATTTATTCCTCAAAAATAAAAGTTATGCGGCAACCAAAAAAAATTTTTCTTAAAAATAAATGTTATTCGTAACGCATATTTTTATGGATTAATATTGCCCAACTTTTTCTGCTGTGAAATAAAAAATAACAATTATTTTCGGTCCCTGCTTAAGAGACTTTTGAGAATTATCTTCATGAATTCATGAGTGAAAAAACACGTTCAAGGTCATTTTTTATCATGTCAATACCCACTCTTAATGTTGCTAATTTATTATGATGCTTATTACAGGCTATTTAAAACCTGTACAATTTAAGTTAGTAAAATAATTTCAATAAAAATTCCATGTTCAACGCATAAATCAAAAAAGAACTATTTTCATCCTGAAATGAATGCAAAATATTCCGTTCCAAGCTCCTTCGTCACCTCGAAGTACTCAACGTGAACAACGATATTGGCATGCATTTCAAGTATTTCCTAGATTTCAATACATACCGACCTATACCGATACATAAATATAAATATAATATTTCGAACTTATTGATGCAGCAGATACTTGATTCCTTGGAACTGCTCCAAATAATATTTTGTGCAAAACTACGCTTGCAATTTGTCAGTTCAATGGGAATTGTTCACCGGAAACGACTGCCACTTACGTTAACTCAACTCAAGTTTCTAAACTTGGAAGCAGAGCATGTTGTTCGTGTCTCTATTTAATGCAGTCCAATATGATTTCCTTCTGTCTGCTAACCTGTTTTTGGTCTGCTGGCTGGCAAAAAGTTTCCATTCGAAATATGTTTTTGAAATTTTTATTGGCCATGTCCTTTGTACAGCTTTTGCTGTCGCAGCTTGCTAAGTTGCACATTTTTTTAAATTTCTTTGTTGAGAATACCTGCTGCGCTATGCTTGAATGACCATGACTCTTTAGCAAGTTGTTGTGTGTTTTTGTATTTTGTGCTGCTTTCGCTTGTGTATGTGCTCACTCATCCTCCACCCCGCCCTGCTGTGGTAAGAAGTGATGTTGACTTGAGACATTTTCAAGCAGGTATTTAAATATTTAAAACAACACGCCTTAAGAAATTTTCTTGAATTTGTCTTCGAACTGTCAGTAGAGCATAAAAATGTGTACTCCTTCTACGATAGCTGGTTGGAACGCGACAGGAAGTATTTAGCTTCCTGGAGTTATTTATGCAAAATATTTTAACTTATAATCTGCCGAAAGCGTTGTTTTCTAAAGCATTAAAAATTTATTAAAACCAAGCTTAAAGTTTCTTTTGGGAAAAATAAGCTTTTGAAATATTAATACAGTTGCTTGTGATTGATGTGGCACCGATCAAAAGAAAAAGCTTTCCCCTGCATCATCATGTGCATACCGAACGCTGTTTATAAACTCAATACTCTTGTGAAAAAAAAACATAAACACGTCTTTAAAACAAACTTACACAAGATACTTGCTCACACTCAAATCAAAAAAAATACACCTTTACGATAGGTATGTGTGTAAAGATTTTCATCGAACACAGTTATTGGATTATTTATGAGCTGAAGCTGTTCTCTACAATGACAAGCGCAACATGCCCAACATTTTTACCTTCAAGTCAGTGCGACTTGGTTGGCAGCGCTTGCCTTGAGCTTTACTTCATTTTCATTTTCAGGTCATTCTATGCTAAACATGCAATTGATGCAAACGACATCGTTTTAGTTTCGCAGCATATTGGAGAGAGGTGCTAGTCGGTGGCTGGGTGGTCGCCATTATTCAACTGTAATGTCATAAAAGCTTTTTTCATAATGATTGCATTAGCTGCACATGCCAGTGCCAGGAAGCTGAACTCTAGTTAGCGTGCTGCTGACTAGTTGTTGTAAATATATATAAGAAGGGCGGAAATATTTCTTTTTAGGGTTCAATAGACTTTTGTAGCTTAAATAAGGACACGTAGATTTCACACTTATGAGTATTTTATTATTAAATTTAACTTATTAGATTAGTTGATTTCATCAGCTTGTTCATTATTTATGTTCACTGGAAAAAGTGAAGTGGGGTTCTTGAAACACGCAAACATAATTTTTATTTGGTACACAAAAAAGTTTTAAAGGATTTTTTTCAAGTTTGACGCTTTATTGTAAAAAATTTGTTACAAATTCATTTTTCAAAGTATTGTCCATTGCTAGCCACTACTTTTTTCCATTTTTCTGGCAATTTTCAATTACCATCTCAAGAAACGATGCGTCTTTTGATGCGATCCACGAATCGATCCAATTTTAGAGTTCTTCAAAAGAGCGAAAGTGGTGATTCTCAAGGGCATGTGTCATCGACGAAAACAAATAGTAGTCCGAAAAGGCAATGTCTGGGCTATACGGAGTGGTGGGGTAGGTCTACCCATTTCAGTGTTTCAAGGCATATTTTGACCGGCTGCGCAACATATGGCCGAGTGTTGTCATGTTGCAAAATTAACTTGTCGTGCCTTTGCTCGTATTCTGGCCGTTTTTGCTTCAATGCTCGGTTCAAACGCATCAATTGAGTTCGGTAGGATTGCCCTGTAAAGTTTTCACCTAGTTGTAGCAGCTCATAGTACACCACGCCCAATCGGTTCCATGTCCAACTGGAGCATAACCTTGCCAATGTGATATTCGGCTTTAGCGTCGATTTTGGCGTATGGCCCGTATGAATGTTTTGCGCTTGAGGTTATCTTAATGAACCCATTTTTCATCACCAGTCACAATACGATGTAAAAATCTCTTTCCTTTTTGCTGTTGCCGAGCAGCTGTTCACAAGTGAAAAAACGGCATTCAACATCTCTCGGCTTTAATTCATACAGCACCCAATATCCTACCTTTTGGATCATTCCCGTGGCTTTTAATGCTTTTACAAGTTCTGTGAACGCTCTTTCCTGGTATTATACAGAGGTTATATTATATAGCTTAAGGAAATATTATCAGGACGGCAAACATTTTTTGTAATGAATAACAGAATGATATCAATAACTATGGATATCAATTACTATTTTACTGCCTAAAGAGTAAACCTCTGCACAAATGCACTCGTTTTTTCCACAACAGTAGATCCAACAGTGCAGAGTTCAGAGCTTGACAGAACTCTGTTAGTCAAGCAGAGCGTATCCAAGTCATTTAACGATAACAAACGAACACTGCAGAGCACTCGTCAGCTTCAAATCAAACCATGTTAGCCGTTTGCTTTAACAGAACAATTACTAACAGCGAAAAATGCATCAATCACACCTAACACAACAGAACCTTGCGAAGTAATTATTTCTACCATTGGCAAATAGAAATTTTATTTTTACGAATTCGGTGCTTGGGCGAACACAAGGTAAAAATGGGTCGCTGAATCCGAATCCGTTGTCAGAATTTCAAAATTATGAAATTTTCAGCAATAGAGTTGCCACCTAATTATAATTTTGTAATTCTGACAAGGGATTCAGATTCAGCGACCCATTTTTATTTAGAGTTCGCCCCAGCACTGAATTCGTAAAAATAAAAAAAATTAGTCGGCAACCCTATCTGCCATTTTAAATTTTAAAATTCTGACATCAGATTCGAAATCAGCGACACGCTCAAACTGTTAGATAATGTTTAAAACTTTAAAAAAAATTATTAGGTGGCAACCCTATTGTTAAAATATCATACTTTCGAACATCTGACATCGGATTCGGATTCTGCGACCAATTTTTACCTAGTGTTCACCCCAGCACCGAATTTTTTAAACTACAAAAAATATAGGTGGCAACGCTATCCACCATCTTTAATGTTAAAATTCTGAAATCAGATTCGAAATCATTTACCCCCAAAAACGGCTAAACACGAAATCTACAGAACCCTAAATGGTCTTAATACGCTTAAGTTTTTCCTACACTTCATTGAATTAATTGGATACTTGAATTATTTGGATCGGAGCCACACCCATTTGTCAAATGCCCATCCCAGTACTCTACTTGCCATATTCTACTTTCTAGTAGAAGGATATCACCAAGTAAGAACTCCATACATATTGAGTTTCATTGTTATACGTTTCTTCCAAAGCTTTTCAAAGACACAGCATAACTCCAAGCGTTCTGCTGTTGTTAACATAACTTTCTAGTCAGTGCACACTTCTTTTTCGAATCGTGCCTAACATTGCTTTGGTTTTAGTTTGTTCTTGTTCTGCTCAAGCGACGAGTGCTCTCTGTAGTGTTAGGCTTGATTTCATTGATGAGAGCAAAACATAGCAAAAGCTTGCACTACAAACGAGTGCTTTGAAACGCATTTCAAGCGCACTCGTGCAAAGGTTTACTAAATAGCTTATCAATTAAACTTAGAGGACATTAGCATTTATGATTTAAAAATAATTGAATTTTGACGTGACAATGTTACGTCTTACCACGCAGGTTTCCAAGAAAGTGGACAAAGAAGTTTTTTCAAAATGCATCGGCAAAGCTTGGAATTGTTACTCAATGAGTATGGGTGCTAAGGGAAAAGTTATGGTAGTACCATATGGTTAATGGTTAATTCTTAGACCTATGACAAAAATAGGCCTATGACCGGTGCGAGGTAACCATCCCTCTTGATAACAATAAACATTATGCCGTCATGAGACCACGTAGTGAACCACTGTTAAATCAAAATTGCGACAATCATATATCGGCGTTGCATGGAAATATTACTCGTTGAGTATATTCCATAAGGTTAATAGGTAGCAGAAAACGAAAATGAAGGATTTGTACTTGACCTTGCGACAAAAATAAAAAATAAACAATAACGTTGTTAGATAGCGGAGATAGCTGTTTATGCAACGAATATTCAATTTTGCTGCATGGAATTATCACTCGCTCAGTATAGTAACTACGATGTTTTTTGTTTTATAGCAGCAAAGATTAGTTTTTTGACCTCATAAAGAAAATAAAAACAAAATTGTTTTTTTGTAAATTATTTAACTATTAAGCAAAATTATGCTGCATACAAAACACAGCAAAAATACTCGAGCGTTGAATGGAATTATAACTTAATAACTAAAGCTACCACGACAATAAAAGTAAGCTCATTGATAAAAATAAAAATTTAAAAAATAAGTTTTAGTATCGCTGAGGGGCCTTGTGACGTTGTAAAAGCAAAAATTAAACAAAAATAAAATGAAGAATAAGGCCAAATATTAGTACAAAGACATGAACAAGTATAAGGACAGTGATATGTGAAGAATTTATACTAAGACTGGGTAAGGCTTCGGGCAAGGATTTCGATAAGGATAAATTTTTGAATAAATATTAGGGCACAGATTTGGACAAGGATTATGACAAAAAATTATTTTTTATCATTTTAAGGAGAAAAAGAGAGCCAATTTCTGTCCTTAAATACACACTTATTTTTTCTACAAACCATTTTGTATCAGTTTAGTGCGCCAAAGTTGACATTAGTAATAAATAGGAGCTTTTAAGCAGTGGTGCTCATTCTACAAGAGCATGAGAGAGTAAAGTGGTGCTTTCTCTCAGATAGAGTAGAGTGATGCTCATTCTACACTGAGAGAAAAATTTTGTGTAAGCTTTGTGTTGTACAGTTCCTCGATATTTAAATAAAAGTTAAAATTTGAAATGCTTTAGCCATGAATTGGTCAAAACTATTAAGGGTGTTCACGCATACGGTTAATTGGGCTCTTATTTTTGATACATTGTTTTTCTCACAACTTATGTTGTCATATTTTGTTTTGTTATTGTTTGATTATTAACATTTCTTATGTTATCATAACATATCTTTTAATTAATCTTATCTTATAACTAATGAACTAATGTTTTAACTAATGAAGTGTAGCAAAGCAAACATTGCGCTTAATTAAGAGCATTCATGATAAAGAAAATTTTACTTGACCACTAGCAAAAATCATTTTGAATAAAATTACCTAAATGGAAAATATATACATATATATTTTGTTTTTTTTTTTTTTTTTGTTCTAACTTAAACATATTTCATGCATAAATTTTTTTTTGCGTGCATTGAAAAAACTAAGCGACACAGTCTACACAACTTGAAATTTCAGTGCGAACTGACGCAATTTTTTGTATGCGCGGGCTTTATATACGTATGAAAGCACAAAAGCTTTTTGCACATTTGTGCGTATTTGAACATCAATGCTTTAAAGCAGTGGGGCCCAAGAAATTTTAAGCGCGGGCCAATGCTTAAAAAACAAAAAACACAAACACAAAATGTTGCTCATCGTTGCGTTTGGCAAAAAATCAAATAAAACAAATAAACAATGCAATAAAATCACATATTATGAAAAATTACTCGACACACAAGTAAAGAAACAATCAGGTTAAGCATCGATATCATCGAGTTTGCGTTTTTATTTTTGTGCTTTGCATGCATTTGTTTTTTTAAAGTTCGCTAGAAAATGTGCTGAACACTGAACAAGTGCGGTTTGTGTTGTTGTTTTTTGCAGGGGTTCTTTGATTTTGGCTCATCGCAAAGACAAAACTAAGATAGAAAAAATTTGTATGAAGGGCCACGCGGGCCATACGGGCCACTACGTGGGCATGTTTGCTTTTAAGCATGGTATAATTATACAAGGTTGACAACTGCTTATTTTCTCTTCTACAAGAAAACATCTCTGGTCAAAAACAGCTTTTTGTGTATATGCATCTGCAGCTGCTATGGTTGTTGTTTTTTTTTCACTTCAACGTTTTCAACATTGTTTGTGTTTTTAATGGGGGATTGTAAGCGCTCCTTTTTTGAGTAAATTTTTTGACAGGAGATGGTTTCCCAAGCAACTGTCAATGCTACCTTGTATTATTATACCATGGCTTTAAAGCAGCAATTATAGAATGGCTGCCATTGCACCAAAATCAAAATAAAAAACAAAACTTTTTGAACTTCAAAGTTAAAACGCAAATGTTGTGAGTAACGAAAAGGTTTCAAAAAAATATATAATAAAAATCAAGAAAAGCTTCACTCTTAAAAACTAACAGCCCTATTCTGCTTGTTAACAAAACAAGGAGTTGTAAAGAAGCTCTTGTTAATGTTCTTGTTATGTAAAGTAAATTTTCGTATTCTGGCAAATCATTAACAATTTGAAAGCTCCCAAAAGCTGTTAAAGTTCACCACGCATGGTGAAAATGTAAATGCCTTAGACATAAAGCGTCAGCTGTTTTTTTATTGCTTATTTTTTGCTTATTTTTATTGCTTATGTTTATTTTACTTCAAGTAAGATGGAAAACGTTAGAAATAAATAATTTAAAAATTGTTTACAATTGTTTTAAGTTTCAAAATTAATTTGTTCAATAGCCAAACAATGTTCGAGTGATTTACAGTCTTTAAGGTTTATTTTTTCTTTTATCTTCTTCAGTATCAATGCTTAAAAGAAGTAAGAATTCATCCATTTTTTATATTTTATTTTCTTTGCACAGCATTTGTTTGGTTTAACACTGAACTATCTTTCGTTGTTAAGATGTTTTCTGACATAAACAAAATAGTAAAGAAAGGAGCTTTTAAATTATCACCAGAATACGAAACCTTAACAATTTGTTAATATTAACTACTTTTTTACAGCCCTATTCTGCTTGTTAACTTAACAAGGAATTGTTAAGGAGCTCTTGTTAATGTTCTTGTTATGTAATGTATGTAAATGTTCGTAGTCTGGCAAATCATTTACAATTTGAAAGCTCTCAAAAGCTATTAAAGTTCACCACGCATGGTGAAAATGTAAATGCCTTAGATATAAAGCGTCAGCTGTTTTTATATTGCTCTTTTCTTGCTATTTTGATTGCTTATGTTTGTTTTTCTACAAGTAAGATGGAAAATGTTAAGAAATAAATAATTTACTAATTGTTTTCAATTGTTTTAAGTTTCAAAATTAATTTTTTTAATAGCCAAGCAATTTTCGAGTGTTTTGCAGTCTTTTAAATTTATTTTTTCTTTGATCTTCTTCAGTATCAATGCTAAAAAGAAGTAAAAAGTAAGAAATCATCCATTTTCTTTTATTTTATTTTATTTACACAGCATTTGTTTGGCTTAATACTGAACTATCTTTCGTTGTTAAGTTGTTTTCTGTCGTTAACAAAATAGTAAAGAAAGGAGCTTTAAAATTATCACCAGAACACGAAACCTTAACATTTTGTTAATATTAACTATTTTGTTAATGTGGTGAGCTTAGTTAAGCTGCCAGAAAAGGGCTGTTAATGTGGTGAGCTTTCTTAAGCTGTCAGAATAGGGCTGTAAAACTACATAAAAGCAAATTTTGCTCGATTGTCATATTCGAAATAATAGAAAAAGATTTACTCCATTTGGTCATATACGCTTTCAACTACATTTGCTGTCAAATTTGAAAACCTACTTTTGACAAATATTATGGCAAAAATATTTTTTGTCTTCCAGTCGTTAATCGAAACTAGAAAAGTTTAAAAAAATTTAAAATAAAACGAATTTCTTAAAAAAAAATCCGAACCGGAGACCTTAACAAGTTAATAACGCATTGATAATCATTCACTTCACTTGATTGAATTTTAGAGTGCAAGTTGCAACACTTTTGCCAAGCTTACAACGATGCGCTCAAAAACTTAAAAGTTCGTTAAGACTTAACCCATACACATGCATTACATATAAGAGCTTAACTTAGCGCATCATTAACTTACAACAGCAAAAACTCACAAAATAAAATTACAAAATTGGAACCACAACCAAACACGCACAAACACACACAAACACACACCCACACTCATACATATACATGCATTTATAAGGTTTTGTACAATTTTGTTAAGCAGAAAAATACGAAAAACTCTCATCCAAGATGTTGCTTAAAATTTCCGAACTTATTTGCATGTAAAATATATTTTTTTTTTACTAAATGAACAAAGAGTTTCTTTGTGTGCACTCAATGATGTGCATTTTTTTTCAGCCACGTTCCATGCTCAGCTTGCTACCAAACAGGAATCCTTTTGAAATATTAACAAGTGCGTTCGTGTGCGTGTGTGTGTGTGTATGTGTGTATGTATATAGATGAATGTGCTGCTCCATGTATATTGTTCGTAAAGCTGAAAGCCAAGGAAGCAGTAGCCTACAACATCCGCAACCAAATAAGAAGCCTTAATCAAAGCCAAAAGCGGATTATCATCGCTTAAACGAGCAAAGCGTGTACTACGGGCACTGCTCATCAAATTCAAACAGAAAATAGTTCATAGCCAGCTTTATTTATGAACTGTGTCCACTTTTAGGTTGTGCATTCGAAATGTTTAGTTAAGACTAGGCTCTTCCTACCGACTCTCGCTTTTTAGCAGTTCCCCGCTATTGTCAATGGATGTGGATTATTAGGTGAACTGTGAGTGTGCGTTAAGGTTTAATGAAAGACTAATGAAAGTCTAGTGACGTGTTCATAATAGGTGCTGGTATGTTTATGTCTATCTTTAAATTGTAAAATAAAGTTTTTCCATTTTTTTGTTTTCTTAACAAACTTAGTCAGATTTAATCCGCTTATATACTTATATAAGCCTGATATAAGACTGTAAGCTCACTTCAATGGCTCATTTGTAAGAAATTATTGAATGTATTATTTATAATTTTCGACTTAGGCTTTAAACGACTTCTTTGGAGTCAATTTTGATTAAAAGTTTTTACTTAGATAATTATTATTAATTATAAAAATTAAATTTTTTAAT